>CM060950.1:404460751-405060751 GCA_030765055.1 Mantis religiosa
GTTTCTTCTTTAGGTATCCTATGCAAAACTATACATTATATTTGTCATTTAAAAATTATAAACATGTAATATTTTAAAGAGAATTGTTAAGATCGTTTTAGAATAAATAAAAACGAGAAAACATGGTCCATTTTCCATGTCAAGTGTAGAGTTTGGGCCAGAAGATTTTCTTGAAAGACTTTCTGTCGCAACCTTAAGAGGCCTGAACTTACAAATTTTCTATTTAAGTTTTAGTTTTAGATTTTAGATGTTTCTCTAAAATGCTTACTTTTTCTTGGGAGAATAGTGCGTTAGTTACTTCCTCAGAAGCAATTTAATTCCAACAATCGTTAACAAACGCATATCGAAGGCGAATTCTTTCAGATTAAGAGAAGAACGTCGTTGTTTTGTGACGTATATGTATGCGGCGAAATGTTAGAAACGAGATGAAAGCACTGGATGCTGGAGGGCAGGTCACCAGTGGAGTGGCTGCATCTTCTCCCAGCTCTGCGCGCGATCTTTACTCTGTCCCAGTAAAACAATCAACACGAGACTGGAATATTACATTACCAACAACTAGAACTGTCATCCCATTTCTTTTCATCATTTCGCAATAAAAAAATCAAATTCAAATAATATGACCATAAAATGCGCTTATAGATTATTCACATAGAGATACACATAGACTCAGGGATGCACGCGTGCGCTCGCGCAAGGCATTGTTTCATTTCTATGCTTGCAGCAATTCAATTCGCGCGCGCCGAACTTTTGCGTTCAATTGCTGGTGTGTCGAACTTCACGTACACAACTGCTACTTGCTCACATGCTGCATCTGCCAGCCCAGGCCTTTCCAACTATGTCGGTGTTTATGTTTTCCTAAGAATATTGGTTTGAAGTTATATAAAGATACGAGGAAGGAAAATTATTGTGTATGAAACACATCACTTCATTTTTCAAGGTGACCTGGGGTCATTTGTGCTTGGCACACCCAAGAGGAACGGATGAGGTGAAGGGACCGCAGGACGCTATTGCTCCTAATGATTCAAAGCCTGATGACCCGGTCACGAGACGCTTCCTTCTACGGAACTGGGTGGAACTCCATCCTAAAAAGGCTGTTATATGGCAGGGCCGAGAACTTACCAAGGAGGAAGCGTCTGCGCCATCTGCCCAACATTGCACAAACCCTAAGCTCATCTGCTACATGAAAGGAGAAGCAAAATAATACGAAATGAGAGAAACGGAATTCGTGGTAGAGCATTCGGCATGTCAACCAGGGAAATACCCAGGGGAAAACAATGATAAGAAGGGCCGGCCATAAGTATCGAACCCAGGAGGACCAGAATGCGAGCCTCCCACGTTACCGCGGAGCCATCTCGCTCACTCCAAAACCAATTTATTACATGCTCACTATGACTATTTAGCTATGGTTCTGATGATCGTGTCAGTGTTGCCAACACAGTCATTTGCCGGTTCCAATGCTAAAATTCACAGTGAACGTGTATATCTTGGCAGGTAAATTCTTTGAATAAAACATTGATATTGTTGCGTGTATAGGCTAAGCAAGATCTGGAAATTACGATAATCATTATGATGTAACATTTATTTCCTGTGGCTTGAGTTTGGGCAAAGCTGTTGGTTGATGACTAAACTTAAATTCTGCTGACTGGCAAGACATGTACTTTGGACTGGTGAATCACACATCCTGCTGGTCAAGGGAAATAATGCTTAGGTGGCAGTAACAGGTCTAAACATGTTCTCAATGATGTAAACAATGATTGCACAATATGGTGCAATAGTTGGGAGGAAATTAACAGTTAGCGTGGGAATTGCTGAGTTGGCTTTTGGGTAGGACCCCTATTTAAGCTTGGTTGAGTTAGCACCCGGGGACTTGACAGAGAGATTTGAGAGGGGACTTGCTGATGGTCTCGATGTTGGATGGCTCTATAAACATTAGCAAGAATTTATTTTAAAGTGTTACAACGTGTAAGATCGCCAGCGGGGTGCACCGGATCATACATCTCTTGCCAGTTGCACAAGGTTCAGCCATATAAACAACGTATCTCTAAAGGTATAGTTGCATTATGTTATTATGTATTTAAATGTTACTAAAGCGCCCCGTTTCTCATTCAGATCCAGGGAGTGCCCTGTAGAAAGGCTATGCATTTTTGGAATACACTTTCTCAGTTCATTTTGAAGTAGATGTTTCTTCTGCTCCTCCTTCTCCATAGCTACGCTCCCAGTTACTTGAGGTTAAAGGCTAAAACCCCTTACCTTTTAAATCCCTACAAAACCTGGTAGTTTTGTCATGTAACATATGGTCTCGATACCGGGTTCCAAACCCTGTGCCTTTGCACCTCTCGCAATTCATATCAACCCCCAAACCTTCATGTAACAATATGATATGAAACGATTTTGTGAATCCATACACTTTTTCTCTTCTCTTGGTATAGGAAACAGTCGTGTTCATTTCCGGTCCTCTAACTTTTATGCCATTTTTAGGCGTCGGGCGAGGGAGCCATAACTATGGATCAGAGAGAAAGATCCAGGGATGGGTGATCAGCCCGGTCTCTGGAATGAGAGAGACGAAAGTACCTAGATGAACGGAATGAGGGCGAAGTGGATGAAAGGAAAGATGATAATGGAGCAATCGGTGGAATAATGGCGGTGGAAACGGGAGGTCCCGGAGAAAACCGGCCCCAGCGCCCTGTTATCCACCACAAATCGCACTTTGGGGTCGCCTAGGGGAGAGTCAAACGATCTAACCGCTCGGAAAAGGGGGCACATTCTACATGAGGTAGATTAGCAAATTCTTGTGATAATTGTAGGTTTTACAGTTCTCCATTAAATGTTGTTTATTAGGTTAGGGAATAATAAAAGAACAGAAGCTGAAAATAAATCTATAAACTCACTACTTATGGAATATATCACATGGCTTTAATTCTTTTATCTGTTAAAATAAGAGGATTTCAAAGTTGTACAAATCTAAAGACATTAAACGAGAAAGATATGCTATTTATAATAATCCAGCAAACTTCGGGAGCAAAAAATACTACTAAAGTCATTTAATATATTGCAGCCGCTTGCTGCTGTTACACAACCTTGATTTGGATTACTTATGGAAATGAACAAGTGTTTGGCCATAATGAGAATCACAGTCTAGACACATAATGCGCAAAGTCTGTATTTACATTTGGCAGCTGCAAGTCCTAGTTCAACGTATCTCATTTTTTAAGAATAATCTGATTCCGAGGACGTGATAAACAAGATGATCTGGAGACAAACAACTATAAATCCTGCATGACCCATTTCAACGTTCTCGGCGAAAACAGCTGCCGTGATCGCATACAGTATAACAGTAATTCTATACTCTCTATGTGTAATTTTATACGATCTGTTAATCTAAAACTTTAATGTGTATTTCAACATGGCACAGAGTTATAAAATGTTAAGATTATGTAAGTGTAATAGTTACTGTGTGTTAATGATTAACGTATTAACACTTTAGTCTGCATATTTGTAGTAGTAAGTGTAACAGACTAATTTACCGCGGCGAATCATAATCTTGAAGGGAATCAATACACAAAAATTATGTTGCATACGTTTTATAGTAATTTATTGAGCAGCACCATATTGTGACAAAAGACAACAACTGCTTTGTTTTTCACTAAATCCTTAGCTCAATACTAACATCCAATCAGACTTTCTTTTACAGAAACACAGAATATCTCTACAATGTTCCTTTAAGTCTCTGTAACACGCACACTTTGTAACGGAGCTACACAACTCCAATATTTACGCACAAATTGCTTCGTTACCCCTTCCACAGCTCGACGATCTCTCACCCGTAGCCGCACTTACTGAGTCGTGAACTGATTCCTGCCCGTCCCACGGCCTGTCGACCCCTTATCACGGAGCTTGGAATCTACCAACTCGGTTCAAAGCACCTCACTGTTCTCACTGGACAACTCACTGCTTACTGACTCCTCCTGACTAGTGTTGGCCCTGCATCGGCTTTTATATATGTCGAAATATTTACATATTTCGAATTATATTTACATAATTCGAAGTCTCTGGAATCACGAATCACTGGAGTCACGAAAGGTCTTTTTGTGTAGTAATAATACGACTCTTCCTGACGTCAGCTGACCTCGACGTGTGTTGATTTCTCACGGCAACCTGCTTCTTGCTACAGCACGTCAGCCAGTGGCTGAGCTTGAGTGGATATTATGCCCGCCTCGGTAGCGCAGATAGTAGAATGTCTACCCCACGTTCAAGAGGTCCCGAGTTCGAATCTTGGTCAGGGTAAGTTACCTGGATAAGATTTTTCCGGGTTAGCCCTTATCCTGAAAGACGAATGTCAGGTAACTATAAGCTCATGGACCCGGGACTCATTTGAGCATCATTTCACCCATTCCATTAATCGTCCATATGACAACGTTGGAGGACGTAAATTACAACAAAAAGCACATATTACTTTCTCACGGTAGCCTTGCACAATCGCCGATGTGACAACACGAACATATTTTTGGGATAATTAAATATTGCGTAACTAATATCCACACATGTAAAATAAACTACACCTGTCTCTAATGTTCATTCTTTTACTACTCTATTTTAGAGTCCCCCCCCCCCGGTAATTGGTAGGATTGGAAACGAGTAAGAAATAAAACCTGCAATGAATTCTAAAATTTCACATCACGAGTCATAATTTTGAAATTGATATTATAGTGCAACAACCACTTGAGTAGCAGTGCAGTTCTGTGAAATGCATTTAGTCGAGTACTTCACAGTAGGATTAATTACACGCAGTGAATGTAGTTATTGTTTTGGTTACTTTTATAACGGTCACTGCAAAAATGGTTATTTTTGTTTTCGTTACTTTTGTAACAAATTAAATAATACAACTTTTAGGCAGATGACGTTAAAAGCCCGGCTTTGGACATTGGGAAAATGTCTACACCTGTTTCAAAATTATTGGAATTGCCCGATTATGCTCTTTATAATCGACATCGCTTCAGAAGAACCTCTGCTTCCCTTCTGGCAGATTCGGGTGCAGATTTGAGTACAATTAAACGCCATGGTGGTTGGAAATCATCTACCGTTGCCGAAGGCTACGTAGAAAATTCCATCGAAAACAAGAAGAAAATTGCTTCACAGATTCTTTCAAATTCAAACAATGAGCCTATAATAAATAGTGTAACTAACGCTTCAATTCCTACTTCCCCTACACAAGGAATAAATATTTCAAATTGCAGTAATTGCACTGTAAATATCACAATTTCCTAGGTTTAGTGAAACTTGTAACACGTTAATAATTTAAAATGCTGTTTGTGAAGGTTTTAACCTATTAATACAGTAAAGTGTTATTACATTATTTTCGTTTTATTATAATATTGCCTCATTTATGCAAGATTTTATATAGAATGTTTCGTCATGTTGCCAACACTGATGCTAAGCAAGGCAATAATTGAACATCGCAGCAGGTTAAGCTTCAGATCTCCGAAATAGGTAAAACAATTTCTTATCTAACATATATGTAGGAGGGCTGTTTAATAGAGAATGATCACAATTATTTTTTGACAACGTACCTTTAATCATCTTCATAATTTTGATGGTTCTTCTCAAAATAGTCTCCCCTGAATACGATGCCCTTGTCCCAGCGTTTCTGCCAGTCTTCAAAGACAATTTTTGAGAGATCCTTCAATATCGCCTCCGCAGTCTTCACCACTGCTTCTGATGATAGATAATGCCTCCCACGAAGTCGTTTCTTCAAGTTAGGAAATGTAAAACAGAAGTCACACGGGGCTAAATCCGGACTATAGGGAGGGTGAGGGATGCACTTCACGATGATTTTTGCAAGATATTCAGCAACAACATTGGCAATATGCGGTCGCGCATTATCGTGGTGCAGCATCCAGCCTGCTTCACGGAAATGTGGTCTTTTGCGCCTGATATGGACTTGCAATGTTTTCAGGACTTCCCTGTAGTATTGTCCAGTTACTGATGTGTGTGCAGGTACAACATGCTGATAAACCATTCCATGAATATAAAAAAATGAGACGGCCATAACTTTCACAGCAGAAGCAACCAATTTTGCTTTTTGGGGGGTTGGTGATGAAGGAGATTTCCACACTGAGCTTTGCTGTTTGCTCTCAGGATCAAAATGATGTAGCCAAGTTTCATCAGCAGTGATTACGTTTGAAAGAAACTCTGGATCTTCCTCTAACATCAACTTTAACGGCATGTTACCTCCATTGCAGCGGTAGGCGATACTGAACATGTCTGAATTTGCCTGGTTCTCACAGGCGGAAACCAGGAGTACCAACAATGGAACTACTATGGCGTGTTTGTTTCATATTAAGCTAACAGAATATAATAAGATTGAATTTTAGTGCTAAAATTATGACCGTAAAAAATTATGATCATTCTTTATTGAACAGCCCTCGTATATATAAAGATTGTTTCAAAACGACACCGAACGATTATAGCCATTGCGTAGTTTATAACTTAACTAGTCCGAATTTCGGTGTCGCAGCTTCGAAGTTCTGTTAGGTATAATTTTATGCAGTATTAAATATTACACGACTTTGTGATTAGGCAGCGCAGGAACCACTGGTGTGCGAAACTCAAAAGCTGTTATTGGGACGCACCGGCCAAGAAAACAAAAACATTACTCCTTGCTCTTTAACAGCGACCCTAGCCTACCTTTCAGGTAATGGGGAAAGTGGCAGTTATTTGTGAAACAGTCGACTAATAACACGAACAGTTGCAAGGTTGCTCTTCAGTGTAAAACTACACATTCCATCCTATCACGGAGGATTTTGCGCGTACTTAGATAGCAAATCCTGCAATATGGAGCGCTATACGAAGGCCAAAATGACGGATATGGTTTTAAGGCAAGGCTACACGGAAAATTCGCCGAAAATGTTGAAAATCATGGAATTTTGTTTTTTGGCATTTTTTGTAGCTTAGGTTTTGTAGTAATAGATGGCATACTATTTTTATCATTTTCACCATTTTAGAACATCATATGACAATTTAAAGAGACATTTAACAATCGTTAAAAGTAACAATCATGACTTTAAAATTCATTTTCTGAGAAACCTTTTCAGTATACAAAATGCCCCACGCGTCAAAGTTTTCCATTTAACTTGGTGAAACTTCCAGGATAGCTCCATAATATGTAAATAAGAAACTTCACATTCCCCTTTTTTGTTAATGCTCATGTTTTGAAAATTATATGGTGTTAAGTAATAAAATAAGTTAATATTTTCAAAAGTTCGAGAGCCAACACGTGGAAGATATTTTAGAACAAATGCTACAAGAGTATTCCAAAAAATAAGAAAGTGGGTCTTTTAAAATTGCTCTGTACTATCCAAAAACAAAGATTCAACTTAAAATCTCAAATTTTTTGACGCGTAGAACATTTTTAATTTTTACAATATTTGCACAAAAATAATAATTAATGAACTATTCGGTGTAGCAACATAAAAATTTGCATGCAAGTTTAAAATGATACTCTAATTATGTGGCTACATTTTCATAATAATAGATTTATTATTATAGAATTTGGAATTTTCAGTGTAGCATTGCCTTAATGGATGAAGGACTGAAGGGAGTTCAACGAACGCACGATTAATTTAGTTTCATTAAAAATATGAATTGTAAAAATAGTTACATCAATGACAATATTTATTTGTTTAACTTCAGATCATTTTGTTATGATCTTAATTGTAAAATAATTTCAACCACTTACTGTAAATATCAACTGCTTCCTTTTCAGTTACAAATTCTTTATTTAGTATTATCAAACACGGAAATAAATGCTCGTCTCATTGCCTAAGGCATTTAGTTTTGGTTAATCTATCTACAATTCTTTGATGTTGTTTTCTGTTGCGTTTATCATTTAATGCTTCCATCCTCAACCTCACTAACATTAACTTCCCTCTAAAAGTTACAAGTTGCATATGTCCACCAGCTTATTTGCCATCATGGACTGCTATAACGGAATTTTCGAACACGTTAAACAGTCATAAGTAAAAAAATAAGCAATGGCTTCTTTATTGCGGTTTCATAAGCCAAAGAAATTCTTAATAGTAGCAAGCTACCGCGGAGTATGCCGGCATGTTTACAAACAGTTACAGCACGCGGCACATTGTGTGACCTATGCCTGCGAACTCCAACAGCGTGAGGCACGCGTCGTTGTTCATGTCACTGCCTAATCCACACTCATTCTGCAGCATTTTTATGTGGCTCTATTGGCGGTAAAAACTATCTATATTTTTCACCTGACTAACTATTTCTATATGTTCGTTCGGTGTCGTTTTGAAACATCCTGAATATATACATGCATACAGCACTGTCTAAAAAAATAATATATGCCACGCGTGTTCAAAGTAATTTTATTCTGTTCGCAGGAATTGCTACACTCGCTTTGGCTCGTTCCACAGGTTATCCTGCTCACATAATAACATTCTCCTTTTCCCACTTTTATCATAAACAATTATTTTGTGTAGCCAATATTAAGTTACTGCTTCCTGATTCCGTTACCTGTGTCACCACTTTTGAGTAATTACTTTCGTTTCCGTCACTTTTTTATGTTATTGAGTAAGAAGTTTATTTTGCTGCCCTTACTTTTATAGAAACTCCTGGATAGCTAGTTACCTACTTTGATATCCATTACGTTGCTGTTTGGCCATCCCTAATTCCTCGCTCTGAATCAGCAAAGGAAGTAAAACATGCCCCCCGCCTCACGTTAAAGTTTACACAGACCGAAGTTGGCGCCACTGTCTGCTGCTTACCAAACAAATTTGTGGCGACGCAGGTTACATATTAAACAGCATCTTAATTAGCACACAGATGTCAAAGGTTAAGAGACAGACTTACTTCCAAGGTAAATGAACACATGTGTGCTGCCAATTTGTAAGGAACAGATTTCGATAGACCAGGAAGAGAAATATCCGTAGATTAAAAGAATTGGTATTTCAATGTTAAGAGAAAATGTATATAATGATAATTTTGAGCATCAACAAACTTCTGTATATTATGTTGCATCAGATTTGTACTTCTCCAGACAGAACTGTATACTAATGATCAATATGAATGACTTGCATGCAACTGATGGTGTGTGGCGTAATATAAGTACAGAAGACCGGTGGTGCTTAAAAACAGATAGCTGTATTGGCTGTCAAGTAAACAAAGCATCGAAGAGCCAAACATGTTTTCATATAAACAAGTTGAAAGTCACTTCAAATTAAAGAAATGTACGTCACTTTGCTATTTACTACACTTCATGTAGGGCATATCAAGTATAAATAATACGAGGATGGGTCAAAAAGTAATGCCTCCTATTTTTTCCCCTTAAATAGGTAAGTTATGTGAAAACTTTGAATTTGGAGCAATTCCTCAAACCTTCTTCTCCAATCCCTTGCAGTAGTAACTTCCTAAGTCAACAGGTGGCAGCACTGCATCCTCTTGCAAAATGGCTGACATCGACATTCGTATCTGACTGGAAGGTGAAACGCCAATTCGCATTCACGAAAGGCTAAAAATGTGTATGTTGATGCAACGGTGGATGTCAGCACTGTTAGACGATGGGTTCGTCGCTGTAACGAAGCTGAAGGGCAAACACCATTGGCAGATGGAAAGCGAAGCGGCAGGCTGGTGACTGCAGTGACTCCTTGCAACATTCAGCCAGTCGATGACATCATTCGTGGTGATCGCCGGGTAACAACAGGTGAATTGTCGCATTACCTCCCTCAGTAAAGGCAGTATGATGACGATTATTCAACAACTGGGTTACTCAAAAGTTTTTTCACGTTGGGTACCAAGAATGTTAACCGCCCAAAACAAAGAAACAAGAAAAACAATAGCCCCCGAACACTTGCAGCGCTTCAATTTGGAGGGAGAGGAGTTTCTGGAAAAAATTGTTACTGGAGACGAAACGTGGGTTCATTTTTTTTTTTTTTTTTTTTTTTGAACCTGAATCAAAGAGGCAATCAATGGAATGGCATCACACAATGTCACCGAAGGAAAAAAAAATTAAAAACTCAGCGGTCGGCAGGGAAAGTTATGGCGACAGTGTTTTGGGATGCAGAGCGTGTGCTTATGATTGATTTTTTGGAGCAGGGATGCACAATAAATTCTGACCAATACCTCAGAACTCTCAAAAAGCTGAAAGCATGTCTTCGCCGAGTTTCCACAACAAAAACTATGGCGGATGTTCTTCTTTTGCATGACAATGCAAGAACACACACCAGGCGTTACACCACTGCAGAAATTGAGAAATTGGGATGGCAAGTCTTACCTCACACCCCATACAGCCCTGACATGGCACCATCAGACTTCCGTCTGTGCGGGCCACTAAAGGAAGCTCATCGTGGGATTCATTTTGAAGATGAGGAGGCTGTGAAAACGTCCGTGCGTCAGTGGCTTAGGAAGCAAGACCGTGTGTTTTACTACACTGGAATACATACCCTAGTTAAAAGGTGGACCGAAACTGTGGAAAAGGACGGAGATTATATTGAATAGTGACAAATTAATCGTCAATGTTGTAGTTTTCAAGCTATGTAAATTGGATTCAATTTTCTTGACAATTAAAAGAGAAAAAAATAGGAGGCATTACTTTTTGACCCACCCTCGTACAAGCGATTATATCTGATTTTGGTTCCATACTAAAAATTCAACAGGTTATTAAATCGGTATAAAGGAAAATATTTCAGTAAACCATAATTAATTTGCAATTTCGGTTAATTTACCGAGAGAGAAAAAAAAAGACGGTGGGGTTGCCAGCAGCGATGGTAATTATGTTACTGCACTCTGGGTAAACAGAATTTTACATATGTCCCTTTTTGTGGTGCCATTGGTACAATTCATTACTATCACTGTTGTGGAAAATAAGTCTTTAAGGTTCTATTTTATAATATTTTTAATATTCACTTTACAGTCTCGGTATTTTATAATATTACATATAATCGGAAGCCTTCCTCTAATCACTACAATCTATTCGACAAAGTATTCGTAGCTCAGTGGGTGGAGCACCTGTCTGCCGTGTGAAGGGTCCTGGGTTCGATTCCCGGCTGGGGATAGGGATTTTTCTCCAACCAAGATGATTCTTCATGTACCCCAGAGTCTGGAAGTATGAATGAGAGTGCGAAAGTATGCGTGATATAAGGATTTAAAAAAAGAAGAAAGAAACACCGTACCTGCAACCCAACGTATACGAGTCAACACCATCGCCAAGAACACCGAAGTGACCATTGCAGTTTTTGGATACCATTGTGGGGTATAAATGGAACAAAAAATCATGATAAATGTTTTCTGAGATGACTTGATTCCAACTCACAGCTGCCATAGAAATGTACAACCCATAGTATGGGTTGTAGCACCGTGTTGTTGGAAAAATTTTGTCCGTTCTCTATTTCACTTAGTTTTTTTTACAAACATGGTTCGAAGAAATAGAGGTCATTTGCCGGTTTTAATTTTTAACAAATTATTTTTCCCTTGTTACATAAAATTATACTAACAACCTCATTATACAAGGGGCGTCCAGAAAGTAAGTTCTGTTTCCATTTATCTCTGCTGCAGCGCTGCGATCGCAGTTCCGCGCATGCGCGGTAGACGCTCTGTATCATGGAGAAGAAACGTGTGCCATTGTGAGATCGCTCTCAGCCTCGTATGCTTTGTTGTGCTTGTTTACAATGTCGGTGTTGATTGAAAATTCCGCGGCTTGTGAAATCAGATCTGTGATTCGTTTTTTGAATGCTAGGAAAGTGAAACCAATTGACATTTATCGGCAAATTTGCGATGTCAAAAGGTGTTGTTTCTTCACGACAACGCACGACCACACACTGGAAATGCGACGAAAAGCATCCTACAGGGATATGGCTGGGACGTGTTTGACCACCCCCCGTACAGCCCTGACCTCACTCCTAGCGACTTTCATCTGTTTTTGAATCTCAAATCTTTCCTTGGCGGTCAACACTTCAACAATGACGAAGAGCTGAAAGAAAATTTTTCCAACTGGTTGAAGACACAAGCGGCAAACTTCTATGAAGAAGGTATACAAAAACTTGTGCCTCGCTATGACAAGTGACTGCAAAATTTTGGCAGTTATGTGGAAAAGTAGTTTAAGAGTTGTAGAATTTTGTGCAATAAATAATTTTTCTGTATCTATATACAATTTAATTCTATTACCAAACAGAACTTACTTTCTGGACGTACCTCATATTAATGAATGTTTAACGCTAAACAGTCGTAAAATAGTAGCTGCATTTCATCAGTCCGCATTTTTTGCTTTTTAATTTTGATGACTGTAACCATCTTGCTGACAAAAATGTATGACAGCAAAAGTATAATCATAAGCAAATCGAAAAGGGAGAGACTACAATACCAAGCGCTGTTTACAGCGGTGTTATGGGATTCTTGTTTCTCTATCCCTAAGGCGGGCCTGAGGAACCGAAGCTCTGGATCTTTTTGATAGAAAACCAGGATGGGTGATCAGCTCGATGCCTGGGTGAAGTTGAAGGAAGTGGATGATTGTATGAGGGCGGGATGAGAGATAGGAAAGATTATGGAGCAATTGGTGGAATGTTGGCGGGGGAAACCGGAGGGCCTGAAGAAAATCCACCCCAGCGCCATGTTGTCCACCACAAATCTACTTTGCGGTCTCCTTGGACCGAACCCAAGAAAACAACAGGTGTGCAAAATGCCTCCCAGTAAATTCAATACATTTCTTACGAACCTTTTTACATCATTAACCAAATCTTTATACATATATTTATTGTTTAGCCTTTATATTCCTCTTACAGTCATCTGTAAATTCTTTTTAAAAAATATTCCCCACTTTGCAAAATGTAATAGTGACCTTCGTTGGACTATGTCTTGCAATCCAAACATCAAAGTCCCCCCCCCCCCACTAAACCGGAATATGGTGGAGCATCATGCTGTTGCGAAATTAAGTTTGAGCGTTTCTAGAATAGCTTGGGCCGGAACAGAAAGGTAATAAAAGTGAAAGAGAGTTTTGTAATTATCCTAGGAGTGTGTTTTGGAGTTCATGATTTTCTTGTAGAGCCTATAAGCTACACTTCTATTCATTTTAGGAGACGCTTTCTTATATAGGGAAACTCAGTTGAGCATGCGCGGTGGAAACTGCCAACGTAAATGAGAAGGAAACTGACAGGATTGGCAATGTTTTTGTTTTTATTATTCTTCTTTTCCTCGATTACTTTTTGCGGCTTAGGACCCTCTATTCCTTGGCTACGTTAACGTCGTTGGCAGCTCTGCACCTGCATTTGCAAAAGGCATGATCGGGTGCAGGGTGGCATCTGTAAGGAAATCATTTTGGCATCCAAATATTCTATTTTCTCCAAAGTTTGTACAATCCAGAAACCAAAGATGACTCTGTAGTTGAGATAAAACTAGTCTAGGCATGGAATCGCCTGAAGCAGTACCACAAAAACGTTTTCTCTCTTTTATCCCTTCTCACGGGTATAACTATTATGTGTTTCAAATGGGAAGGGTTCTGGAGTCCAGCTAATGAGATGCCGTATCACACTCAGCGTTGCCAGCTTGTTACCCCACTCCTTTTATATTTCCCTCTCTCTCGCACACTCATACAACATACAGGTCTGCTTGGCGCAGACGTAAGGGTAAGCAAATTATATTTTACTAACTTTTACAATGATGCAGTTGCCTAAATCCAAATTGGAAAAAGCATTTTAGCAAATTATGTATATTTTTAAACACTATAACTATAATTATAGTTTATGAATTACCTGCTTTTCTAATCCAAATGCGGGACACACTTGTTTTACCTACACCACACGCTTCAGCAGTAAGCCGTTGAGCATTTTTGAAATCGAGCTGATTTCTATATTCCCCATTGCCCAATATTTTGAAGAACGTGTACACCTTAAAAATAATACTTCGAGCCTGATTTCGCAATACCTGCCGTTTTGACTCGCCACTAAATTCACCGCAAGAAGCCATTGCACTATTTAACTCTTACGCTACTGTTGTGTAAAGAACAACTGAATGATATTGATCTGAACTCTCCAGAGTAAATAACCACTTCTTATCCAGCATTCATTCATAAACATAAGCATACAGCATTCCACAGGCTAACAGGAAATGAAGTGTTTGCTATTTCTCGAATTTAACACCTTGACTTATTCACAGTAATTCTTTTATCACGCCATGTCAGTAGTTTAAATTTCAGTTCTGAGTAATCAAAAGTATAAGTAATTATATACACCAAACACTTTGAACTATCTAGAGTAAATGGAGATTACGAACCATTCATAAATAAAGATATAATGTGACCGACACGTTCTGCCAGGGCAGCAGGAAGTTTATTGTTTACTCTCGCTCGAATTGGATTATTCAAAGTAATTCTTTTGTCACGTCATGTCAAACATTTACGTTTCAGTTCTGAATAATTACAGATATACGTACACGCATACATGCCAACCAATAATGATATTCATACAGTGCTTACGTCGCGATTTATTGTTATAATACAGGTAATAGTGGTTTTAATTATTTGTATTAGAGAAACTATTTGAGCTAAAATTATGAGGTTTTCATGGTTATGTTAGATACATTACTCTCTACCTTCCACATGGATCAGTTTTGGCAAAATCTGAAGTTTTGTCTTAGCGCGAATAGTATTTCATACAGATTGATTAGGATGGCGCTCCTCACACACCACTTAGCGGGAATACAATACGACAACACCGCAGGGTTCCGATTGGTTGCTCACCTCGTAGCGCTCAAGGACAAACGCCTTCCCATTCCTACACGTAACGTCCTTGATGTGAATATATATAGTGAGCAAATTTAATTTGTTGTAATCACATGACTTGCTCTATTACTATACAAACTATTCTTAGAAACGTTATTCCTCTACTTTATTTTAATTGGAATAAACATAAACATGGTGCCAATTCCCTTATAGATGCAAGAAGAATATGGGAGATACAGTAGCTTTGAGCGATTAGAATTAGTACAGAAGGGATTCGGCACCAAAATCTGTGCTTTATTGCACCTAAGCCCCCAAGTGAGGCATCCCCGGTAGAAGGGATGAGACGAGAGGAGACAGAGGCGGCCGACACAAGGAGTCACGACCGTGAGGTGGGCAGGGTCCATAGTATTTACAGTTGGCATCCCACCCACCCTGGTCCGGAAACGGCCCACCCGGAGACAGGAAACCGTCCTACCGAAAGAGGAAGTGTTTACCAGGAGCATATCATCCTGTCATGCAGCGCCGAGATACCTGCCGACACTTCCACCCTGAAAGTAGTGTTTAACGCCCGCTTTTACTACATGCAGCACCGCAGGCGGTGACACATAATACTTGAGATGAAGATGGAGCACCGGTGAAATGAGATGATCTCCGGACACCGGAGATCCCAGAGAAAACCTGCCCCAGCGCCATGTTGTCCACCACAAATCTCACTTTGCGGTCGCCCGGGATCGAACCCGGGTCACTTTGGTGACAGCCAAGAGGTCTAACCTCTCAGCCACGGATGAGAGGTGATGAGAAATGATAATGGAGATGAAATGGAAGGACAATAAACCCGTGAGATGTTACCCAGCATTTGCCTGGCACCCGGAAACTCCCCCCCCCCCCCCCGAAAAAACCCATGGATCAGGTATTTCGGGCACGGGAATCGAACCGAATGCGGGCCACAGACGAAAGCACCTGAACCATCACGCTCGGTAGCTTTGAGCGATAGTCAACTATTTGAAATTCAGTTCTGTTCGCACGGTCAAGAGGGAGATAAATGAATAACGACTTGCTATTTGAGAAAAATATAAAGTATTGGCAAACTTAAACAAATAACATGAAATATATCCGAAATGGTTCACTAAAAAGTATCAGATATAAATTGTATGTTGTAATATAATTAAATTTTTTATGTAGTAGATTTTGAATATTTTTTACGGTTAGTTATACAGAAGTTATCCAGAATTATGGAATATATACTTTTATTATGGCATGAAAATACCTTAAGCATATGGTAATTTAATCAAGAATCGTTAGACCCATTTTGAGATACTAACAAATTTCGACAAATGTTCCATGTAAGTAATAATCTGGGGTGTGGTGACTCTTTTGACAATCTTCATGTTGCATCTGGAATATGCTGAACTTAAATACCAAATTTGTATTACACCGACTTTTTGTTTTTTGAGTCATGTTGTGCACACACGCATGCGAGCGGATGTTTTCTTTACATTCCGCTGTTTCCAATGTAATCTCGATGACGAAATTTTGGGTGGAATTCAATACCTCCCTTACTCACTATACGTAGAAGAGAAATGCAAATGAAAAGTAACACTAATGCCGTAAGTAAAATAATCATAATTTATTTTATTTATTTATATATTTATTTACTGTTATCTGAAAAGTTCCCTGAGCCAAAGTCCATGCTAGAGAACAGTGCAAAATATATAAAATGATGGCAGGCAAACAGCTCATAACATTATTTATAATACATTCTTATAGTAGGAATTATTTACCGTACAGAAATTATATACATATGCTATTATGTACGGTTTTATATACATAAAACAAAGACTCATTTACAATAACTGAAGAGGTAATATCAATAGCAGAACGTTGCAAAAAAGTTATACTTTGCAAGACATTAACACATATTAATTTTTAACTAGGCCAGCTAATCAATCCAACTAAAAATGCGTGACAGTTTGTCAGCAATCAAAATATGCCTAAAAGTTTCCTTTTGAAACCGTTTATATTTTTGCAGCTTTTCAATTACACAATACGCCGGGACATATCACAGTTTTATAATAATTTTTAGCATCGAAAACTTGGGCTACAAACTTTCTGGAGATTTTAATTTACTGCTTATCAGGCGGAATACGCCAGACCTGTTCTTACATCCAGTTATAGAATACACAAATTTATATCTGTAAGTTGTATCAATCAAGATCGACACGCTTGTAAACACATAGGAGTGGAGACATGATACTTTAATGGAAGGCAACAGTTTGGTTGGCTATTTATAGAAACGATTCCTGATCACTAGCCTAAGACCATATCTGTCTCTCTCTTCTACCCTCGCATTTGTTTACAACAGATTCCTTTTAGTTTGAGAAAGATTATATAACTCGGCACATCTAAGCCTTTTTTCCTGAACGCATTGCTTATAACGTTTTTTCTAATAATTTTCTAATAAATTCCAAATATATTGTAATCTTCAAAATATAACGCCACCCCCTTTACAAACATGTAGCCATAAAGACAGGCATTCCCGATTAATATTTAACCACGACCGATTGGAGAACAACGCTTAACCTTATTTCTTTATTTATTTCTTTTTGCACGACTTGGTACTGTCGCAGTAATAAAGTTAGACATATGATTAGTTATTTTTTATCTGCGGTTTGCAAGAGCATGCTTTTATTGCGGTCGATGAATAAATAAATAAATAAAAAGAAAAAAAGAAAACAACGAAATTGTAAAGTTTCCTTACTTTATGTAGGACTTATATAAAGTGGTACAAGCTCCCCTGGATTAAAAATATAATCAATAACCCTCCATCTAAGACATGCAGTAACATTATGGTTTGAGAAGTCGTTCAATGCTGTCACATCGGCCATCACGCAAGTCTGCCGTGAGAAAATAAACAGGCGTTCAAGACAGCTCACATCAGGAAGCGGGTCACATTATTATTATGCAATAAGTCCTTTCACGACTGCAATTTCAGAGACTTCGAAATACAGAAAGAATACCGCGCACGGCAGACATATAAAAGTCGATACAATGCCGACAGTAGTCTGTGAGTAGTACTACAACCGTCTTCGAGTTGAATGTGGTACGCTCCAAGCTCCGTTGTAAGGGGTCGGCAGGCCGTGTAACGATAAAGAAGCGCTTCATGGGTCGGTAAGAGTGACTCCTGGTGATGGGTCGCCGAACTGTGAAACCGGCAGCGAACCCGTTTACGTTTGAATATAAGAGCTGTGTAGCTCCGTGTTAGATGATGATATATATGCGCTCAACTACGGCGGTCATCAGCGCCCTTTAAAAAACTAGTCATGGCAAAAGCCAGATATAAAACTTTCTAAAAACTATACAAGTGTAACAAAACCTATTAAAAATACACGTACATAAAAAACATCAATCAAAACCTAAAAATTTCGTTCACTAAATCCTAAACTCTAAACTAGACAAGAATCTAAAAACCTTCTCCACGGGTCTCCACGCACGGCCTACACGTAGGTGGGCCTGTTGACCGTCTCCCTCAGCCACGAAGAGGAGCCCACACGAGGGAGACTGTTGGCTCGGGACCCCGGGTGCGCCAAACCCGTACCTACCGAAGTAGGGCCCTGGGGGGCTCCGTGTTAGGGGTACACCTGTGTGCAGGTCACAAAGATTATAGCACCACAAAGCGTACCTGCTACAAAGACTTAAAGGAACATTGTAGAGACGTTTCGAAGTGTTGCATTTGTGCAAAAGAAAATCTGATTGTAAGATAGCATTAAGCTAACGATTTTGGTGAAAATAAAGCAGTTTTAAGGTGAATTTGTTTTTCGTCTTTTATCAAAATATATGAGTATGCATTGTCATTTTAGGAGCGTCATGCTTCTAAAATGGATCGGGAGCTGGAATTCAAGGGGAGATAACCAAAATGACAACATCTATTTACTCCAAGGTAATCGAAATAGGTATGAGTACGCATGGTTTTATTGCGTTTTCTTGTAGATACAATGGACATGGTGCAATACAGTAAGATTTAAGTGACAGTTTAACATTTGAAGAGCTAGTGGATACACAAGGGCTTAAAATTGCATTCCCTTTGAACAACCAGGAAGGGGAAATAAAAAATAGCTATTTCCTATTTCAAAAAGGTATAAGTATCGGAAACGTCAAACCTGTGATCGAATATTCCGGTTAAATGAAAAAAAAAAAAAATATGAAAAGACAGAAAGAAATCTTCTACGGACAAAAGTTGTCGAGAGTGAAGAGGGCTTCTCCCAGAAAATGTCAGACATACATTTGATTGGCCATGAAAATATCTTGAACATACAGTATTTTAATGAATTTCGTTAGTGTCATTTTTTGAGAAAATCAGTATGTTCAAAAACATTTCCATGTAAAGGGCAGTTTTAAATGGAGCAATTTTCTTAAAGCCGCATCCTTGTAAGATGGAAAATTTATGCAAAATTTCGTATTTAATCGACTTTTGGTGTTTGAGTTTTGCTGTTCACATACACATACACGTGTTTTTTTCAGATTCAGAGGACCTCAAAACATATTTCCATGATACCTCCGTATTGAATTTTTGGTTGGAATGCGACCAATACATTTTTCTATTAATTAGGTCAAGTTCAAGTTTGCAGTCCAAATAACTATCGTTGAAATTCCTATTGAAAATCGGTGATCGAGCAAGATGGTTCCGCAGTAATATATGAGGCCCGAAATCAGCAGGTCACTTTCTCTTAGCTGTGTTTTTTTGTGGTTTCACTGAGTCGGTAGGCGAATATTGGAATGGTTCCTCTTCTATAACATCATCTGTTTGAGGGTTGAAGGCGTTCGGCGCGTTACGGTAGAAGTTTCTTCCTGGTGTCTTTTGGACTGCTCAGTTAGGACCTATCACCGGTTGCTGTCGGGGGCTTGTACAGCTCGGATGCGTTCGAAATGGAAACATTAGAGACCCCGTGCTTGTACACGTCATCGTACTTGGAGACTCTCCCTCACTACCTCCCAGGTAGGAACACAACAGTCGGTGCTCTGCCGCGGTTGCGGAGATCCCTTCGTTAGTGTGTACCCTAGCACCACTACACCCCTATTCATATAAACGTATTCCTGATATTGTCTCACATAAACCCGGAACAGAGATTACTAATGCCTCCACGTTCTGCCAGGGATAATGACAATGGAATGGCAGAGAATGGTCCTAAGTATACGAATTAACAAGCCTGAGAACAAAACAAAGGCGGTCCGATAGTCATCGTCGTCGGAATACATATCGACCGAGTCCCACAATGCATGCAAGGCTGGTGATGCAGTTCCAATATTTTATAACCCCGATTTACCGCGCTATTCTGGTAGGCTTCTATTTATACAGACGAGATAACATCGGGGTCGGTGCGGCGTTCTGGAAGTGCATTTCTTCCTCGGAGGCTACCAATCAATTAATCCCGTCGCTGTCGCTTGAAGCAAATCCGGTAGTTTTGTGGTCACATCGGGTGGAAAATGCGAATTATACGTCTGTAACGTCGGCATGCATTATATTATTACAGAAACATATGGAACAAAGGATTCGCCCTAAAATTCCACCTCCAAATTGTAAACATTTCGATAATATGAACAGGGGTGGCTCCAGTGCCATAGCACTACCTCAAAAAAGAGAAGGAATATGTATTTTAGATTTTTATAATTCGAATGCAGTCATGCTTACTTTGCTTAACAACAGTACACAAAAGCTGAAGGAAGTGACTACAAGTTGTAAGTTTGCAACAGCGTTACACCATGGATCCGTGCCACCTCAAATCCAGCACGGATGGTCACTAGAGGCAAGTGCATGGCTCTGATCCATGCCAGTTAGCACCTGGCACGGCTGTCGTTGGCAGCACATGCCAATCAGAACTACCAACCAAAATATACCTAAGACCAGTAGCTATGCTATACTGAGAAGTGACAAATAAGATACTTATCACTGCTTTGACGAAACTGTATTTTGTTATATTACATTGGTAATTCATTTTCCATTGTTCATACTTACAATTAAACTAGTCGTTGTTTTCTAATAATCTTGGATTGGATTTTATCGGAGGGGACTCGGCACGGCAATTGGACTTAGTTTATTGTACCTACGCCCCAAATGGGTGGGGCTTCTTCAGGAGGAAGGATAAGACGAGAGGAGACACAGGGCAGCCGAACCAAACGGTCATGACAGTGCAGAGGGCATGGCCCTACAATTGACCAGTTGGAAACTCCCCGGCAGGTCAGTACAACTAATGTCCCACCCGCCGTGGTCCTGAAATGTCCCTCCAGGACGGTCCATAGACCGACTAACGGAGAAGGAAGTGTTTACCAGGAGCATATCATCCTGCTATGTAGCGTAGAGATTTCCTCCGACACTTCTATCCTGAAAGAGATCACCAGATGAGAGATGACGTGAAATGATGATGGAGATGAAATGGAGGGACAGGAAATTTGGAGGATGTAATTAGCCTACCCAACAATCGCCTGGGGATCCGGAAAACCCCCCAAAAAGCCCATACGTCAGGTAGACCGGCCACGGGAATCGAACCCGGGCTTCCCGAATGCCGACCATAGATGAAACCGGCTGAGCCGTCCCGCTCGGTTCTAATAAGGTTATTGGATTGCCAGCAAAGAGAAGTCTGATAGGAAAACTAAAAATGTTGTGTGTATAACTAATACAATTAGTTATATTTTTCTATTTTACAGGAATAAAGTAGGTTTTTTTAATGTAGTCCTTTTTCTACAAACTTTAATACGAAAGAAGACTTGCTCCTTATCTGTACATAAATTTATAATAAAATCCTTAACCACGTAAGAATTAAATGAATCTTTACAAGAAAAATAAATGGTTCTGTGGACCTGAAGTCAAGATTGTTTTGTTTGTTTTTTGGTTGCATTCTGTTCAGTAGTGATAACCACTATTGTGGGTTTCAAATGGAAAGAGTTCTCGCCTGTAGCGAATGAGCTGCGTTAGAGCCTTCAGTGTTGCCACCTCGTTATCCCCACTCTTTTTATAATTCCCCTCTCTCTCGCACACTTGGAGTGTTCGTGGCGCTACACGTAAGGGAACGCAAACTGAATTTTCCAAAGATTTAAATGTTTTAAATATTTAGTTTAAAGTTAATTGTAGTTTATGAATTACTTATTTTTCTAATCTAACCAAAATACCAGCGGTGCATCCGTATAGCTGGGAATGTTACTTACGTTAAGAGATAATTCGTCATTGTCATTGTCTTCATCGTCTGAGTACTGCAAATTTATGATGATAGGTTCCATAATCTCGTTACATGCTATGTCTTTCCGAAAGTCGACTTCTTGTACTTTATCTGATGTCTCATGCATTTTCCCAGTCTTGTATTCCTTGTCAATTTCTTCGTGAATAAGTCGTTCAACGTCAGTCAGTTTAAATACATTTATTTCTGTTTGCAACATAATTTGAGTTAACTGTTAAGTTAAGTTAACTGTTCTATCTGCTGCATGCTAATAGAGATAATCCTTTGCAGAAAGAGTTTGATTACACATTTCGTTGTTAGTACAAGATACAGAAAAGCATGGCATCGCGAGAAACAACCGAATAGTGACAGCACTTTAATAATATGGAACAAGGCGAACCAATAACTATAGATATCTTCCCAATGAAGTAAGTCTATTTCCAGAACATTTATAACAGTTAAATATGCGTTTGGTATTTACCATTTGGTGTCTGTGTGATGTGTGTGTGTGTGTGTGTGTGTGTGTGTGTGTGTGTGTGTGTGTGTGTGTGTGTGTGTGTGTGTGTGTGTGTGTTTATGGCGTTCACAGACACACACATCTGTTTTCGTTTTACTAAAGTTCTTTTATTTTTATTCAGGGGCCCTCAAAAGACTTATTTCCAGTGAAATATACGTATACAATTTTTAGATGCAATACAGCAATGCAATAAAATCCTCTACCTGTTATTAGTAGGTGATAAAGAAGGTTTTGTAACTGCTGCACATCTCTCTCCATTTTGATACACATTTAGAACATTTTCGGTATAGATACAGGTTACACAAGAAAAAGGGCACCGCAAACTACTTAAATCTACTTTTGGTTAACATTTCCTAACGCTTCTACACTTGAAGGAGCAGCCTAGAAATGGCGATTTCAGTGCAATCTGTCGGACAATCCCATAACAGATGAGAAACCACCCTGATGACCAGGGAAAACTACGGAAAACACGAGGTGGTCGACGGGAAACGAACACAAGACTTCCCGAATGCGAATCTCTCACATTTCGCTACATTTCAGCATAGTTCCATTCAAACGCATGTAAGTTTCTGGAAACCATGTTATTCGCGTATAACTGTGAAGAAGAATCTTTTGACGACAGTGCGCATGCGTTAATGCCTTGCTTACCGCCGACACAAGCCTCATAAAATGTAATGATGTTGGGCCCGCATCCGGGATTCCCCCTACGGATAAATTAAGATATGAACAAGTTTTACGAGCCACCGCTAAAAAATGGCCATTTTGTGGCACGACACAATGCCGATGCATCCTGTTTATTGCGTCATATACACAGCATCCCCTCACTAAGCTTGAGTACGCTGCCATTTGCCAGGGTTGAACCCTGTACGGAACTAAAATGATAGAAAACGAGGGAAAAACAGAATCCCCTCCATTCAACCAAGGAAAACCCTGAAAAAACCCTGGGCCTTGAGTTCCGTGGAGCCATCTTTCGGCACATAGGCGTAGTTTACTTTTCAAATAACTCAAATGCACTCTACGTATAAATTTCTTCAAATTCAATGAAAATGTTTAAATTTGTTTTAACATTGATTTTGTGTGTATGCATTTGCTTTTCATATTGTGACAAAAGACGAAAAATGTTTACCTTGATTTTTTTCTTTCTTTCTTCCTTTCTTTCTTTCTTTCCTTCTTTTTTTTTCTTTTTTTTTTGCGTAACTCAAAAATGAACTGTCGGATAAGTACCAAAGTTGACAACTGTAACTATTAGCTGGTAAAATAGGCAATCTTGTAAGGAAATAATAAAAAGACAATAGTGCGTGTGTTGAAACCTATACATAATGTAAGAAGCGCATTTCGTTGAAATTTGTCATCTAGGTAAAGCAATTAGGTGTTCATGGATCTCAGATCCCTCACAAAACACCGAAACACACGTAAACAAAGTTCTGAAAATTAGAAAGAAAATAGAAAATACAAATGGTCATTGCAATATGACATCCACGGGTAGGTAACCGAATGATGGGCCAGGCGCCTGCCGGCCAAGTTTTGTAGCACACGTACTGCATAGTACCTCTAGCGCAGAGATTAGGAAATACATATACAACACAATCGGAAGCTTGCTTCAAATACCTGATTAAGTCTAAAATCTATCAGAAAATTTAACTGAGTTGTCCATTTGCACAGCCACCCACACATATCCTGAGTTCGCCACAGTAGTAGCGGCAGAATCAAAAAAGAGATTGGAGACGGAATCTGGGAGATAATCATATTTGTTACTTAAGCTAAACATTGGTTCAGAGAAAAATGAAACAGAAAAATAGTGGCTTCAGAAAGCAGGGATTAAATCACAATATTTGCCGTGATTCAGGTTCAATGAGAAATGCCTACTTTCTCCCCAAAACTTGGATGCCGAGATTTGACCAAAAATGCATGTTTTGAGGCACTCTGAATCCAAAAGAAGAAAATTAATAGATAAAACGTCAGAATGTGTGTGTGTGTGAGAGAGAGAGAGCGAGAGAGAGAGGGGGGGAAGGAGGAAAGGGAGGGTGGGAAAGAAAACTCAAGCCCAAAACAGGTTGTCGGATAAATACCGAAGTTTCTAAGTTGATATTAAGACTAAAACTGCGACAGGGAAATATTCAACAAACCATTTACACGAGAAAAGTTTTTTTCCTCGCTAAAATTGGGCTCAGACGGTTTCGTCTGTGGTCCGCATTCTGGAGGTCTGGGTTCGATTCGCGTAACCAATCTACCTAACCCATGGGTTTTTTCTGGGGGTTTGCCAGGTTGCCAGACGAATGCTGGGTTGGTTAATTACATCTCCCAAATTTCCTGTCCCTACATTTCATCTCCATTATCATTTCACATCATCTCTCATCTGGTGGTCTCTTTCAGGGTAGAAGTGTCGGCGGGAGTCTCGGCGTTGTTTGGCAGGACGATATGCTCCTGTAAACAGTTCCTCCGCCGGTAGGACGGTCTCCGGGCCGGCCTGGTGGGACGTTTCCCGACCACGGTAGGTGGGATACTCCGAGGATCTACTCCCATTAGTCCCGGCCCCGTAGGACCTGAACCCGGGCCCCTTCTGTTATTTACCATAGGACAGCACCTATTTTATAAGCTGCCCCCCCCCCCCGCCTGCACACGGCAGACAGGACGGAAGTGGATACGCCACTTACGCGCCGGTCCTTGATGAAACAGCTACCAAATAACCTTGGTAGGGCCGCCAGTGTCTAGCTCACCAGCTACTAGCTCTGCAGGCTAGTCCCCGGGACTTATGAGGCAACCCTCTACCCCCTCCGGGCGGCCGATGGTAGCCTGGCCAGAGGTACCCAATTGCCCGTGGGTGACGGGAACACACTGCCCCCTCGAGTCCAACCCAATCCGAACAGCTCCCATTCGGGAGGGGCTCGTCATGTTCGGCCCGAGGTTCCTCTAGTAACGTCAGAGGCACCACGAGTGCTAGGGGTCCGTAGCGCCCGCACTTTGGCAGCTAAAAGGGACGGATCCCTTCCCCTACGAGGGGTAGGTGGGATACCGGTTGTGCTGAACTGCCAGGGAGTTTCCAACTGGTAAAGTGTATGGACCCTGTCCTCTGCACTGTCGTGGCACCTTGGGACGGCCGCCCTTTGTCTCTTCTCGGATCATCCTTCCTCCCAAGGATGCCCCACTTGGGGGGTAGGAGACCAAGTGTGGACCGCCGTAGAGTAGTCCAATCCCCCTAAAAATTTACATCTTCAATTTTCTGGAAACTACTTCTGAAGTCTTCATTCTAAATAACGTTTGTATACCTCGTAAAACCAGAACAGATAAATAAAACACGAGTACGAGTGATAACTTTGAAATTACGTCCTCTTTGTATGTTGAAGCCATTTCGCTCGGTATTAACATGAGTAGATAAATAAACCACATTATACGACCCCCTCCCACCACCTCGCACCACTTTGTCCAATTTGTTCACTTTGTGGCGAAGAAGCGCCAACAACTGAACGAAAAACAGAGAGACGGAGTAAGCAAGAACACGTGATCGACGTCAATGGCCTATGTAAAGCGTAGCCGAGGGATTGAGCCCCTAAAGCTAGGGTCGTTTTTATAAGGGCAAGAAACTATGAAGCTAAACCCCAATGATCCCTGATACCGGAAAAGCCTTGGGTAATATAAAAATACGTACGAGTACTTTCGAAGAACAAAGCAGGAGGTGGAGAAGGAGGCGAAAAAATTAAAAAAAAAAAGATCACTATTTTTGCTTAATTCAACTACTAATATTTTGGTACACCGCGCATGCGCAGATGTCATAAAACAGAGTACTTAGCTGACATTTAGCTATTCATTTCGTATACATTACGCTAGATTAGATTGATTTACGTTCAATGAGTTCACTAGTAGTAATAACAAAGACTTGCGAACACTGAACATTTCAAAGTCGTGTACAGTTTAATAGAAGTTAGTTAGTTACTAACACTCCCCACATGGCAACCTTGGCCTTCGGGGTAACCTCA
Source organism: Mantis religiosa (assembly GCA_030765055.1). Classification (NCBI taxonomy): domain Eukaryota; kingdom Metazoa; phylum Arthropoda; class Insecta; order Mantodea; family Mantidae; genus Mantis; species Mantis religiosa. The sequence continues at coordinate 404,487,170 of CM060950.1, forward strand.
CCCCACCAAGTGATGACCGGACCCATTTCTCAGGTGGAGGCACCCAGAGGGCGGTGTCCATTACCTCCGATGATAGGGTGATAGTGAAGATGGCGGTGAGGTGAGAGGACCTACAGTTTTTACCGTGGACTCCGAACCACGTTGGGCATAGGGGATACTTCACGTGTGCTAGACAGAGGTGAAGGCGTGGATAGGGCCGACTTAAAATCGCCAACCCCAGAGCCGGGAATCGAACTCGGGACCCTTAGAACGGGAGCCGCGAACGAAACCACCGCGCTACCCCGGCGCCCCAGTTTAATAGTATATACACTTGAATATTGGACATTAATACACATTATATACAGGCAATATGAAAAACAAGGCATGAATAATTATATATGATACAAAATCAAACACTCCCCTACAGACTAGCAAATGTGATATACAAATACAATTTGGTAGTTTTATTATCATCATCGTCGTCGTCACCATCGTCATCATCATCATCATCATCATCATTACTTTAATTTACTTCCAGTTGGCTTTTGCCAATACATATTAGAAATGCAATTGATGCCAATTATTGTCAGTTCCTCAATACATATACATTAAAATAGCTTTTGAACAGGTATCAAAAGTAAATTGACAATGATTTGTGATTGTAATAGTTAGATTCTACTTACAGAGCTACATAAGCGTTGTGAGGATAATTTGTTATTTGGATAATCTTGTATAGAATAAAATAATTCTGAGCATAGGTACCCTTCAGCAGCAATTTTAAAAGCACTAAAATTATAAATGTTTCCTTTAAAATCATTAGCAAGAGCGTTAAATATTTTAATGGTTTTATAATGCACACTTTTCTGGAAGAAAGAAAATTAAGCGCTGGGATGATCGGCGTTATAATTTTGTCTAGAGTTTATTTCATTAAATTCATTGCTTTTTTATAAACGAGGCTCGATTGCGTTCAAGGAACTTGATGATCGACAACATATACATGCAAGGAAGGGTTGACATCTTCAATCTTCTAACAAGATATTTCCAACAGTATTTGCCATCGGTGTTAGAAATGATTCTTATAGCCTTCTTAAGAAAGTTGTCTTACGAGAAAAGAAGTCTCGTAAAAAATAGCACTTCTACTTTTAAACTGTGTTAATGCGGGCATTCGTACTGTCCACCAACGCAGAGTAAGCCTCTGAAAGGAATGCGCTCCCTAACACAGTGGGACAAGAACAGCGAATGTGTGTGACAGAGAACGCCTGCTACACAAGTAGCAGAACCTTTAAAACACATGCGCCTTATTCACTCTGTACACTAAAACCGAGGAGATTCATTCACAAAAGTGGAAGCCGTCAGAATGTTTTTGAATGGTCTGTAACTGTATTGACATGGGGTGTCATAAACCTGTCCAGGGAGGGTGTGGGAACCTTCTGCAACCCCCTACGTCTCACGCCTTGGAGACTTTCTTTCTGTGGTATACTATAGTCCTTCAAATCACCTTTTACATGTAGGGTTGAGTACGAAACCTTCTCCAAATAAATATTCCTATGAATGCTTTTAGAAGCTATATATGTTAAAATAAACGATTCTGGTTAGATAGCCATGTGAATGTAACACTCATTTTTTATTTAATTCCAAGGTAATGTAACGTGATAAATGTCCCTGAAAGGCAGGCAGTTTTCAGATATGTTAACTTGAAGCTTGCTTGGCCTTGTGTTTATGGTAATAAGCCAACATTCAACTTAAATAGTTTAGGATAACATTTACGAAGACAATGCATCTTTTCCTAAGTTAATATTTCAAAAAATCTTTAAGGCAATTCAAATTACTCAACAATAGTTTCATGATCAGTTTTTTTTTAGATTCCAATAACAAATTAATTACATTTACATCGTTCTAATCATCTAGAAAGTTTATACTAAAATCCTGGCGGTCTGGGTGCTCAACTGGTTAGGTGCTGGCCTTCTAATCCCACAGTTGTGTGTTCAAACAGACCGATAGCTTTTAAGTATGCTTAATGGCGACAGCGACTGGCAAATTGGACGACATTTCGGCACACCGGCGGCGGTTATATGATTTTCATAATTGACAGTATCGTTAATAAAATAGTTTTCATTTTAATGAATCTCTCTATTTATCCCTTCTATTAGTAATTTCGTACAGTTCCAAGATGTAAATAAAAGAACCTCCCTACCAAGTTCTGGAAAAGCTGCACCCTTTGGGCCTGGAGCAATCCTCAGTCGGAATGATCCAGTAACTTTTAATTACAGTACTTTAAATGTTGAAAACTTGTGTTTCGTTTTTGGTCGCATAGTTATTTAATAACGTAAAAGTGACATAATTTTCATATAATACAGATATACTCTACGAAATGAGATTAGAGTTCTAAGGTCCCTTAATTTCTTTGGAAAAACACAATCTGCGACCATCGGTTGATATCAAATATCGGTCGATTGATTTCTAATATTAGAAATTTTCTCTCTTTTTATAATTATTCAGCAGGCGGCGAGTTAGCGCGGTGGTTTCGTTCGCGACTCTCGGTGCTGAGGGTCCGAGTTCGATTCCCCGCGCTGGGGTGGCGATTTTAAGTCGGCCCTATCCGCGCCTTCACCTCTGTCTAGGCCATGTGAAATGTCAGAGGTTCAGAGTCTACGGTATAAACTGTAGGTTCTCTCGCCTCACCGTTATCTTCGCTATCACCCTATCATTGAAGGTAATGGACACCGTCCTCTGGGTGCCTCCACCTGAGAAATGGGTCCGGTCATCACGTGGTATGGCGAGGTTACCCCGAAGGCCGTAGTTGCCATATGGAGAATGTTGGTATACATACATACACCACCATTATTCAGCATGTGCTGCTAACGAATTTGGCTGCAACATTTAAATACAAAGGAAATGAAGCAAAACGAACTTACATCAAGGTTATTATAACTAGACTGTGAACAAAATGCTGTTGGAGCCGTGGCTTAACAACACTGGAGTCATCTAGCTTTCCCCCTCTTCAGTCATTTTAGATTGCCTCTCCTGCACCGTGCGGGCTGCACTGGTCGTGTTTCATTCACTGTTACATTCACTCTTTGCATTTTCTGCAGAATCACTGCGTGTTCCTCAGGGTTCAAAGAAACCATGATTCTATCTATTTGTTGATCGATTGTGAGATCATGTCTGAGGTAATTATTTTCTGTTAAACTTTGTAAATCAAAACAGTATTAAAATACACTCGTTTCGTGTGGTTTGCACTCTGTCGCATGCAGGAAGGGAGGGGTGGTAGTCACGTGATGCTTGGGTGGCGAGAAGGGTGAAGGCTCTGCTCGCGCATGCGCACACCGACCGCAGTTTGTTTGCGGTCTGCCTGTAAAAGGTTTTGGTATCCATAAAATTGTTACAGAAATTATGCGTCAATTAAATAAATCATAACCTAACAGTAAAATTAAATATGAATATTTTGTGATGTTACACGTTAAGGCATTGTAGGTCTACGACATTTTGGCTAGGGATAAGATGACATTAAGCACGATAGTTAACAATTGCTGATTTTTAGGGAAATTCATAGAAGTAGTTCGGACGGTTACGGAGTGAAAGGGGAGATTGCTATGCATGGTTGTCAGATTAGGTATGGCAGGCTAGCTTAGGATTCTTGGAATGTGAGTTAGGATTTCTTAGAGATTTATAGACCGACTCTGAGTTGTAAAGCACCAAATATCATACAAATAGAAATGAGGTGGCAACATCGGATTAGAAGCTAAGAATGGGGTCTCTTGAGTTATTACCAAAGCAGAGATAATTAGGAAAATTTGAACCTTAATACCAGATCTTGGGTATAATCCAGGGGAAGACAGGTAGCGGCGGTGTGACGTCACCTCCTTCAGCTCTAACCTCCAAATATGCTCCCGAACGAAAGGCAGGTTAGCGTGTGACGTCACCGCGCTGATTTCTGCTGCGGAAGGGCAAGGAAATATGTAGTTTCATGTGTTCGGGTACCAGCAGCGTAGGAAAGAAAGGAAACGTGTGTTAATGATATGTACAACTTACATCTTGGGTGTTGTAATATTAATGCTGACTGCTTTAATTACACAATTGGTCACAACTTATAAACAATTACATTTTGGCTTTGTTCTATGAGAAAATATATGAAACTTCTACTCGTAGTTTATCTGAAGTTCTGGCATGTTATACGTAAATAAAATAAAACATAAAGTGATGTTCTCTGCAAATAAGAGGAGGCCCACTCAGAACAGAGTTACGTGGACATTTTCCGACACTTTCTGTTTCGTTGTTTTTTAACTAGTTTATCAATGTCAGGACGTAATGTCTGGGAAATTTGTAATCGAATTCTACATGTTAGATTGTGATCCAACAAGGTACTTCAGGGTTTGGACTTAGTTAATTTCATAACAGAAAAAAAAATTTCGCACACGTTTGTCGAGCCAAACATACACAATGTCCGTGCGACAAGTGAATACAACCTCGGAAATCTGGTTTGGGGGACATTCTTGTAAAAATCAGCCAAGTCTTTCTTGTCTGTATATTTGTCCTTCAATAAATCGTCACATTGTAAATTTAACAGTTCTATTTGGTACGTGGCAGCTACATTGTTGTCATCGCGTACGCTACACCTGAGTGAACCCTCAGATTCTGTACTCACAGCGACTTTTATATAGACAGCTCGGTACTGCACGGCTCTTGCCTGACGCCACACGCACTGCAGGCCTCGCTCCCGGCTGAAATACGCCACAACTCTCGAAGCTGTCTTCCTCTAGTATAATCTAACACACTTCTGGATGTGATCGTTGATGGGACAAGACGTAGATGGTCGTCATTCACGCCTCAATGGCAGAACTGCGTTTTATGGTCTGGTAGAGGAATCAAATACTTTAACACCGGACATTCAAATAGTTTTCATTGGTCGGAAACTTCTCCGATTAATAAAAAGTTTCCAAGTCAGAATCGATGCCATTCTTTCACTGAATACTCTGAGATAGGTTTCTCATTGCTTGAGTAGATAGTCGGAAGAGATCATCAAGACATGGTGCCCGCCTCGGTAGCGTAGATGGTAGCATGTCTGTCTCCGTCTGTCCCGAGTTTGAATCTCGGTTAGGGTGAGTTACCTGGATAAGGTTTTGCCCGAAGTTTTCCTTTATCCTTACGAACGACTGTCAGGTAGCTCTAAGCTCTATGGACCCTGGACACATTTGAGCATAATTTCACCCATGTCATTCACCGTCCGATATGACTTAACGTTGGAGGCCGTAAAATTAAAAAAAAAAAAAAAAAAAAAAAAAAAAAAAGACATGGTGAAGCGTCATCACAGCTTCTCGTTGGCGGAGCATCACAAAGAAACATTACTGTTTCAAAATTCAGTAGATACATATGTGGAATTAGAATAAAGGTTGTTCAGATGTTTTGACACTGTATAATCCCCAGTATGTAATAAACGGCACTTAATAATAAGTGAAAGTTGCATTCGAATGAGCACTTAATGAGTTTGTCTAGATGTTTTCTTTTATGAGTTCATTTAGTGAGCATGTCATTTTTTCGCACTTGTTGTAGTGGTAGGGTTTACTCTTCCTTTTACATGATTTGCACACACACTGATCGTTCACTTGATGGAATTTCTGAGCTGTACACAGTAGATGGTGGAATCCGTGAACTGCTAGACCTACTATGGCGTGCCTCTGTGGTTGGTTGTTCTCCATCCATTGTCTGTTTGTCATGGCATCCGTTCCGAAGAATTCAACACTTAGCCCCTTCTCCTTTAAACGGCAATTAAAGAAGCTAATACAACACAGGGTAGACTGTCGCTTTTTGTCTCCCGTTTGTTGTCACATTACATCTTGTATATTCTTTGCAGTAAATGTAAGTGACTCTTGTTTTCATAATACGCGAAGTACAGCAACTCCTATTTATATTCCACGGAGTAACAACTATTTTTACTACTCCATGGCATTCTCTCATCGTAAACAGGCTCTTTTATTACTGCAATGTGTTCGTATTCTAGTAAAGTCTGTTTAGTTAACTCGTGTGCACGTCGGCCGCTGACTTTGACGAACCCTTATGATCGTTTTACAACCCTGGCCCTCCTCCTCGCAGACCTTTCTGCAAGGTTGCCACCTTTCTTGATACGTCATGGGCATCGTACGAGGTTTCATCTAAATAAATTATCTTATGTCCATTACTGCAAAACTTTCTTAGTTTTGACGATATATATCGCCAAGCTACAATTCTACTGGATTCCATAATAACGCTTAACTTATTCAATGTGCAGTATTTGAAACCCAGCTTCTTTAGGAGACCGCGCAAATTGAAGCGCCCATAAGGAAAATCACAAATTTCTTGCAAATGTGCAACCAATTCATCTAAGGTGGACGCTCTCCCATTTGCACAGTATCTATAAATTTCTCGACGAATTAAATCGCATGTGAAATTATCTACTTTAGAGAAACGTTTCCTTTTGTTTTAACACTTGATCGGCGTCTTTGGTATTCCTTTCGTCACAATATTTCTTACTGTATTTCTGTGAATACCCAGAATTTATCATCTTTGCATGGCCCCTAACCAAGATTGTCAGCACATATTTATATGTGTTCAAAACAAGCGCTTGAATTTGCTTAGAAAGAGTTCCCGTTATAACTTTGTTTTTGAGGCTTTTCCAGTAATATAACTCGGCCCAGTTATTCACACTATTGTCATCACTTTGATTATTTTCACTTGACTGAAACTTATCTACTACTTCATTTACATTTACCACTGCATTTCCCTCCCACGGTCTCCACATCGTGACACACAACGAATTACTGCACATAATGAAACAAATCAACTGGAAGTTGGAACTTTGGCAACTGAGACTCCACGTGGAGTAGACATGCGGCTGTCACTTCGAGAAAACCAGGGTTACTATTGGTCCTCAACGACAGTGTTCCATTTCTGAAGTGTGGAGACAGATTTATGACGGTCATTAGTGGGCGGGAGGCTCAGGTTCCTTTGACTCCGAACTGCACACGCGTTAACTAAACAGACTTTACCTATACGAGCTTTGTATATCGTATGCCGTCCATGGCAGGCTGAGGGAGAGCCCGAGGTGTGCCAAGCATGTACTGTCTACACACCACAAGAGGGCAAGCGGGGCCTGAAGAGGGAGAGCGGCTTTGAACTGTTTATCTGCTCTGTTAGTGAATCTGTTTATTACGAAATGAGTGTATGAAAGTGCATATGAGTCACCTATGCTGCCAGATCTAATGCTCGTTGCAATAAAAGCAGTGATAGATACTACGTATGTGTGAGTTATGAGACAACACTGTGTATTATATCCGGACGCCGAGCATAAACATTATGCGGACAGCAAAACTGATTACGTTATACATTCCTCTGTCTCGTCTTCTTGTGTTGGGTGGACAGTAGCTGCCCTAGATTGGGCTTCAGCACGAAGTAATGGGATCTGAAGTTTACAGAGCGACGGGTGAAAATGAGGTAGCATGCTCTGCTACTCAACGGCTGTAGTTTCTGGTACAACAGCTCTTGTGCACGCTGATGAATCAGATTTTTCAAATTAGTGACTTAATTTTGAAGTCCAGACAAATCCTTGTATGGATTGGAGTTGTTTGGGGGACTGTTGTAAGTGCTCTATGGTTACCGCTTATGCCCGCAAGTTATGCGGGGAAGCCGGTATCGCCTTAGATGGCGTTCTTTGGGACGATAAACCCAGGGCGCTCTGATGGTATGGCAAACGGTCGTAAGATGTTGCGGCCTGGCGCCTTATTTCATTTTCCACATAAGGGAAAGATGAGGCTTCGTTAAGTAGTCTTACGGGGAAGCATCGGTATACAGAATAGATAACCCGAAGACATTAAAGTGGCAGCAGCTTAGAACCTGCGGCTATGCCCCAGATTTCACATGCATAAAGCAGCAGAGGGATCACGTGAGCTCGAAAAAGGCGTATCTTCAATGGAACCGACATCATGGGTCGCAGCATGGAGGCCGAAGCTCCACATGCCCAATGTCTCGAAAGTTAGGCCTTTATCCAGCTTCACACCCAAGTACAAGAAGTCCGAATAGGATATGTAAATGTAAAGAAGTTGGCAAGAAAGCGACGCTTGGTGAATAAGAAGGCGTCGCTTTCTTCCGGGTTGATGGACAATCCTCAAGGCCTGCATCGTTCTTGGAAGAGGCGCAGATGTCTCTGCAAGGGGTTGAAGGTTCTGTGTGGGTGTATAATATAGCAGCACGCCGTCAGCATATTGCGCTATATTGACGTGCGGCTCAGTGGGAAGGTCTGCCACATAAACGCTAAAAAAACCTAGGAAACAGCACAAATCTTTGCGTAATCCGCCCCTGATTAGGCCTTCTTCCCCGCCACGAAAACTATGAAAGATCTGTGCTTCAAGAAGGAGTCAAGTAAATGTGTGTATAGGTAGCTCCAGGTGGATGAGCTTATGCAGGAGACCCGCACGCCATGTATATCGCTTTCAATCTTTTAGTACTTTATGAAATGAATTTATAGGGCGCTTTATAGCGCTATATCCGTCAGAACGAATAGGTATTTTCAATGGTGAAATGTGCATGAAAAATATGTAATTGATACACTTGCAGAAAAAGCTGGACATACACTACTCAGACTGCCTCCCTATCGTTGTAAGCTTAACCCAATAGAACTAATTTAGAGTCAAATTAAGGGTTATATAGCACGAAACAACACGAAGTTCAAGCCAACAGGGGCGCCAGAGTTAGTGTATTCAGCGTTTAAACAAATTATTGAATAGTCTGGCCCCGTAGCTCATTCGGTGGAGCACCTACCTGCAGTGCTAGGGGTCGCGGGTTCCATTCGCGACAGTGAGGGTGGGGATTTTTCTCCAAACAAGATAATTCCTCATTTTCCCCAGAGTCTGAAAGTATGAATGAGAATGTGAATGTGTGCGTGATCTAATGATTAAACCCCAACGAATACGAGTTAACACCTTCGATATGTTCCAAAGAACGGCCACCGATATGACCATTGCAGTTAAAAGGCGGGGTATAAATGGAACAAATAAAGAAATATTGTCGAATAAAGATGGCGCGAATTTTCTCGATATGTTATGAAGAACAGCGTATTTTGTATCCGGAGGAAATAGTTGACAATGTAGTGGATTGCCATAGCCGGGATTTGAACCCAAGAACCTTCTGGTGTCCGTCCATCCGCTCTAAACCATTGAGCTACTATGGCCAACATGCCGACATGGCATTAAATTCTCCAACTGACTCGTATTTTTCACGGTAAACCACTAGGAATTCTCATAAACAAATGAGACAACTACCTTAATGGCGACTTACTATGCTGTAAGTAGTTCAAGTCCCGGGCTTTATAGTTCGGGCCACAATTAGGTACAATTAATGGAATTTAATTGTTCTTTCACACTAGCTGTGTGTTGGACGCACTATGAAAGGGTAGGGCCAGACTGAAAAATTCAATGCCATAGCCGGGATTTGAACCACGAATCTTCTGGTCTCCGTCCAGCCACTCTAAACCATTGAGCTACTATGGTCAACATGCCGGCATGGCATTAATTCTCCAACTGACTCGTATATTTCACGGTAAACCACTAGGAGTTCTTATAAACACATGAGGCAACTACCTTTAATGGCGACTTACTATACTGTAAGTACTTTAAGGCCCGGGTTTTATAGTTCGGACCACTATTAGGACTATGGCACGTTGGCCATAGTAGCTCAATGGTTAGAGCGGCTGGACGGATACCAGAAGATCCGTGGTTCAAATCCCGGCTATGGCTCTACCATTTCATAGTGCGTCCTACACACGGCTAGTGTGAAAGAACAATTAATTTCCAATGTAGTGGATTGTTTAACCACCAGTATGAGATCGAAAAGTGACAACGGCTACTGTATTGAATCGGAGAGCTCTGACTTGGAAGGATTTCAGCCGCTTTCGGATTCAGATAATACCTGTTCTGTTTATTTGTATACATTTGTGATGTAGGATTTTAGGTTAAATATTTTCGTCACTAAATGCCACTTTGTGGGTTCGTATAGTTAAAAGTTTTGTTTGCAGAAATTTAAAATGCACTTTTTACAAGTAAAATAAGCTTTGTACAACCCTGACAGCAGCAGAATGACGTAACATGCACAAACGCAGTCTTCAAGTTCTCTCGTTGCTTCACCACACGTAAAAAACAAAAGAAATCTCTTGCGGTACACTTCAAATAGCTGCATACACACAATTAACAACTCACTAGCAACTAACACTTTATAACTCGAGTCATTTTTCTAGAAAGCCGCCGATGTATCAAGGTCTTTCGCGGCGCAGCGAGAGAAAGATAGAACCATCTCTGTCTCTATCTCTGTTTCCCCCTCTCTCTCGGCAAGCGTCCAGCTCTGCGCCCACGCACCGGCCGCGGTCCCCCGCACAACAATGCCTCGGCAACATTAATTATAGAAATACTGAGTATTTTTTCTTACAATGAGATACACATGATCACTACAAAAAAAATGGCTCTGGAGATGTTCAACAATGCAGTGGTTGATGTAGTAAAAGAGATAGCCGTTAAACTCAGATGACGGCATTACCGTTTAGGCGCGCACGTGTAGATGTTATGTTAATGGCGTACTAGAGGCGGAATTCAGTGCGGAATGTGGCGGAATACTTAATTCTAATAGCATAGATTATAGAAAGTTTGTTACGGGGTTCACTCCACTTGATAACTGCAATGCACGGTAAATCTAACACCTATTTAAAGATGTTTGCAACATTCTTGTTCCACGGGGGATAAATGTCTTGTCAGCTTCATGGCCCTATCTCTGTAATAATTAACCACCCCTGGATGATAGACTCCACACTTAACTATTCACATTTTCATCACTTAACACAGACTTGGTTATTACACTTTGATTGGTAGGGGATTTCAACCAACGTCATGCCAACCCTTCCGCTAGGGCTCCAAACTTTCTTTCGTACAGTATTCTTATGATGTGCTACATTCACACGATTTTCTCAACCCATTCATCCAGAAAACTTTTCTAACCAAAGTTTGTTCATCTAACTACTTCCTGTTAATTGAAAAAAAAAGTTCCATTACATTTTTTTAGTGATCGGTCAGATATTTATGTTCGAGTGGCTATACGCATTCCATAGTGTTTCTAAGATGTTGTCATGAAAGCCTACGCACTACAAAGTAGCAGTTGTTTAGCACTATTGTTCCGCAGAAAGACCCGTGCCTTAATTTTTAATTTATAAATGAGGTGAGATTATGTGAATATATCAAATATTTAAGTAACTGTAAGCATTCAGTCACTTTTTGCTGTACAAAAGGAAAACTATATTAGACAGTAGACACATATTTGCATTTAATTTTAAGGTAAAAGTGCTACCGCATAAGCCACTCAAACATCGAAAACGGCAAACCAAAAATTTTGCATAGAAGTTCGTTGACAGCGCACATGTTCGCCACGTGTTGGATAAAATAGCGGAACTATTCCCTCCAATCACATTCGCCGGAGGAATAATATATTTTCCAACTTTGTTTACATCGCCACATAAAGTAAGTACGGCACCGGTATACTCTTTCTGTAAAGCAAGCATCCGCATCATCTGTCCGGCATCGCCACAGACCTCAAACATGAGAAAGAAATGAAATTAAAAAGAAACGATGGGAAGAAAATCACAGCAGATGAGGTGAGTGGGCAGAATCGAAATCGGGATCTTCCGAACACAAGCCTTTTGTGTGCCAGCCACTGCTGGGGTGTACACAGACTATGAGTCAAGATTTACTGCTCCGTGTTTCCGATCCATATTTTACCTGCGTGTGAATTCTGCAGGGTTTTGGATTTTTATATAATTTACGTGCGAACGCCAAACGCGAGAGGTCACCCACTTTTGACCCCTGGGTTGACCCGCATAGCGAACACGGGGTAAACGACACGCCGCTTTTCTACTGCACTCATTACCTTATCTGAACAAGTGCCTCCTCGACTTGTGCTTTGCCATAGATACAGCGGCAATTATGTACAGTATGCTCCAGAACCTTTGTACCAACTGACCGCATTTCAGAGCAATTAACGCTATACTCTTTGTTTCGACCAACTTGTTTAGGGTTTTGAGTGGCTTTCCGTAGCTTCATATGTAAACGTCACTACTTTCCAATTTACCATTCCCCATGTGAAAGCAATAAAACCATACTAAAAACTACAGAAATACAATATTTCACACACACTCTTACAAACTATTCTATTTTCTACCTACTTTATACCAAACAGGACTGAAGTTTGCAGAAATGGTTTCTTTACACATTTAGTTGTAGCTTCAAGAGAGATATGGGAGACTGAAGTGATAGTCAACTGTTTAACTGGCCTTGAATCAGCTGTATTATTTCTGTGAATGTAAAGAATTCGCATTCTCACTCTCGTACAAATTAATCTAACAAATATTTACTCTATACTTCAAGTTAATCGAGATAAATTTTGCAATTCTGGTACGTGATGACTTTGAAATCTGCTCTCTTTGCATGGGCCTAAGATTTAAAGGAAAAAAAAACGAATAACTAATTCCCATCTGAGAAAAATAAAAATGCTGCAAAATCCAAACAAATGACGAGGATTGCTTCAGAAATGCTTAGGCTTAAAAAATATTTTTACATTTTTTGTGTAGTAAGAGTTTGTCTATCTCTTAAGGTTTACCAGTATGAAGAGGATTTATTGGAGCATTTCCAGAAAATTCAAGATATAGATTCCACTTATCAGAAAATATGATAAATGTGTGGTATTTTAATTTAAAAAAAAAGGTCGTCTTTTGGAAAAAATGAAATTTACGGCAAATGTTTCTGTAAATGTTAGTTTGAGGTAGAGGATTTCTTTTCTTTAGTTTTCCTTTTTAAAAGATCTTGTTTACCATCCTTGGAACATATACCAAATTTGGTATTTAACCGACTTTTCATCTGCTATTCACAGACACATGCACACAAAATCTTTATTATAATCCGTGGTTCAAATCCCGGCCATGGCATTGAATTTTTCATGTTGACTCTATCCATCAAAAACCTTAGCCTATATTTGGCTAGTGTGGAGAAATGATTAATTTCCATCAATTAACTAAAATAATAAGAGTTAAATGATGAAGCCTGGGACTCAAGTACTTATGATAGTAACTCACCACAAACGGTTTATCTCGGATGCGACAACCTCTAGTGGTTTACCGGGGAAATATACGAGTCAAATGGAGAATTTAATGTCAGCACGGCAAGTTGGCCATGGTAGCTCAATGGTTAAGAGCGACTGGACGGAAACCAGGAGATCCGTGGTTCAAATCCCGGCCATGGCATTGAATTTTTCATGTCGACTCTATCCATCAAAAACCTTAGCCTATGAACGGCTAGTGTAGAGAAATGATTAATTTCCATAAATTAACTAAAATGAAAAAAACAATGTTATCAAGAAGCCTCAAAGAATCTCGGTATTGAATTTTTGGATGAAATATAATACCTCTCTTACTACGGAAAGTAAAAAGTTATTTGAAATAAATTGGATGGTAGAGTCAGATCCCGGTGAGGCATTATATTGGCGGTACCATAAAAATAATAAACAAATAAATAATAAATGAATGAATAATAAATTAATGAATAAATAAATAATAAATAAGGGTTGTTAAAATATAAATATGTGTACCAATTTCGAACGATTGAGGTAATCTTATCAATAATCCATTCTATTTTATAATATACTGTACCAAACAGAACGTGCAGGGAAACGGAAATAGATATTTATGAGCACAGTAAAAGTTTGATGATACAATTCATGGAGAATGTGATACGAAGCGTTCGTGTACGATTTCGCGACAGACAGACAGTTATCTTAAGTCCCGTACTTTACTGCACACTAGCGGATAAAGCGTAGGTTATGCGCCAGAGAAATCTCGGCACTACCTTCTCCCATAAGAAGCCGTGTATAAGCAGACATCCTAGCGCTTAACACAGGCGCTTATGAGGGTAGACAGTGCCGTTTTGGAATCGGCGCCAAGCCTCGGAAAACAACCAGGACAGAGCGCTTACGCCTATTCACACGAGGGAGTAGATACTCAGAAACAATCTTTTTTGCGGAATTCCTATAAACTTCTCTTTCTTTCGTTTTCATACAGATGGTGCCATGGCACAGCGGCACTACCTCACAAGCCGCCCCTGGTCAGATTGTAAAATTCAATTCCATGGCCAGGATTAGAACCCTAGTCTCCGTCGGGTTGCTTTTAACCATTGAGCTGCTTTGGCCAGCATACCAGCATGACATTAAATTCTCCAACTGACTCGTACGTTTCCCAGTAAACCACTACTATTCTCGTATACAATGAGCTACAGGCCTTTTGTGACCACTTACTATGCTGTGAGAGCTTAAGTCCTAGGCTTCATAGTTACCACTATTAGGTAAATTGATGGAAATTCATCTTTCTTCCATAGTAAACCGTGTGTAGGCGAAGATCTGGATATGCAGAGTCACATTGAAAAATTCAGTGCCATAGAAATAGATTGTTTATCTCTTACTGCAGTGAGGTATATGAAATCCTAGAAAATTCCTTCTAAATGAAGATGATCTCGCAGGCTATTGCTAGAAAATTTAAGATAAACGTTTCATTTGGGATGGGAATATCTTAAACTATGTGACATAAATCGTTAGAGCCGTTTTTGAAAACAGAAATAAAATATATATTTTGTATATGGTTCTGGGTAACGTATCTGACACGTTCTATCAGCGCCGGGGGTAATCTTGCCAGAAGTTGCCTCGTTGAAATGCTTTGAGGGAATACAAAAGTATTGAAATAAATTAACACAGGTAATATGAACACATTTATTATATTACTATACTTAATTGAGCGTTGTAATTGTTCACACAGTTTTTATCTTTAAGTTTGTTAATCTAAATGTGCTGTATAAAATAAAAGAGTAATTTGAAACACAAGTTATGGCTTAATGTGGCTTGTCAAATGAGAATTTTTAGAAAAGTATAAGCGGAACTGAAGCTATAGGCAGATATAACCCGAGCAAGGCGAGTGTAGTCCTGCATCGGGGAGCGCTACGGCTTGCCTGCCGTCCTGTACAGTCCGGTTCGGACAACGGCAACATTGACTTTTTCCGCAAGGGTTATAATTAAATCGGGAAGTTGAGATATTTATTTTGGGCCAGGCAGAAAAGCACTGAAGATAAAAGTACTTAATAATATAATTAAATATTCCACAGCCATTCTTGTATTTCTGGCTTTTAATTGTTGGTCGAGAGTATTTTATTAACCTCTTTATTGCAATGCAGAGTAATGTTAATGACAACAATGTTCCTTTGCGGTAATCTAGGTATAAGTTTGTTTTGTACCTATTTGGAATTGGTTTTGTAGTTCATTTCATTGTGGTAGTCAGCTGTTTTGGATTTGGAATCGTAAATGAGACAAGCACCTGGGATGAATCCCATCTCCTAGGCAGCATGCACAATAATAAAACGCTATCCAGTATTGTCATGTTCACACATTCCTAGAACATTGTCGCTCTGCCAACACTTGAAAACAGTGTAGTGGGTGTGAATCCAGGTTTCATTGTATGTCACTGGCTTATTTTCCCCACGCTCATTTCCTCTGGTGTACTAAGATATGATGCTCTCTGAGCCAGGCGCGGCTCTGGGCGAATTGATTAGGTGACTCGGGAAACTGGCAAACCTAAATTCGCAAAATCACTATCGCAAAACGGATTTTATAATGGAATAGTGGCTATGAATTTCCATGGGGCTTCCCTCTGTATATGAATCTAAAAGTTCCTTAAAATTACCATTATTTAGCGTCCTCGCTTTCATTATGTCCACGAAATGTCATTTCTTGTCTACTTTCCTAAGGAATATTGCAAGAAAAGCCTGTTAAGCTTAACGTTCTCATTGTATTTACGTGAGCTTTCCCGAAGAGCGTCTGTAATTTTGTAACTGTTTTTTTCCCAGCTCCTTCATTCCTCATACAATTATATTCCTCATACAAGCGAATCTTAAATGTCCTGGTGTATTTTAAAGATGCTCCACCGCAAAGTCTTTTCTTAACACAGTACTGACATTGGCCTACCGACATTTACCACGTCGCATTTGTCACCACTTTTCCATAAAGAAAAGAGTGTTTGGAGGATGGGACACCCCATGTCCTGTGCTGGATTCATTGTAAATCCCTTAAATATGAAAAATTATACACTTCACATATCACACAATAATCACTGACCACATAAAAATAACGTTTTACGCTGGATGCAAACTGATAATAAACTGTAGCACTCGCTTCAAGCGGGTTACCACTTCTACCAACCAATTTCTTTTCAAGTAAACGAAAAAGTAGGAAGAAGGTCCTGTATTGTGTTGGCACCACCAGTTGGTGCGGAATACACGGCTTCTATGAATCGAATCTGTAGCCATGGTAAAGTCTGTTTAGTTAACTCGTGTGCACGTCGACCGACTCCTTTGACGAACCCTTATAATCGTTTTACAACCCCGGCCCTCCTTCTCCTAGACCGCTCTGCAAGGTTGCCACCTTTCTCAAACGTCATGGGTATCGTACGAGGTTTCGTCCAAATAAATTATCTTATGTCCATTACTGCGAAACGTCCTTAGTTTTGACACACACACGCGCGCGCGCACACACACACACATATATATATATTATATATATATACATACTGGATACCATAATAACCCTTAACTTATTCAAATTGCGGTATTTGAAACCCAGCTCCTTTAGGAGACCACGTAAAGTGCAGTGCCCATAAGGAAAATCACAAATTTCTTGCAAATGTGCAACCAATTCGTGTAAGGTGGGGCTCTCCCTTTTGCATGGAATCTATAAATTTCTCGACGAATTAAATCGCATGTGAAATTATCTACTTTACAGAAACGTTTCCTTTTGTTTTCACACTTGATCAGCGTCTTTGGTATTCCTTTTGTCACAATATTTCTTACTGTATTTCTGTGAATACCCAGAATTTATCATCAGGTTCATTGCATGACCCCTTACAAAGATTATTTTTCAGCACATATTTATACGTGTTCAAAACAAGCGCTTGAATTTGCTTAGAAACGGTTCTCATTATAACTTTGTTTTTTGAGGCTTTTCCAGTAATATAACTCGGCCCAGTTATTCACACTATTGTCATCACTTTGATTATTTTCACGTGACTGAAAGTTATCTACTACTTCATTTGCATTTACCACTGAATTTCTCTCCCACGGTCTCCACATCATGACACACAATGAATTGCTGCACGTAATGAAACAGATCAACTGGAAGTTGGAACTTTGGCAACTGAGACTCCACGTGGAGTAAACATGTGACTGCCATTTCAAGAAAATCAGGGTTGCTATTGGTCCTCAACGACAGTGTTCCATTTCTGAAGTGTGGAGATAGATTTATGACGGTCATTAGTGGTCGGGAGGGTCAGGTTCCTTTGAGTCCGAACTGCACACCCGTTGACTAGACAGACTTTAACCAGCAATGCATTCTGCCACTCCAACCTCTACTCACTCACCGCAAGTGTTACGGTCAATTTGGCCTTTTAATAACGAATCACTAGTCGGAAAGTAAGCTAGCTGCATTATCGACGCGCGGGCGCCAAGAGAGCGGCTCCATTACAAAATATAATTTGGAGAAATGCTTTAAATTAAAATTAAATGCTAGAACTTAAAACATAACCATGTAAGTTATTCAGAAACAAGTAGATGACTCGGCGATTCAAACGCATCAAGGAAGAATCGCTCCTGCTCAGGGCGTTCGCTCAGTACACTTCTTTTATTTTTAGTTTTTAACTCGAAATTCAATATTTTCACTATTTACCTAGAACTCAGTATTTTTTTCAGCACAGAATTTACTTTTTAACCTCGTAATATACTTTCTTATAATGCATTTACCCATTTCGTCCATAACAACTTTATTTGCAAGAGGTTCCCCTCCTTTGTAATCTTACAATTTTATTTCCTTTACATTCCATCACTAACACATGAAGACAATTGGCGCGCTAGTAAACGTAAACTAGACTGTACAGCATTTCGTGACGTATACGTGTCGTCATCGCGTTAGTTCGCCTGCTTTCCGCTACTGTAGCAAGACTGCACTCGCCTTGACCGGCATACGATTGCTAAACCTGCAAAATATTTTTACCTGCTCTTTTGGCTGTAAATATCACTGCTTCTTTCATTGATTTCAACTTTAAAACTTTTACCATGCATCGGCATCACAATGCTGTTATAAGCAGCCATTTTTGCGAAGCTTTCCCGCAGCATAATAAAAGAGAACTAAGTAAGTACTCGTATTTGGTATTGAAACAAAAATACAAGTTGTTCAATGACGAAAGCAATGTGCAAAATCAGCTGAATGATCTCTGAACATGGAAAGAACAAACATATAAACAAATAAGAACGGTTCTATGTACTTACCATATCCATTTGGTGGGTTATCTTTTATGTAGATAGGACGTTTTCTGGTCACTTTTCCAAACACGGAAGTTGGCACTTTGTACTCGGTGTCTGGTGATCAGTAAACATCCTATACCGCTACCGACGTTGCCACATCGTTAATTAACTTCAGTTAGTGACCTTGTTACAATTGTCAGCTGCATTAAATATTGATTGTCGTATGTCATTTTATTATTGGGTCTGCTCCCCTGCTGACATTTTTAACAAGTGTTCGCATAGCATTACTTTCAGGTGCGTTAGATTGGTCACAAAAATAGTACGTGGCATTATTTCATATGTTGGGGACAATGTATAAAATGTTTAACTTTTAGTATGCCTTGTACATAAAATACCCTTAATTTTTCTACCACTTCAGTCAAATATGAGTGTCAAAGTTTCCCCGAAATTTTATATGGATTAAAATATCTTATAATCCCTTTTATTCTCGTAGAATTTTATGTAAATAGGAAATAGTAAGGTACGCTTATTACAGAAAAAGTAGAACTCATTTAAGTGCATATATTTTCAAATACAGCTAATACAACTTTTTAAACTTTTTTTCCCTTTCTTTTTTAAAAGAAAAGCAGGAGATATACCTCGCCAAAACAGTGCCAAAAATAAAAATACATTTACTGCAGGCAAGGTATTAGTACCGTAGCGCATCAAATTATCATACAAGATTGGAATATTGTCAGAGGAGACCGTAGGTCGAGTCTATAACCAGTCGAGAATTTTAATTTGATGTTATGACACGTATTTCATATAACGTTCTATCTACTTTGATAAAAAATATTTTATACTTGGAATTTGTACAATGGCGATATACATTGATTTTCTAGTCGATAGTTGGACCTAGAGGGCCATGTACGAAACCAGGTCATTCGTGCAGATACAGAACTGCGGTAACTAGCAGAACATTGAAATATTTGAAAATAAGACTGCAGTAGCTAAGAAAATCATGGGTGATAATTAAGTAATTCCTACTGAGAAAGACAATACTCTGAACTGTTTAGCCTCAACATCAGGGGAAATTCATGACACAGTGCGAGAATATTAGAATATATGTATACAGCAAACATTAACTTTGGTTTGCTTTAAAGGGCGCGGTTGTAGTTTACGACCTCCAACGTTAAGTCATATCGGACGATGAGTGGAGGGGTGAAATGATGCTCAAATGAGCCCAGGGTTCATAGAGCTTAGAGTTACCCGACATTCGTCTTTCAGAATAAGGGAAAACCCCGGAAAAACCTTATCCAGGTAACTCACCCTGACCGAGATCCGAACTTGGGACCTCTTGAACGTGAGGCAGATACTGGTTTGTTTTAAAGTTTCATTGTGTATTTACATGAAATTAATTTTAACTTTATCCCACTAAGTGCGGTAAAGTAGGCCATTATAATACTTGTTTTGATTTTGTAATTTTCCACTTTACACAAAGTAGATAAAAGGAATATCACCGCGGCGCGAAACTATCTACCGTCCGCCGTAGTTGGAGCATACTCAACGGGTTACCTGGGTCTAGGTGCAGCTACTGGCCGGTCTCCTTAAGAACAATGACCATATGTACAGCTTCGTTTTCTAAAACGTCCCTGTTTTCGGGGCGTATATAAGGATCTGGCTAGCACCGGCGGGCAATGAGTAGAGTCAAGATTACACAGCTTTCCTGTAGAAAGTTGAGTTGCTGCCGAGTGCAGTTTAGTTTTCATTAGATTTGAATCACTTTTGTTTTGTTTTCTTCCAAGTGTAATGTTGGCTGACTCTATTTAGCATCAACTGGTGTTCTCAGCTGCCGCAATATTTTGAAAACAACTTAAAGAGTATGGAACATATGTATATGTTTGCCAATTTCTAAATCTATGCATAATAAACTGCACGCGACTGCTGGCCAACGTGTTACTACAGAACAGCGTGTGCTTATTATTTATTGAACTACTGGACTGTTAGTTTAAATTTATTATGAAATTTCTTGGTGTCCAAGTTCATAACAAATCCACAATTTCTACCTTAGTAAATATGGCCCCTGCTAGACAAAAATGTTCAACAAGGAAAAAATAGACGAAATAAGAGGGCTGTTCAATAAAGAATGATCATAATTATTTTACGGTCATAATTTTTCGCACTAAAATTCAATCTTATTATATTCTATTAGCTTAATGTGAAACAAACACGCCGTAGTAGTTTCATTGTTGGTACTCCTGGGTCCCGCCTGTGAGAACCAGGCACGTTCAGACATGTTCAGTATCGCCTACCACTGCAATGGAGGTAACATGCAGTTAAAGTTGATGTCAGAGGAAGATCTGGAGTTTCTTTCAAACGTAATCACTCCTGATGAAACTTGGCTACATCATTTTGATCCTGAGAGCAAACAGCAAAGCTCAGTGTGGAAATCTCCTTCATCACCAACCTCCCAAAAAGTAAAAGGGATTGCTTCTGCTGGGAAAGTTATAGTCATCTCATTCTTTGATATCCATGGAATAGTTTATGAGCATGTTGTACCTGCACACACATCAGTAACTGGACAATACTACAGGGATGTCCTGAAAACATTGCAAGTCCATATCAGGCGCAAAAGACCACATTTCCATGAAGCACGCTGGATGCCGCACCACGATAATAATGCGCGGCCGCATATTGCCAATGTTGTTGCTGAATATGTTGCAAAAATCAACAAGAAGTGCATCCCTCACCCTCCCTATTGTCCGGATTTAGCCCAATGTAACATTTTCTATTCCCTAACTTGAAGAAACGCCTTCGTGGGAGGCATTATCCATCATCAAAAGCAGTGGTGAAGGCTGCGGAGGCGATTTTGAAGGATCTCTCAAAAAATGGTTTCCAGCATGTCTTTGAAGACTGGCAGAAACGCTGGAACAAGTGCATCGCATTCAGGGGAGACTGTTTTGGGAAGGACCATCAAAATTATGAAGATGAGTAAAGGTACGTTGTCAAAAGAATGGTGACCATTCTTTACTGAACAGCCCTCGTATGATAGTTATGGAAAGACGTCTAACGAAAGGACATTCCAAGTGATTATTTTTTGTGGTTTTAAGACGAAGTTTATGCGACGAATAAGACGACAATGTCTAACCCTGCGTATGTCTGCGGTGTCTGTCTGCATTCAAGAGGTCTCCAGTTCGTATATGGGTTAAAGCGAATTATTCCGATAAGGGTTTTTCCAGGGTTTTCCCTTATCCTCATAAGAAGAATGTCAATAATTTAAACTCGATGGATCCCAAACACATTTGGGCATCATTTCATTCACTTCGTTTTTCGCACGGTGTGACCTACCACGGAGTTAAAACGTAAATTAAAAAAAAAATGTGATGTGTTAAACTCACCTAACTTACTCTACTCTTGTATAAATTAAACTTAAAAGCGCTTATTCCTCTGTCTACTTTACTCAATTGAGATTAACATTTGCAGATATTATCTCATTGCATATTTCGCTGTACGTGCAATTGAATATGAGAATACAGTAGACTGTGAGCGACAGTCAGATCTTTTAGGACCTGGGCGCTATGTGCTGAATTTGAAATGGCAAAGTCTTTGAATGATCAAGATACAGAAAATCTTGTCTGCACTCACATGATTTTTTTTTTTCTAACCACTCTTGTACAAACTATCTTCTATCTCCTTCAGAGCCTATAGAAATGGTTTCACTATATATGATGGAAGTAGGAGAATGCAGTGGGTGTAAGTGATTGATTAATAGCTGGTCGCTATGTAAAGGCTTTGAAATTACGTTTTCTCTTTACATAGACAACAGATACAAAAGTGAAGAACGACTTCCTCTTTGAGAAAAGTATAAGTTTGAAAATGAAACCAATAACAAGGAAAATGGAGGTCTCCAAAAGAAAAACAAATACATTTCTATGCTTTAATGAGATCTACAGTTTTTGTGCAATAAGATTTTGTCTATCTCTTAAAGTTAAATCCGTGACACTACAGTCCATTTCGGACCAGGGCATGCCAACCCGACTGCCGGCCTCACGCCCACATACACAAGGTAGAGGTGGGCGATCATCCAACCGATACGGGGAGGAGATGTAGTCAGCACCTCGGCACCCCCAGCCGGAAAGTTGGCTTTCGTGACCAGGGTCGCTTACCTATCACAAGCTCCTCAATTTTTTATGATGCTGAGTGGGCACCGGTCCTATACCCGGGACTTAAAATTCTCACCCACCGGGTGGGTTCCAACCTGGGCCGCATTCCGTGGCAGGGAACCAAGGCACGATGCCTTAGCCCACTACGGCACAGCGCAGGACTTGTCTATCTCTTACTGTTTACTACTCACGCAAAAGCAATTCAGAATGAAGCAATTTCAAGACATACATGTCATTTGTCATCAAAATATCTTAAAAATATTACGGTAGTATAATCAAAGTCGTCTGAGCCATTTTCGATAAAAACAAAGTTTTCGAACAATTTTCCATGGAGAGAGTAAATTGGAGTGAAGAAATTAACTTAATATTTAAAAGGGGGTTATATATATTAAATTTGCATGACAACATGAGGAACAACTGAACAGCGACTTCAGTTTAATCGAGATAAACCCTTACACTTACAATCGTGACAAAAAAAAAAACGTGAATTTCAATGAAACTTTAAAGCCCGCCAGTGTAGCGTAGGTGGTAGCGTGTCCGCCTAATATCTAAGAGGTCCCGATACTTAGAAGCTTGAGCTTTTGGGTCTCAGTACACAATGTTTTTGAGGAGTGTTTTTATGTTCAGAGCATTATCTTTTTGAAGAGGAATGCTGGTACACTGTTGGGATAATAAGCCTTGTTGATACGCGAAACTCTAGCCGTAATGTTCCTCAGATAACACTAGTTAACTAGTTAACACTTGTTGATGGCAGACACTTTCCTAAAGCCACTTTCTCGTGAGAGGAACACAACCACATAATTAAACCACCACATATTTCAGCTCTTTTCATGAAATGCATAATTTTTTTTTGTGTAATTTACGTCCTCCAACGTTAAGAGGATGCAGCACCGAAAACCCCAAATCCAGCAATTTTCAACCAATCTTGCTGAAATGTTTACCACTTAGTTCTGATGCATAATGGACACAGAATTAAAAATTTGTTTATTTATATCTTCAATAGTTTTTGAGTAATTAATTTGTGAATTTCAAAATTTGGGCAAAATTCAAACCGCTCCATGTGATGAAAATTTTCAAAATTTTAATTTTTCTATTTCTAAAAATATAAAGATGATTATGAAGAAAAGATCTATCATATGAATTTCTTATACTGCCTCTAGTTACTGAGGGAAAAAATTAGGTATGGAGCAAACAAAACAGCCAAAAAATGATTAAACCTTTGACTTTTTATATGAATAACTTTAAAAATTCATATGATAGAAACCTTTGTTTGCTTTCTAGGAACATGCGTTGAAAATTTTAGAGGGACTGAATCAAAACTGCATCGTGTGGAACATTTTGAATGACAAAAAATGTTGAGAAAACTATAACTGAGTAAATCAAATTTTAAAATCCAAAACATTTTCCTTCTCAGCTATATGCCTTGAAGTAAACTAAACCCCTCCAGATAGATAAATTGGACCCTCTTGCCTCTTCCTTCTCTCTTCTGCTGCAGTGTTCTTCAATTTCAGTTTCCTTCTGGATGTTCTGGAAGTTACCTTGGCAGAAATTGCTGAATGAAGTAAGCGTAATTGGTCTTTCCCTTGGCTAATTTTTAGAGATGCTGGTGAAATCTGTGTCCATTATGTCTGACTACAGCTTGAGTGAGGCAGAATAACCAAAATTGAATTCATTGATGGTTGATGTCACAGCAGCCTGAAGTCTCTTCTTTGACACAAATATTTCTTTTGGGCAATTATGCCATATCATGTTATGTAAACCTTCATTTGCATTTTGTGTCTTACCCAATGTACATCTCTTTAGGATTTCATCTGACGCCAGCCTTTGGTACACAGGCATTAGTTTTCTTACCACATCAGGCCTCAAGTATGTTCCCATTGTTGTGTTATGTTTAGGTGTTTCTTCCTATGTATTGTTTAGCCTATTCGTGATTCTATGTACACAGTCAACAGAAAGTCAGTTGTTTCAAAGAAGGTTTTACCTATAGCCTATATAACAGTTATATGCACGTTTTGATGTATAAAATAACTTTATAAATGTTAAATGGAACACTAAAACTCATCAATTATATATAAACAGTATGTAGTTTAACGAGAAACACAAGAAAATCCCGACCGTTAGAAACTCACACAAAAGCAAAAATATAAACATTATGATTTGCTTTCAATGTTTGTAGCCAGTGTTTTGTTTCCACAGTGCCACATATTGTAAGAAATAACCATCACACCAACACACAAAATTCCACCAGAAACTTTGCCCGCTAATTTCAAATGTATTAATTTAGTACATTCAATCGAACTCAAATGACAGAATTTTGTGAATCCAAAGGCCGGCATGCACGTGCATTTAAATTGTCATATAAGGGTATTTAAATGTCTGAAACTCATAAATTTAGTTGGATTATGATACTATAAGGTTCAAAGTATTTTATTAGCTCAAAAAATATTTTCCCCACATTTTTAGCCTATTTCGGTGCTGCATTCCCTTAAGTCATATCGGACGGCGAATGAAATGGGTGAAATGAAGCTCAAATGAGTCCAGGGTCCATGGAGCTTAGAGCTACCCGACATTTGTCTTTTAAGGATACGGGAAACCCTGGTAAAAACGTTATCCAGGTGACTCACCTTGACCGAGATTCGAACTCGGGACCTGTTTAACGTGAGGCAGACACGCTACCATCTACGCTACTGAGGCTGGCGGAATGACTTCTGAAATCCCCTTCATACTGAATGACATTTGCATAATTGGAGCCTCCAAAGATATATTTCTAGTGAACTCTGTGTATTGAAGCAGATAAGTAGTAGACAGAAAAGAAAAACCTCAATAATTAAGAGATTAGTGAGGTTCTTAGTGTGGAGTGTGGGATTGTGTAGTGCAGAAGCTTGGTCATTACGAGGAAAAGAGGACAAATAATGCTACGTGTGACATGAACTGTGCTCTTGGAGTGAAAACTATGTCAGACTGGACGAGTGAAGAAAACAATGTGCCACGTTAAAAGCAAATTTCGTTTTACTTGCACGAGAAAAGTTAAGCAGCATATAGACTTGGAATAGTGTTAACGATGGGCGTCACTTGATATGGTTTTAAAGGAGTAGTTTGAGGATGTTACGAGAGGAAACTTGGTTTATCATTTCGCATTTCCTGCAGTCCTAGAGGATGATATCTGCAACGATGTAGCATCGGTTGGCCTGCACCACATGTCTCGCCGAAGCTAAAGTTAAATTATTTGGATCTATCCGGTTTCTTCAAGCCGGTGTCGGTGAGATGAAAATGTCCTTGTTGAAAAGCTAGGCTTCTATATCTAACGGGAAATTAATAATAATTTAGAAGCCCCTTTTATGAGCTTATTAAATCTTAACACACACTGACTCTAAAAAATATTGATGTCTTCACTATAATTCTGGCAGCCAAATTAACGAAGAGAAACCCCTTGCTTTTTAATATGCAGAAGTAGCTATATATTACAATTCAGTATTCTTGCGTTTGTCAACATTTTACTAATTTAATTGTTTTTAATTCTGTAGATGTTTCAACTTTTCCGTCTGTGTGTGTCTTTTTTTTTTTTTTTAACAAAATCATTTACCGAGAAAATTGTCTCCATGGTTACCATGGTTACCAAGGCTCGCATTCAGAAGATCCCGTGTTCGATTTCCGTTGAACTCCCACTCTGACCTACGGTAGAGGAATGCTGATGTAGCTTGTCATCCATAATCCGTCGTGTAGCCAAATTCATTTTATATTCGTATTTGTCTGATAGAAAATTGATCTGGTGGGTGAACAAGTAACGAGTTACCAAGATTTTTACTGAATTCCTAACTTAAAAACTTTCAATATGTCAGTGATATTGTAAAACATACATTAAAAAGATCCATATCTACATGAAATTTTCTACCCACTAAGCTCTACTTTTTTGTTATTACAAAAGCTTAAGTTTCTCTTAATGTCCACAGCCATATTTCAGTTACATATTTCGTCGAACCGTAGCGAGACATGTGTGTAACTCTTAAAGTGTTAAACAGTTATGTACAAAATTGCTTCTCAATGAAGAGCATTTCATAGATTTTGTCACGAAAGTATGTTAAACATGTTGCATTTTAATCAAAATCTTTAAAGCCATTTTTGGGAAATCAAAAATAAAGCAAATGTTTTCATGTAAAGGGAAGCCTGATTTTCTTCCTCAAACTCGTCGTATCGCACCAATGGACCATTCTGATCTTGCTATTCATACAACGTGTACTTTCTGTGGATTGGACTATGCTATGGTGAAGATTCGGCACGGAGGTCCAAACTTCGTCTATTGTACATTAGCTCCCAAGTGGGACACCCCAGGAAGGAAGGATGAGGCCAGAGGAGACAGAGGACGGCTGACCCGAGGAGTCACGACAGTATAGAGGGCAGGGTACAGTCACATTACCGGTTTTAAACTCCCCGGCAGGCCAGAGCACCCGCCGTGGTCCGGAAACGGCCTCACAAGACCGGGTTCGGAGACCGGAGGAAGTTTCACCAGGAGCATATCATCCTGCCATGCAGCGCCGAGACTCCCACAGACACTTCTACACTGAAACAGGCCACCAGATGAGATAATGTCAAATGATAATGGAGATGAAATGGACCTATCCACATTCGCCTGGCGACCCAGGAAAACCTCCGAAAAAACCAATGGGTCAGATAGTTCGGCCACGGGAATCGAACCCGGACCTCCCGAATGCAGGCCGCAAACGAAACCGCCTAAGCCATCCCCCACGGTCATACTTTCTGTACAACGTAGGCAAAGTACTGTATTCTACTCAAAAATGTAATTTCGAGATTTCATCAGATGTGCATTTTTAAAACTCTCTCAATTAGAAAAAGAAACATTTTTCTAAAAGTATGTGTTCAAGTGTGTGATATTCAATTTCAGCACTTTCGAAGCCTCCAACTCCAAGATTTTCAAGTGAATTCCCCCACTCCGAACTACCCTTTATATGAAAATGTGTCATAAATTTAGATTTTTTAAAAAATACGAGTATACATATAACGATTTTCATTAAAATGCCATAGGTTTAAGATATTTTTATGGCAAATGCTATGTATATCTTAAATTTTCTGGGGATGTCCTCATAGTCCTTTTCATTTGGATGGCTATAGTATAACTGCTGAATCGTAAAAGATACAGAAAACCATAAAAATGTAGGTCTCGTTAAAACAATTTGTGTCAAATACAATTTTTTTCTGAAGTTAACCACTTCAGAGATATTACTTGTTTTTTTTCAGTACTTGTGAAGTCGCTACTAGCTTTTTTCCCTGAACATGCCAACAGCATAGGATTTCAAAACAATCACATAGCGACCAGCTCTGTAGACATTTGACTACCGCTTAAGTCTACTGCATTACCTGTTGCCAATGCACCCAAGGAAACGTGTGACAAATCCACCTCAATTTTGCCTGCCTCTGTAGCGTAGATGGTAGTGTGTCAGCCTTAGGTTCAAGAGGTTCAGAGTTCGAATCTCGGTCAGAATGAGTTATCTGGGTAAGAATTTTCCCGAAGTTTTCCCTTATCCTGAAAGATGAATGTCTAGTAACTCTAAGCTCTATGAACTCTGGGTCATTTGAGTATCTTTCAGTCTCGTCCGACATACTTAACGTTAGACGATATTAATTTACCCCCCCCCAAAAAAAACTCCATTTCTGGTGAAATCTCTATATCGAATTTTCGGGTGGAATGCAGTAATAGTAATAATAATAATAATAATAATAATAATAATAATAATAATAATAATAATAATAATAATAATAATAATAATAATAATAATAATAATAATAATAATAATAATAATAATAATAATAATAATAATAATAACAATAACAATAACAATAACAATAACAATAATAATAATAATAATAATAATAATAATAATAATAATAATAATAATAATAATAATAATAATAATAATAATAATAATAATAATAATAATAATAATAATAATAATAATAATAATAATAATAATAATAATTCCTCTACCAACCTCATACTTGGAAAAGAAAGGTGCACAATTTAAATGTGGCCGCCTCGGTAGCTTGGTGGTAGCGAGTCTGCCTGACGTTCAAGAGATCCCGAGTTCGAATCTCGGTCAGGGTGAGTTACCTGGATAAGGGGTTTTCCGGGGTTTTCCCTTATCCTGAAAGACGAATGTCGGGTAACTTTAAGCTCTATGGACCCTGGGCTCGTTTGAGCATTATTTCACCCATTCCATTCATCGTCCGATATGACTTAAAGCTGGAGGACGTAAAATTACAAAAAAAAAAAAATAAATAAATAAATAAACAACAACAATTTAAATATATCGTTCTCTCTCTCTCTCTCGGACTTTGCTATATTCTGAAAATGGCTGAGTTAACATTTGGAATACTATAAAATTATATCCAGAGAAAATAGTTTTTAAAACTCAACTTCAGAGTTGAGTTTGCTATTAGAAAAAACAAAAGAATTGTAGACATATGGAATGGTCTTCCAAGTCGAATTACACATTATTCTATAAATTTGGTTAACAGCAAAATGTTTTCTTCTATGATGTCATAATAAGATACTTGTTCACAATAAATGTCGCTACAATAAGATACTTGTTCACAATAAATGTCGCTACAAAATGACTTACGGGAAGTCCTCGAAAACACTCTTGACTTATCTTTTTGACCTTTGGCTTAGAGCCATTTATCCGTGACCCTTCAACACATGAGGTTGGCAGACAGACAGAATTCAACGAAAGAAATGCAGGTTGATGAACGCTCACCCATTCAGACAAAGGCCAGTTTGAGACACGAGTCATTTGGGAAAGACTGCTTCACAAATTAAGTGTGCACTTGCTTACTGCATTTCAACACAGCTGAATTCCATAAACATCTTTTGGCTTATTTCTATATATACTAAGTACCCTTTAACTGCTATGGTCATATCGCGGATTTCACTGAAACATTGGATGCTATTTTTACTTTCTGAACCTTTATTGTAGGTATTCGTCATATGCACATATGCAGAATAGCGAATAGTCCCACTGTGACTTTCAAATGGAATGAGTTTTGTCCTTGAACCAGACCAACAACCAATTGGAGTCCTGTGGTGTTGTCATACTGCATTCCCCTAAAATGGGATGTGACAAGAGCCAAATGAATCTATCTACACTATAATAAATACTATTTACCCTACGACAAAAATTCAAATTCTAAAACAAAAACAAAAAAATATTAATCCGTGAGTAAGGTAGAGAGTAATGTTTCCTACACAACCGTAAAACCCCCGTCTTTTACCTCAAATAGTTTTCATTATATATAGAGAGTTTTCATTATATATATATATATATATATATATATATATAGAGAGAGAGAGAGAGAGAGAGAGAGAGAGAGAGAGAGAGAGAGAGAGAGAGAGAGAGAGAGAGAGAGAGAGAGAGAGAGAGAGAGAGAGAGGCTGACAGAAGTATTCAAATAATATAACATGTAACATTGCACGTGCTATAAATACCGTAATATTTATTTGGCAGCGTTGATTGTTAAACATGTAGACATTAACCTTTTGTGTCTCGGAAACAATATTTAAAATATCACTTTGCATGTATTTATTACACAATCTGTAGGATATTTATTCTATTGTCCCTCTTATTGGAGGACATAAGTATTCGAACGTACCTAATCGAACAGAGAGAAAGGTGGTTGGACGTACCCTACACGTCCCTACCACATAACAGTTGTGTTTATGCTATGCCTCGAGACAGTGTCCTCAAAGTTATTCAGCCGATTGCGTACACACAGGTAATATGGGACGTAAAGGTAAGGAGACAAGGGTGACAGAGAGGAATATCATGATAAATATGTACAAACAAAACAAATCTCTCTCTGAAATAGCCAAAACCATTAACAGAAGTAAAACTAATTCTGCATAATTCAACGCTTCAAACAGACAAATACTGTTGTAAATAAACCCAGAAATGGTGCTCCTTTTAAACTCACCACAGAGACAGGAGGCAAATAATAAAAATGGTGGAGCAGAATCCGAGAGTCACTGCATCTGAGATTAGAGGATGCCTTGAGCAATATTCTGGCACTATAGTTCACACCAAAACAGTTGAACGGGCTTTAAATAGTACTGGGTACAATGTCCGCGTTCCTAGGAAGAAACCATATGTTAATAAGGTGAATAAGATATAGCGTACAGAATTTGCTAAATAGCATGTGATGAAACCAAAAGAATTCTGGGATAAGGTTCTCTGGTCGGACGAGAGCAAATTCTGCTTATACAAGAGTGATGGAAATCTTAAAGTGTGGAGACTACCAAATACAGAATGGGAACCTAAGAACATGGCAAGTACAGTGAAACATGGTGGCAGTAGTGTGATGGTATGGGGTTGTACAGCTTCATCTGTCTTTGGGGAACAGGTGTTCATATATGGGATCATGGACAAATTTGAATACAAGAAGATTCTTAAAAACAATCTTAAAAAGAGTGTAGAGCAGCTGGGATTAGGGCATGATTATTACTTCCAGCAGGACAATGATCCGAAGCACACTGCTGAAATTGTAAGGTTTTGGATCGTGTACAACACTCCTCACACTTTGAAGACACCGCCCCAATCTCCAGATTAAAATCCTATAGAGAACATCTGGAAGGAACTCGAGGAGCGCATGAGGAAGCATCACATCAGAAGCAAGGACCATCTGAAAGAACTTATTCAAACAGAGTGGAGAAATAAGGACTCTGCAGCCACTAAACAACACATACAGACCATGCCCAACCGATGTATTATAACGGTGCATCGCAAAGTAAAACCGCAATGACCATCATTACTGGTTAATATGTGTGTACAAACATTTTTAATCATTCAAATTGAAATGTAAACCATTGACATGATGTGCTAAAAGAATTACTTTGGACAAGCCAAGGCCTTTGTTAAATTCAGAGAAAGCAAATAATTCACTTGTTGTTAGTTTGTAGAATGCTTTATCTGCAGAATGTGAGCCACCATGACATGTTTATAAATGCTTCGAATTCGGTACAGCGCTTATTTTCTCTAAAGAACTCAGATCAGTATTGTTCAGTTGTTCTTCCGTTTAACAAAAAAAATGCATCAGCTGGATCAACGTACAATTTTTTTAAACTGATTTATTGATGGATCAGCGCATGTGCGCTCTACAGATCATTGATTATAGACATTACTTACACGCATGATACATAGAATAATATTGAAATGAGGAAAGCCCTATTGGGTCTGTCATAAGTAGGTGCATTTTTGTTTTAAGTATTATAGAAGATCTTGCGAGAGTTGGTCCAGTGGTAGGCGACTCCTGATGCGAGTTGGAAAGCTGGATTTTCTGCCAAGGGAATAGTAGTGAATGGCTCCTTAGACGTGTTTTAGGTTGATGTAGAACTGCTCGGCTTATGAAGAAACTGACTGCTGAATGGTGCTGATTCCAATTTGTCTACGTAGTTGACTATTTCTGACAAACCATGCTGCATTCGTAGAGATCCGTAATATTTTGTTTTGAAATGTCTGGATACGTTTAATTTCTGAAAAACTAACCCCTCCCCAGACTGGGCAGGCATATAGTAGGAGTGGTCTTAATAGAGTCGTGTAGAGCATTGTGCAGTTTTTTAATTTGTGCAATTGAAATAGTACACGAGGTAATCCGTCTTCCCCCTTAGCATTACCAATACAACGCAACTGAGTTCGGATAAGGATTACTACGGGGGGGAGGGATTAGGCACTGCTATCAGTCTTGATCTATATTAAACATGTCCCAAGTGGGGAATCCCCCGGAGGAAGGATGAGGCGAGAGGAGACAGAGGGTGGCCGTCCTAAGGAACCACGACAGTGCAGAGGGCAGGGTCCCTGTATTTTATTAGATGGAAACCTCTCCCAGTAGGGCAGGACAATGAACATTTGCGCCTTCTTTGGTTCGGGAGTGGTCCCAGCAGCCGGTTCAGACCGGCAACCGACCTACCAAAAGAGGATGTCATCACTCATAGCATATCATCCTGCCATGCACTACCAACACTTTGGCACGGAGGTCCAACTTGGTCTATTGTAGCTATGCCTTCAAGTGGAGTACCCCGAGAGAAAGGATGTGACGAGAAGACAGAGGGCGGCTGTCCCAAGAAGTCACTATAATGCAGAGGGCAGGATCCCTACACTTTACCAGTTGGAATCTCCCCGGCAGGCAAGCACAGCCGGCATCTCACCCACCGTGGTCCTAAAATGGCCCCCACCAAACCGAGCTCGAAGACCTGAGATCGTCCTTCCTGAGGAAGAAGTTTTACCAAGAGCATATCATCCTGCCATGTAGCGCCTACACTTATACTCTGAAAGAGACCACCAGATGAGAGATGATGTGAAATGATAATAGAGATGAAGTGGAGGGACAGGAAATTCACGGGATGTAATTAACCTACCCAGCTTTCGCCTAACGACCCGGGAAAAGCCCACGGGTCAGATAGGTCGGCCACGGGAATCAAACCCGGGACTTCCGAATATGGGCCATAGACAAAACCACCTGAGCCATCCCACTCGGTACCCAATTGAATTACTGTGGGCTCAAATAAAACGGGGAGTTGCAAATCGAAATAACACTTTTAAATTCACTGACGTATGATTTATTCAGCAGGAAATTGCAAAGGTGACACAACAAGGTGACACAGCTCCGTGAGATGCAGATAAAAAGACGACTTTTGGAAAGAGATAGCACGGGACGAGATTTTATCATCATAAATTTGCAAGCTCAGACGACAAAGACATGGCAATGACGAATTCTTTCTTGACGTAAGTGACATTGACAGGGAGATGGATGAGCCACTGGCAGTTCCGTTGGATTAGAAAAACACATGATCCAAACACTATAACCATAACATTTAAATATGTATATTGTATGCGATGTTCCAATTTTGATTTTAACAACTAAATTATTATAAAAGTTTGGAAAATTCAGTTTGGGTTCCCTTATGTATAGCGCAAAGTAGACTTGCGCATGTGCGAGAGAGAGGGAGATATGAAAAGAGTGGGGGAAACCAGGTGGAAATTCTGAGCACGCAAACGAATCATTCGCTGCAAACCAGAACTCTTTCCATTGCAAAAACATAGTAATTAAAGAATCGAACCCGGAATCTCGAGGTGAGAAAAGGTAAAGGATAGACAATGGAAGGGGACACTCGCGTACTGCAACCTTCACACAGATCTATTGCCACAGAAACGTACAGAAGTCCCAAACAAGTTTTGAGCTGGTGTTGACAAGCGTCGTCCTCTACCACGTAAGGACAGCGAGCATACAACGCCTCCCAGCGCCTACAACAGCATTTATATGCGCAATCATCCGCGCCATCTATCCGGCAGCGCCATACACCACGAGTCTGAAAGCACACCTGAAACATGTTAAATGGAATGAGACGAAATGATGGAATGGAAATCGTGGCATTCGCCTAAGTTGCTCGGTCCTCCGGGTGAGAAGTTGGTTCGCCGATAGCCTCCATAAACTTGGTCGAATTCCCTCGAAGACACACTTTGGAAGTGAATTTCTGAATTTGCGACTTGTATTTGACGTATTACAAAGCATCGTCCTTCGTACTCCAGAGAGAATACACCAGCCTCTGTTTCCTGAACTTGCGGGTTCAACACCGGAAGAAGGCAATAGACTTTTTCGTGCATAAAAACTGCTTAGTATGACTTTCTTCGACAGGGAAGTAAAGCCGAGGTCCAGTGCCGTATATTTACGACACGTGGAAGAACCTCAGGCGTAATAAACGGGTATCTGGACAAAATTAAGTTGCCGCTTGGTAGCGTGTGTGCCTCACGTTCAAGAGGTCCCAGGTGCAAATCTCGGTCAGGGGAGTTATCTGGATAAGGGGTTTTCCGGGATTTTCCCTTATATTGATAAATAAATGTTACGTAACTCTAAGGTCTGTGAACCCTGGGCACATTTGAGCATAATTTCATCCACTTCATTCATAGTCCGATATGAATTAACGTTGGAGGTCATAAATCAAGCAAAAAAATGTGGGGGAGACCGCTGACAACCAGAGCATTTAAAAACCGTACATAAATAAAAACTAAATATTACAATATCGTTTGTTTCGAAGTTATTCATCATCGTTTGGTTTTCTCTGGTACCTACATGCAGTAAGTAGGTAAAATATTTAGGTAATACAAAAAAAAGCGATAACTAAAAAATAGAGTCCGAGTGTGTCTAAGGCGTAATTCACATACATTTAAAAAGTTGGATAAATACAAAATGTCATATTTTAGTCCAGCACGTCTGGGCAAGTCTCGCAATGATTTTTAAGAAAATCCCCCCCCCCCCCAAACACAGCACCTTTAGAAGATTGCCGTGCATTATTTCGATTTCATCAAAAATGGTTCTAGCGATTTTTAAAAGACATTTGTTAAAGAAAATTAATTGTTCTTTCACACTAGCCGTGTGTAGGACGCACTATGAAAGGGTAGAGCCAGACTGAAAAATGCACTGCCATAGCCGGGATTTGAACCACGGATCTTCTGGTTGCCATTCAGCTGCTCTAACCCTTGAGCTACTATGGCCAACGTGCCAACATGACATTAAGTTCTCCAACTGACTCGTATTTTCCTCTGTAAACCACTAGGAGTTCTCATAAACACGTGAGACAACTACCTTAATGGCGACTTACTACATGTAAGTACTTTAAGCCCGGGTTTTATAGTTCGGACCACTATTAGGTACAATTAATGGTAATTAATTGTTCTTTCACACTAGCCGTATACATGACGCACTATGAAACGGCAGAGCCAGACTGAAAAATTCAATGCCATAGCCGGGATTTGAACCACGGATCTTCTGGTTGCCCTCCAGCCGCTCTAACCCTTGAGCTACTATGGCCAACGTGCCTACATGACATTAAGTCCTCTAACTGACTCGTCATGTCGGCACGTTGGTCGTAGTAGCTCAAGGGTTAGAGTGGCTGGACGGAGACTAGAAGATCCGTGGTTAAAATCCCGGCTATGGCATTGAATTTTTCAGTCTGACTCTACACTTTCAGATTTGTTACAGGTTTCTACATGTACTGGACTACGCTACGGAGGGGATTCGCAACGGAGGTCCAACTTTGGTCCATTGTAACTATGCTCCCAAGTGGGGCACCCCGAAGGGAAGGATGAGGCCAGAGGAGAAAGGGCGGCTGTCCCAAGGAGCCACTACAACGCAGAGAGGATCCTTAACACTTTAGCAGTTAAAAACTCCCCGGCAGGCCAGTACAGCCAGCATCCCATTCACCGTGCTCCTGAAATGGCACCACCAGACCGGGTTCGGAGACCGGAGACCGTATTACTGGAGGAAGAAGTTTTACCAAGAGTATATCATCCTGCCATGCATCGCCGAGACTCCCGCCGACACTTTTACCCTGAAAGAGGTCACCAGATATGAGATGGCATCAAATGATAGTGGAGATGAATTGGAGGGAGAGGAAATTTGGGGGAGGTAATTAACCTATCCGGCATTCGCCTGGCGACCCGGGAAAAACCCCAAAAACACCCATGGGTCAGATAGATCGGCCACAGGAATCGAACCCGTACCTCCCGAATGCGGTCCACAGACGAAACCACCTCTGCCATCCCGCTCGGTCTTTTTGTGTGACTAATAAAATGTTTATCTTCTTGTTAAGTCCTCTTCAACCAGAATAAATTCTATAATATTTTGAATAACTCGTAAATGACAAAAGACAAAATATAGAAACGGTTAGCTAACTTATTCTGCTTACACTCCTCCGTGCGAGCCGCCTCTATAAACACCGATCAATTTCCGTCCATCAATCAACAGCCTAAGAGCGTTCCGTTAACGGTATCTCTATCTCTCTCTTTCTCTCCTCACATATGTTTACAACATCGTTTTAGTTTCAGATATATCATAGTTAAAGGGGTACAAATGGAACAATAAAAACAATCTTTTGTGTTTTACTCACATGGTTTTCTCTACTCACCTGTACAAACGTTTATTCTTCTATCTACTTCATGCAAAACTTTTGTGGAAGTGGTTTTACTACATCTTTATTTTCTTGTGGGTAGAAGGTACAGTAAGCCTAGCTACAGTCAAATATTTTAAGAGAGGGTCACTAAGTAATGGCTTTGAAATTACCCTTTCCTTACATTGTGGAGAGAGAGACGAATAACGACTTATCATTTGAGAAAAGTGTGCTGGCATAAATTGTATGCTTCAACAAGATATGCATAGCTTGTGTATCATCACATTTCGTCATGAACATATACTAATTTAATCAAATCTTTAGCACTATTTTTGAGAAAATCAATTTTTTTAAAAAAAAAAAAGTCCCATGTAGATTGCTATGGGGAAATCTGCTTGAAAATTTTCATGTTACTCTTTTTTGTTTTGAGTATGCTGTTTGCACGCATGCACACAGGAACACACTCATACCATGGACCTGTTTCCAAACTGAATTATGTTTTGGATTCACAGGAACCCAAAACATGAATTTCTGGAAAAATCTGAGCATCGAAATTTTGGTACAAATCAGTAATTCCTCTAACGTGCTACAGAAAGTAATCAAATTAATTATAAACATAATGCAAACGAGTTGAAACAAAAATCGAATTAAACAGAGATCGCGATTACATTCTCCGCCTGTCCTTGAATTCCCGGGGACGGAATTTTCTACTAAAAGTATATAAAAAAAACAACACTATATTGGGAAAGCCCTCGTTTCTTATACTTAGAATACGTTATATTACACTAATCTAGGACTTTCTGATATTAAGGCATATTATGTCAAACAATGGGACACGTTATGAAATTACAAAAGAACTTGTTGCCTATCATAAATAAGTGATCTTCATTTGTTTATGAACACATTATATTCCTCAGGTTGTTAATTATGGCAGAAAATTCTCATTATTAATAAGCAGAAAAAGTGTGTATGTATATGATATATATATACATATATACACATCCAAGGACACATAGGTATATACGAGTTAATGTTCTAAAGGTAAAAGGCCGCCGATATGATCATTGCAGTTAAAGGAAGAGTATAAATGGAACAACTAAATAACTAGAATACGATTTTTTAAAGAATAATATGTAAAAAAAGTGCATGGAAAAACGCAGCACATAACTTTTTTATCCATTCATGTGTGGTACTTGCAAAATTAGTTCTATGCATTTAGTGGAACAAAACATATCTAAAATGCAATAAAATGGGTTTTGAACTCTGAACTTCCTCATTAACACCTTTGATTTCACGACTTCACAAGTTCGGCTAATTTCTGCAAATTTCAAGTATTTAAATGTAATTTCTACCATATATTTGTTCGACAAATTTTAAACTGAAAATTAACTTTCGTAGTTCTATGTAGGTCTTAAATTTAAAAAAAGAAAGAAAGAAAGAAAGAGAGAGAGAAAGAAAGAAAGAAAGAAAGAAAGAAAGAAAGAAAGAAAGAAAGAAAGAAAGAAAGAAAGAAGGAAAGAAAGAAAGAAAGATAGAAAGAAAGAAAGAAAGAAAGAAAGAAAGAAAGAAAGAAAGAAAGAAAGAAAGAAAGAAAGAAAGAAAGAAAGAAAGAAAGAAAGAAAGAAAGAAAGAAAGAAAGAAAGAAAGAAAGAAAGAAAGAAAGAAAGAAAGAAAGAAAGAAAGAAAGAAAGAAAGAAAGAAAGAAAGAAAGAAAGAAAGAAAGAAAGAAAGAAAGAAAGAAAGAAAGAAAGAAAGAAAGAAAGAAAGAAAGAAAGAAAGAAAGAAAGAAAGAAAGAAAGAAAGAAAGAAAGAAAGAAAGAAAGAAAGAAAGAAAGAAAGAAAGAAAGAAAGAAAGAAAGAAAGAAAGAAAGAAAGAAAGAAAGAAAGAAAGAAAGAAAGAAAGAAAGAAAGAAAGAAAGAAAAACGTACCCAGACTAAAACTGAAATCTAAACTTTCGAAATTTACATACGATACGATTTCTCCATTTTTACATGCAGAGATTCAATTTGGTATAAATCAAAATTTCTATGGAAAAATAACAATGGATGTAATAACTTTAAATAATGTATCAATTTAATACCTTACATAATATGCCAATATTATACAATACTCCTTACATCTCGACATGCACCTTCAAAGAGCCTCTGTTGAACAAAGTGAACAAAAGGTTTATCACGGGAAACGTTTAAAAGTGGCAAAACCACAAGAAAATAAATGACTAAAAACCAAGTCTTGACATTTCATACGCTATTTGTAAACAGTGCCAATTTAAATCTTGGGATTTAAATTTTCAGTTCTATATTTATTTAAAAAATCTTACGTGTTGCACTCATATGACTTTATTTACAAACGGGTATTCTAGTGTCTAATTCATGACAGTCCAAATTAACATTTGTAGAGACTGTTTGTTACATACTTCCTGGTGTACACAAGGGCATTAGAGGACTACAGTAGACTTCGAGCAATAGTCAAATCTTTTAAGGCCTGGTCGCTATGTGATGGCTTTGAAATTCTGTTCTATTTGCATGAAAAAAAAACAAAAAAACTAATTTCGACTTAAGAAAAGTAAAAGTATTGAAAAACTCATAGCAATAACAAAGAATATCTCAGAAATGGTTAAATCGAAACAATTGACAAATTGTATGGATTAACAAGGTCTACATTGTGTAGTGATATTTTGTCTTATCTCTTGCGGTTTTGCAAAAAAACAAGCAAAATGAAGAGAATTTGATAGCCTATGCATACAAAATTCAGTATACACATCACTTGCCTTAAAACGTATTGAAATATAATAATTTGATCAAAAGTGTTAATTATTTGTTATAAAATCATAAAAAAACTATCCATACTATCCATGTATGCAGTAGGGTAGTTTGGGATGGAGGGATTTTGTTTTAAAATCTTCGTACCACATCCTTGGATGTTAATTTTATTTTAGAGTTATGTTGTTTACACACATTCACATGTTCCTAAAAGTGCTTATCTGGGGGGGGGGTGTTTCAGGGATTCTCAAAGCATTTCCGGTGAAGTCTCAGAATTGAATTTTTGAATTGGTTGTAAATACAAGAGGGAGACAGGAATCTACGTGATATGATAGATTTTAAATTCCATGTTTGCATGGATACCAAAAACAAAGAATAACTATTCAACAATTGAAAATAAGATAAGACAAATAACATTTCAGACCAAAGGAGCAAACATCTCAGAAATGGTTAGCAGCAAAAAAAATTAATATTGCGTTTTTTAACAAGTACATTATTATATATTAATATTTTGTCTATCTGATATAGTTCAACAGTAATGTAAAAGTTATTAAGTATTAGACACATTTCAGAGGCTATTAGCAGAAAAATGTACATATACATTTTATCTGCCATGCAAGTAAGCAGATATATTTAGAATAATAATGTTTAAAATAATAATATTTATGACATAAAATTTCGTCTTAGCATTCCCTGTTGAACACACACAGATCGCTTTTCTAAAAACGTGTTTTAATTCATGGAATCCCCAAAAAAGCAACCCTACTGAAATATCGTTTGTTCCTTCTACATTTTAAAAATCAAAGGTATGTATCCATTATTTTGACTGCTAGAAATATTGAAATTGGAGTCGAATACTTACTGGAATGAGTGCATATCTTACACTATTTGAGAAGAAACTGTTTCTGGTAACAATTTAATATTTATGTTTTGATTGCATTGTGACAGTCTTGTGCTAATTTTCAACAAACACACACATTATTACACACAATTAAGAGAAACTGTTAGCATACCTAATTTTCATGTTGTAGAGTTTAACCACGAGCACTTGTCAGCCGCCGAACTGCGTGCACTCAGCACGAATTTCGATTCGCCCCTGATTATCGGCAACCCGCACCGCCGCAGCACCAGCTGATAAACAATTCAAACAAGAGAACAGCGCCTAGCTTTTAAGTAACGCTCACGAGTTTACCTTCGTTACGCAGGCACATGACGTCAAGGCAAGCAGCGGCATCCGTTAGTTAAGCCTTCTTCATACCAGCTGCAATTACATCTTGATTCTTGCTCAATATTTCTTTGTGTTGATTAAAAACTACAATAGTAATATATTCTTATTTGTTAGATTTAGTTTCAAAAATACCTCTGAATAATTTTTTTAGAAAATATAAAAAACATTACGCTGGAATTTATATGGAGCAGTTCGGAGATGGGGAGTTGAACCACATACCGCACTCACTGATCCAAATCAACTCGCACACAATGTCAAGACATATTTTCTGGACCGGGGTAGACTACTGACTGATATTTGGGGGAGGGGGGTTAGGAAGGAGAACTGAATGAACTCGACGGCCGTCGTACTGCGCGGCGTCGCGCTGACGTCACAAACAAAATCAATTCCAGTGCCCCTATATCGCGCGCTCTCTCTCGTACACAAACCATCCTCTCTCTGTTCCCGAAATAGACGTGTCACTAAGGTGCCGCTGGAATAAAAAAAAAATGTGTCATGATGCCTGGAAATCGATGTTTTGGGGTTGACGATTGGCCCGCCAAGTAGAGTAGGATGTTTGCTGGGCTCTTGTGTTTGCTTTCCATTTATGGAACAAGTGTTTGTCTGCAGCAGTAATAAAAGAACATCAGCCGCCGAGACAGAGCGCATCTCAAATTAGAACAGGGGTCATACCACTTGACCCTCCAGTATTTACAGCGGCCCCATTACACAGGTCTACAAAACACATACTTGATTTGAGTTGCAACTCTGCCTTCAAATGTTTTCACTCAATCTAGCTGAAATGTTTTTGTATACAGTGCCTTTAATAGCTCGTGTATAATTCAAATACAACAAACATTTAACTTATCTTTTTAAATATGTCAGGACATATAAAAAACAATATTTTAAAACGAAACGTTCGCAAAAAAGAAACAAAAGTGTGGGCTGTGACGTCATCGACAAACATTTCAAATGGCAACATACATCTCTCCCAGCATTGCTTACTTTTTATGATCTTATTGTAACTATATAAGATAACTACTTTTCAGAAAGAAACAAATTCTGATGTGCTACATACATATGCATTTCTCTACTCGCTTTTGTATAATTAT
Organism: Mantis religiosa; assembly: GCA_030765055.1. Lineage (NCBI taxonomy): Eukaryota > Metazoa > Arthropoda > Insecta > Mantodea > Mantidae > Mantis > Mantis religiosa. The sequence continues at coordinate 404,528,710 of CM060950.1, forward strand.
TTTTACAAACGCATAGTCTTCTACACGTATCATGTTAATCCAGATAGACATCAGTGGAATTTTTTTATTCACTCAAATATTTTAAGAGCCGGTCGCTAAGTCATGGCTTTAAAATTTCGTTCTCTTTATATGCTCAGAAAATAAAAGAGAATGTCTTCCCATTTGAGAAAACTGTATAGTTATCGCCAAACAATTTGGCATGTGAAACATTCTTTGGAACTAGTGGACGAGCATATACCAGCAAGGGTTGCAAATATTGTATTGGACTTCAGGCCTCTCATCCTCATTAAGCACCGGAAACAAGTCATTTAACCTGCCTGGTCATTGAGGATTGCAAATAGCGAAGCTAGCACGTGTTTGTTTTACACAAGTTTTCATTTAGAAGTGAAGAGAAATGTTTTATACAAGTGACTGCTTATCGTTTATTGACAGTGATGGTGAAATATCGGGCTTGAAGGCTTTAGAAACTGCGGTAATATGTAACTTGACAGCGATACAGCCTGATGTGCAGAAGTGTCAGGGAATCAACTTTCTGCACACTGAGTTTAGCTAACTACTGCTGCAGCGGAACCAAGAACCAGAGTTTGAGGTGCATTGGAGGCTTCACAAAAGAGTGACTCGCTCCTTAGTTTGTTATTGGAACATTGAAATCATTTAAAAGAAAATCTTGTAATAAAAGATGTATTTGACGTCAATTCCAGTGTGAATCAACCTTGAAACCTGAACAAGGATGCAGAATAAGGGTGTCTCCTGATGTAGGAATAAGTGAACATGTCTCCCTAATACAGGCCTTTCCAACTGAGGTGCAGTCAGGGCCTTGGCATGCCCCGGCAGTAGCACCAGTACTGAGCTGGGTATCGGAGAGGTGAACCAACAGTTGTAATAACCCCATATTGTTCATTGTATCTTAAACAGGTGCAAACATATCTGTGCCATAGTATTTTTGAGGGGAAAGATGTCTAGTTATAGTAAAACCTGATTGGACCCCTCTTACAAATACAGATAGCTGTGTTGTGTTATTTTGCCAGTACTTTCTTCGAGAACAATTGAAAGTGCCGCAATAGCTCCCTCACATCGGCACCAATTTCCTGTATTCGACGAGGGATAGTTTGTTTGGACAAGCCAATCGTCTCAAAATGGGTCACATCAGATGAACACTATATTAAACATTCTTTTATAAATTCACCTCCAGTAAAGGAATGTCCACTTTTTGCAATTTTTAGACCAACAATATAATTTGCCAAACTAAGCTTTCTGCAGTGTTGGGTTCAAGAACCTGTGGGGCAAGCGAATGCTGTTTTCTTAGCAGCAAATCTACGTCTAAAAAGTAAACGTTCTTGAAAACACAAACCCAAAAATACGTGTTAAAATATATGTAAAATACATGTTAAATAATTTTTCTACAGTAGGCTGTTACTTATATCTTGGGAATTTGGTAATTCTGATTTTAGCCAACAATTCATTCGTTTCTTGTTTCACCAAAAATGACATCGTAGATTGAAGCATGTTTATTTTAGTAGTGCCGTTAAACAGTTGAACATTTTAGGCTTAAGATGAAATGACCCTTCGGTATTGACAACAAAATATAAATCTTCCTATGAAGAAGTAAGCGACATTTTGTAATGAAGGAGAAACTACAATAACTGCTCCACTAACTGTTATATCTTATTTAACACTACCTCAGCGTTGAGAGACTATGTTAGTTTTCCGCTGGGGGCAGCACTGGCGCGCCCCAGCACCAAGTGCTCGAGTTCGAAAGGCCTGCTCTAATATAAAACTCTGCCCTGCGGAAAGTCTCCATCTCTACCCCACTACCCCACCCTCTATTTCCTTCTCTACGCCATTTACGCGTTGTGTGAAGTTTTGAAAATTCGTAATGAAACTACTTTTTCTGAGGTGTTCAATAAAAATTTAAACTTAATTAAAACTTTATGGTAGAGAATTCCACACAAAAGTTCAGGATTAAGGTGTAAGTGTTTTGAGATCTTTGAACCCAAAAAGGGTCTTTCAGGAGGGGGGATGACATGTAGATACGTAACTGTGAATTGCGCAACACAACAAACGAAAAGTTAATTAAATATTAAACTTAGAATTCACGGTCTTCCAAGGTTGGGTCAGCAAGATATTCAAGGAAATGGCCCTCATTCCAAGCCACCCTTCACATGGAAAATTTAGTTATTGAAAAACGACTGACGCTTTTAGGATTAGGATTACTACGGTGGGGATTCGACACCCAAACCTGTGGTTTATTGTTCCTAAGCTCCAAGTAGTCCATCCCAAGGAGGAAGGATGAGGCGAGAGGAGTCGCGATAGTGCAGACGGCAGAGTCCCTACTATTTACCAGTAGGAAAACTCCCGGGCAGGCCAGTACAACCGGCATCTAACCCTACTGTGATCCGGAAACGGCCAACTAGGCTGGCCCCTAGTAGGAGAGAGGATCCGTCCCCTTCAGCTGCCGAGGTGCGGGCACTGCGGACCCTTAGCACTCGTGGTACCTCTGACGTTACTAAAGGAACCTCGGGTCGAACTTTCGAGCCCCTCCCTGAATGGGAGTTGTTCGGATTGGGTTGGACTCGAGGGGGCAGTGTGTTCCCGACACCCACGGGGAATTGGGTACCTCCGGCCAGGCTAAGGTCGCCCGGAGGGGGCAGAGGGTTGCCTAATAAGTCCCGGGTACTTGCCTGCAGAGCTAGTAGAAATTGTGCTAGATCACCAGGCGGCTCCACCGAGGTTTTCGGTAGTCTTCCCTGCGGGGTTGACGCGCGTAAGTGGCATATTCACTTCCATCCCGTCTTGACGTTGTAGTCGATGGGGGGCTTTTTAGACTCAAGGTATTGCCCCACGGGAAGAACCCCGGAGTTTTCCATCGCCCGGGTCCTTGGTCCTACGAGTCCAGAACTAATGGGTGTAGAACCTCTGCACATAACTAGGCTAGCCCGGAGAAACCGTCCTACCGAAGAAGGAAGTGTTTACCAGGAGCATATCATCCTGCCATGCAACGCCGAGACTCCCGCCGACATTTCTACCCTGAAAGAGACCACCAGATGAGAGATGATGTGAAATGATAATGGAGATGAAGTGGAGGGACAAAAAATTCCGGGGGTGTAATTAACTTACCGCCTGGTGACCTGGGAAAAACTACGAAAAAACCTATGGGCCAGGTAAGTCTGCCACGGGAGTCAAACCCAAACCTCCCGAATGCGGGCCGCAAACAAAACCGCCTGAGACATAGCGCTCAGTGCTGGCGGTTTTAGTAAAAGATATTTTCACGACAACTGATATGTATATCTTAATTTTCTGGGAATGGCTTCTGAAGTCCTCTTCATTCTTAATGATTTTTGCATAACTGGTAGATAGACAAAAACCTTTCTATGAAAAAATGGAATTCTCGTTACAGTGCACAATTTATGTTAAACACATCTTTTGTGTTGTTTCCGAGATACTCTCTATTATTGGTTTAAAGGTTACAAAACCTACACTTATCTGAATGGGAAGTCGCTATTCGTTTTTTTTAATATCTTGACCATGCAAAGCAATCACTTAGCGATCAGCTTTAGCCTCTGTATGTTTCGTTCTCACTGCACCTACAAGGAAATATATAATAAAAACCATTTCTACAAATGATTATTTCGAGTGATGTGAAATAGAGTAGTAGAGTAGTAGAGAAACTCATGTGAATGTTACATATCATGAGTGTATCTTTTTAACATGCTTATCCTTTTCCACCTTACTCAGGTGTAACCTTAAACAGCTGATATGAAGATACAAGATAATGACTCGTATCTGAGACAAATAAGGTCGTAAATGTGCACATAGCCTTACATTTCATGTAAGTTCTTCCTGCGGAGAAAATAATACTACAGTACTGGAAAATTGTCAAAGTATGGATATTTCGGGAAATATTCACAACTTGAAACTTTTAGGATGGTATCTGCGTATAATATCGCTTACCTGAGAACATGAATGGGCCTCCACAGCACCGCAGTCTGGTTCTTTTCGCTTCTAACGTGATCCCTGGGAGGCAGGGATGAGGACCCGAACCCGAAGGGTGACTAGATATGCGCTGGGTTCCTAGCGAGCGTACCGCTCAAGTCAACCACTCAGCAGACCAAACAAAGCGCCTATTCTTACAACCCTGAAACAAATCAAAGATGACTTGTGAACAGTACAATAAAAAACAAATCTCTGATAAATATGAAATTTTCAATTTCAGATCACAATTTTCCAAGGATTCGACAAGATTTTTAGAGAATTCACACCGCTCCAAACTGCGTTATAAATGTAAAATATTTTGCGTATTTTTTCATTAACTTCTGTAGTGATCTTAGTTAAAACATAGCTTAAGATAAATTGCAAATAGCTGTGAACCTTATGAGTTTATGCCCGCCGCCCATATATACAGGGGCGGCTCGTCCTTCCGTGCTGCAGTACGCTCTTTCCTGTTTCATAAACCACATTGTGGAAATGTTAAAAGACCATGTAAATAACAATGCATTATTATAAGTATAAGAAACCGAGTACGACCAATAATGAACTCTTATGCCCGATTTCACCAACATATGTTAAGACTTAACACGAGGTTAGCAATAGTTAAAACAAAAATTGCATTTCACCAACAAGTGTTAGAGTAACACTCGTGTTAAATCTCTTGTTAAACTAACAAGCCAAATTTCTGATGTTAAGTCCTTAGAAATTGTAAATAGTCAAGATGGTGAGCATGATCTCAGCTGTTGATGTCGATTTGCTATATTTAAGACCGTCTAGATGGCATTCGTAATAGAGTACGGCCTATGAGGAGAAATGATTTTGAGGAACTATCCGAAGAAAAATTTTACGGAGGTATAGACTGTCAAAACATGTTGCTATGAAGGTTACTGTGGAAGTACAAGAGAGGTTAGAGCATGCATCGAAAGAAATATGGCGATCTCGCCTTTGCTTCAAGTATTAATAACTCTGCGATTTTATAATTCACTGAATTATGTGGATAATACACTGTACACCTCCCGTCTTGAAACGTTCAAGTCACTTGCCCTTCTTCGCTCCTCGTTTTAAATTTACGTAATACTGAGTTAGAATATGCATCGAAAGGAATATGCCGATCTCACCTTTGCTTCAAGTATTAATAACTCTGCGATTTTATAATTCACTGAATTATGTAGATAATACACTGTACACCTGCCGTCTTAAAACGTTCAAGTCACTTGCCCTTCTTCGCTCCTCGTTTTAAATTTACGTAATACTGAGTTAGAACATGCATCGAAAGGAATATGCCGATCTCGCCTTTGCTTCAAGTATTATTAACTTTTCGATTTTATAATTCACTGAATTATGTGAATTATTATTAAATTATTATTATTCACCGTCCACCTGCCGTCTTGAAACGTTCAAGTCACTTGTCCTTCTTCGCTCCTCGTTTTAAATTTACGTAATACTGAGTTAGAATATGCATCGAAAGGAATATGCCGATCTCGCCTTTGCTTCAAGTATTAATAACTTTGTTATCTTATAATTCACCGAATTATGTGCATAATACACTGTCCACCTCCCGTCTTGAAACGTTTAAGTCACTTGCCCTTCGCACCTCATTTTAAATTTACATAATACTGACAAAATTGTTTCGTGCTGCTAGTAGTGGACAAATGAATTTGAATTAAATTCGTTTCCAATATTTTCCCCGTGAGGTCTCTCTCTTTTACATTCACCTCTTATTTTCCACGATATCCTTACAATTTGTCTCAAATTCAATTAACAACTCTTGCTCCATCGATGAGATATTTGTCTCACGGCTTTATTTATGATTTTGTTCATCCGCCATTTTTCAGCTTGTGCAGACGAAAATGAAAACAAAAGCGCATCGCAGTACGTTCAGAAAATAATACGACTCATCCGTAGCCTACTATAGCTGTGGTATTTACAAGTTTCTTGGCGTTAACACAGGTTTGTTAACATTTTCAGAAAACAGGTTGGTGAAATTAAAGAAATTTACCAGCTTTGTTAGCGCTGTGACAATTGTTAGGTTACATTTGTTAAGGCAAGACTACACTGAAAATTCCAAATTCTATAATAATAAACCTAACGTTATAAAAGTAGCCACATAATTAGAGCGTAATTTTAAACTCACATGCAAATTTTATGTTGCTACACCAAATAGTTCACTAATTATTATTTTTGTGAAAATATTGTAAAAATTAACAATATTCTACGCGTCAAAAAATTTGAGATTTTAAGTTGAATATTTGTTTTTGGCTAGTACAGAGCAATTTTAAAAGACCCACATTCTTATTTTTTGGAATACTCTTGTAGCATTTGTTCTAAAATACTGTCCACGTGTTAGCTCTCAAAATTTTGAAAATATTAACTTATTTTATTACTTAACACCATATAATTTTCAAAACATGAACATTAACAAAAAAGGGTGAATGTGAAATTTCTTATTTACATATTATGGAGCTATCCTGTGAGTTTCACCACGTTAAATAGAAAACTTTGACGCGTGGGGCATTTTGTATACTGGAAAGTGTTAGAAAAAAGTTTCTCAGAAAATCAATTTTAAAGTCATGGTTGTTATTTTTAACGATTGTTAAAGGTCTCTTTAAATTGTTACGTGATGGCCTAAAGTGGGGCAAATGATAAAAATAGCATGCCATCTATTACTACATACTCTAAGCTACCAAAAATGCCAAAAAAGAAAATTCCAAGATTTTCAACATTTTCGGCGAATTTTCAGTGTAGCCTTGTCTTAACGTCGATTTTAACATCTGTTGGTGAAATCGGGCATTAATGCATGGAAAACACCTGCGTCCGTGACTTCAACGTGCTGAGAGCCAGCAAGCTCGGTAATCAGTACTGCGCATGCGCACAGCCTTCCCCACTTGTCTCCCTGATGTCCAAAGTTCCATAGACTTTCGCACAAATGCGTGCTGCATTTGGTTGTTGCGCAGTGATCATTCGCTGCACCATGTAGCTGGGCCACCAGCACTCATAGTCATAGCTGTAGAACTTGAATATGCATTGAATATCATTTAACAATCTATCATTGCTTTATATTTTAGTTCTAGAAATAATTCCATTCTTAAGTAAACAGATCCAATACCTAATGGTTATTAAATCGCAGGGATAGATTGTGATGCACCTCTCATGTTGGCACGACCGTAACGAGATTCATCCATCGCATGCTCGCATTGTATCCAAGTATTCATTTGTGTAACGTTATTTAGTGGCTGATATCAGTTTCTTTATTTTGTGTGAGAGTGTGAAACGTTTTATAAATTCACTTTATTCAGTGTATGAGTAATTTAATATTACGAAAACTTTAACCAATAAATAATGAACACGGTTAATGAACTTCTGAAAACTCCCTTTTCAAGGAAAGCATTAGAAGAAAGGCTTAGTATAAAAATGTTAGGCAGACCAACATCCGATCTAAACAATTGAGCAAAAAGCGAAAGGAAGTAGAAATTCCGCTATACCATGAAAAAACATCGGCGCAACTAAGTGAGTTGCATGGACTTCTTCCTGAAGCACGCTGTCATTTTCCGGCACGAGCCACCACTACATATATATACACGAGGATGAGTCAAATGAAAACCTTAAATATTTTTAAATATTATGTTACTGTGCAGAAATTGTACAAAGCTGTAACACTTTTCAACATAATCTCCCCCACGCTCAATGCAAGTCCTTCAGTGTTGCATAAATGCCTTTAGAAAAACATTCTTTTCGTAGTCCACGGAACCACTTATGCACCGCGTGGCGTACCTCTTCATCAGAACAGAACTTCTTTCTTCCCATTGCGTCTTTGAGTGGTACAAACATATGGAAATCACTTGGGGGTAAGGTTGATGAGTATAGTGGATGGGGAACACACTCAAAATGCAGGTCTGTGATTGTTGCAACTGTTGTACGGGCAGTGTGGGGCCTTGCATTATCATGTTGCAAAATTACCCCTGCTGACAGCAATCCACGTCGCTTTGATTTGATTGCAGGTCGCAGATGATTTTTTAGGAGATCTGTGTATGATGTACTGGTGACAGCGCTCCCTCTAGGCATGTAATGCTCCAAAATGACGTCTTTTTCGTCCCAAAAGAGAGTCAACATAACCTTCCTTGCTGAGGGTTCTATTCGAAACTTCTTTGGTTTGGTGATGAGGGATGCTCCCTCTCTTCGTTTCCGGATGGTGGAAGTAAACCCAGGTTTCGTCCCGGGTAACCATACTTGCAAGGAAGCCATCACCTTCCTGTTCAAAGCGCCGAAGAAGTTCTTCACAAGCATCAACACATCGTTCTCTCATTTCAGGAGTCAGTTGCCATGGCATCCATCTTGCAGACACTTTGTGAAACTGGAGAACATCATGCACAATGTGGTGTGCTGGCCCTTGACTAAACTGTAAACATGCTGCAATGTCATTCAATGTCACTCGGCGGTTTTCCTTCACTATGGCTTCAACTGCTGCAATGTTCTGTGGAGTCACAACTCGTTGTGCCTGACCTGGACGTGGAGCATCTTCCACTTAAGTCACACTTCGTACTCCATTCATAGACTTGCTGCTGTGACAAACATGCATCACTGTACTGAACCTTCATTCGTCGATGAATTTCAATAGGTTTCACGCCTTCACTATGGAGAAACCGAATAACAGAACGCTGTTCTTCCCTCGTGCAAGTCGCAAGTTGGGTGGCCATCTTTATACTGATACTGCGACGGTATGTGTAACAAATGTTGACGTATGTATAACAAATCGAAATTTCGCGCCGTTATCCTGTAAATTGGTAAGCGTGCTACAAACAGCTTGCAGAATGGCCTGTAGGTGGCAGCATAGTGCACATTGTCTATCATCGCTTCAACTTGCTCTATCCACCTCGTAACTACAATTTTTGCAAGCATTGATCTCGATAACATGAAGTAGATAAGAGTATACAGCATACAACGAAGGTGTATATCTCGAAAACTGCCACTTACGGGAGAGCTATTGTGGGTACCACCTCTCAGGAGGAAGAGATGAAGTGAAAAGACCCGTCTCAATGCGGAGGTCTATCAACGACCCGCCAAACAGCCCTATAGTGTTCTTTGAGCAAGTATCCGCGCCATCTGCCACGAAACCTAGTAGCACCTAGAACGGAAAGGAATAAAAGGGAAATAAAGTAAGATGTTATTCTCCAGAATTCCCCTACGACCAGTGAAAACCCAAGCTTAGAGTGAACAATTTATGAGAATCGAACCCGGGATATACCGCATACGAGACTGTAAAGGAAATAGAACAATTACGTTTGGTAAGAACATTTTGTAGAAAATCTTTAGAGAAAGCCGTCTGAATGAAACCCATCAGATTTTTTTTTTTTTTTTCAAAAATAAATTGCCTATTTTCATGTTTTAAAACAAAAGAAACTCTCTGTGGGCGCGGAAGTGATGGAACAGAGCTCCTTTACTGTCTGTCAGCTCTCTTCAAAGAGCAGCTTCAGGCGTTGATGTCTGTCCCTCTAAGGGAATACTTCAATCACACTATTCACTTTCATATCTCTGTTTAAAAAAGTCTAACTTTCTTGACTGTCGTTTGGATTAAAGCTACAATTTCACCGTATAAAGCATTCCGTGTAGATACCGTAATCAGTAACTGCTAAGATTAATCATTTGATAGGGAAAGACATAAAATAATCACAATAATTTCACCAACATGTGTTAAGACTTAACACGGCTGTTAGTCTATTTCAGCAAGTGTTAGCTTAACACTTGTGTTAAATCTCTTGTTAAACTAACAAGCCATATTTCTGTTGTTAAATCGTTAACATGCCCGGAAAGACGGAGTAACCCTAAAAAAAAAAATTTTTTTTTTTTAAAAATCGATAAGTGCTGCCCTCTGTTGTTGCGGCAGAAATCGAACTGTTCTTGTGTTGGTCTATCCTCCAGCAATAATATTACGCTAAATAGAGAGAGGTGAAGTTCTTGCATTTCGTGATATGCTATTCGTATAATGTCAAAAATGGGCTAAGCTGTTCATACTCTGTGCTGGCCATGTAGTGACCGGTCATACGTTTTTACCTCGTGACCGTGATTTCGGCCTTATGGAGAGAAAAAAAAAAGAAAGAAAGAAAAAATAGTCAAGTAGTTAACATTTATATTTCAGATCAGTGAATGGAGCTAGTGAAAAAAAAAAAAAAAAAAAACGAGGGTAAAGAATCCTTTTCATGTTGTCAAAATGACAACTAACATGTTCATCTCTGCAAAGTCTCTCCTGGATAAAGTACAGAAAAGAACAGTTTCAAAATCTGGGAAAAAGATGCTCTTGAGCAAGTGGTATGCATGTAAGTATTAAAGACTACCCCTTTAAGCTATATTTTAAATACATTTACGGTAGTATTGAGGATTATGACATTTTGGACATTAGAAGGAAAATATCTGGCAAACCTTCGCTTACATGAATATTTCGTCTAAAATAGAATGGTCCAAGACCTATAAATCCTGCGAAATTAAAATACTTACAGGATCTGATGAATTATGTCTAACCAATTTATCATGAGTACTGTCACCTAATTATCGGAAGACACGGCCAGCTAGCAGCAGCGTAGGGCCAGACGGGAAGCATTGAGCCCACGCCTACCCATTTGTTTCGTGTCGCTAACTGAAGGGATCGCAGGCTACTGTGCCATCTCTTTCCCCTCCCCCTGAGTTCTGGAACATCCAGGATATTTCATCTAACCCGGAACCTTCTAGATTGGCCAGCTGGTGCTATATAAGCGACGCGTCGGGCTGGAGGAGGGTTCAGTTCTTGGCGAGCAGCCGTAGGAGCGCCGTGCTAGTGTACGGACGAGAAAACTGTGTGCGTGTATCAGAGGAGTTGTACGTAATTGTGAGTTAGAGTGGACCTGTGACAGACGAACTTGTGAATTGTAATTGTGTGCGCTACGTAATTCTATGTAATCGGCAAGTGTTCCAACTGTAATTCGGTGGAAATAAAGAACATTTTGAGTTTGTGCAATTGGACTTTTAATTTCAAGAACCCACAAAGTCACAGTACTATAAAACTCTTAAATATGAGATCACAGCTTCTCATAATATTACTGATAAACCTTTTTTTTTTATCAGCCGGACTACAGCTAAAAGCTTGCACCTACTCTCCAAAATAAGTATATCATTTCCAAACTGATATACTTATTGAAAAGTGGAATAATCCAAACGTGTGATGTTTAAAAATGCCAAAAGAAATATTTAATTATTAATTTTACCTAAAATGTATGTAAAGTGTATCTAGAGGAAAACTTGAGTAAAAGCTGACAAAGGCTTTCACTTTATTTTCCTTATTTTATTTTTATTAATGTTGTTACATCAGTCATGTTTTAGGGTCCCATAAGGATAACACTGATAAAATATACTGTATTCCTAAGACTCATATTCTCAGAGATGAAATAAAATAATGTTAACAATTTCTTTCAACCTCATTCACAAAGCACGGTTTTTCTCAATTTAAAACAAAAAGTGGGTTAACCCGTTTTTTCGGGCATGTCTTCAATTGTGGAATTGTAAGATGGCGGGCGTGAACGCAACTTTTGATGGAAATTTGCTGACCGTCTAAATGGCATTCGTAATAGAGTATGGCCTATGAGGAGAAATGATTTTGAGGAGCTATCAGAAGATTTCCTACAGAGGTATAGATTGTCGAAACATGTTGTGATGAAGGTTACTGAGAAAGTACAAAAGAGGTTAAAGCAAGCCGATCTCACCTTTGCTTCAAGTGTTAATAACTTCGCGATTTTATAATTCACTGAATTATGTAGATAATACACTGTACACCTCCCGTCTTGAAACGCTCAAGTCACTCGTCACTTCTGTCCTTCGCAACGCGTTTTAAATTTACGAATACTGACGAAGTTACTTCGTACTTCTGGTTGTGAATTTGCATTCGAATTAAACTCATTTCGTTCCCCGTCACATCTTTCTCTTTCACATTCACCGCATCCGTCCTCTTATTTTCCACAATTATATTTATTTACTAATTCAACTAACAATTCTTCCTCCATTGATGAGGAATTCGTCCCAAAGTTTCTCTTCTGATTTTGTCCACCTGCCATTTTTTCACCTGTGTGTAAACGAAAATAAAAACAAAAGCGCATCGATTCACCAACAGCCTTTTATATCTGTAATATTTACAAGTCTCTCGGCGTTAACACATGTTTGTTAACATTTTCAGAAAACAAGTTGGTGAAATGCAAGAATTTTAACACTTTTGTTAACGCTGTAACAATTGTTACGTTAAATTTGTTAACGTCGATTTTAACATCTGTTGGTGAAATCGGGCATAAATTACTTTGATGTTAAAACGAATGCATAGGTAAAAGGCGAGCGTTACATTTTTGTCAGGAGGTCATTAGGCAGTCAAGTTCCATGTTAAAGCACCGAGGGGATGGCCCAGGCGGTTTCGTCTGTGGCCCGCATTCGGAAGGTCCAGGTTTGATTCCCGTGGCCGACCTACCTGACCCATGGTTTTTTCGAGGGTTTCCCCGGGTCGCCAGACAAATCCTGGGTAGGTGCATCCCCCGAATTTCCTGTCCCTGCATTTCACCTCCATTCTCATTTCATATCATCTCTCTTTCAGGGTAGAAGTGTCGACGGGTGTCTCGGCGCTACATGGCAGGATGATATATTCCTGGTAATCACCTTCGCCCTCCGGTGGGAAGGTCTCCGAGCCGGCCTATTGGGAAGTTTCAGGACGGTTGTACTGGACTGCCGGGAGCTTCAAGATGGTAAATGGTAGGGAGCCTGCCCTCTGCCCTGCTGTGACTTCTTGGGGTCAACTGCCCGCTGGGGCATCCTCCAAAGGGGATATGGGTATAAAAGGTCACTCTGGTCAACGTGACGTAAAATTCCTCCGTAAAATTCTATCACATCCTATCCGAGTTACAGAGAAAGACATTAAAGGTAAGGTGCTTGGAGTTTAGTTATGTTCAGAAGTCAATATATTCCGAAAGGAACACAGATCAGTCCGCAAAATTAGAAAGGGAATGAGAGTCTTAGAATTTAGAAAGTCACAGAGTAATAGCAGCCCTTCCAATGCGAATAAGGGTCTTAAAAGTAGGAATGTATGTGTGTACAGTCCGGACGTTGTATCTCCGCCTCTGACGTTTTGCGACTGCAAGAGGTGGAGGGGGCAGGTTAATAGTACGAACATACAGTAATGAGCAATTGAAAACATATTCTCAAAATTATCTTTACAATGAAAATATTGTAATATTCCTCGCTGCCAGGCGCTATCCGGGATCTCAATTTTTACTGAATGCTGAAAAATGTATTGCATTCACATCAAAAACTGTTACCATTTTTGAGCTGGCGAACGAGAACACATTACTCGGGGGTTTCACTCAGAGGCTTAATATACAATTCAGAACAATATTAAAGACACTTTCACAATCACTATTTATATAAAAGATTATTAAGGAAGTACAATAAATATAAATAGTGATTGTGAAAGTGTCTTTAATATTGTTCTGAATTGTATATTAAGCCTCTGAGTGAAACCCCCGAGTAATGTGTTCTCGTTCGTCAGCTCAAAAATGGTAACAGTTTTTGATGTGAATGCAATACATTTTTCAGCATTCAGTAAAAATTGAGATCCCGGATAGCGCCTGGCAGCGAGGAATATTACAATATAGTACTATATTAGCTTTAAAATACTGAAATACAAGTTACAATTTCATTAATATGTAAGATATTTATTACAACACCACTATATTCGAATATTTGGTTCACACCTTTCACACACACTAACTGCATCTGTTGGTACAGGAAGTTAAAACTGTCTGCTGGCGCCAATCAGCATTGTCGCTGCTAGGTGTGGCTTCCGAACTCAACGCCGTGTTGCCAGCTTAAATTTGTTTGAACCACGTGGCTTTAGCTGCTTGCGCTGGTGGACTTTCTTTGCTATATTTTGCGTGCGTGAATTCCTATTATTATCGCTAGTATAATTATATGGCTACTGGTTCGTGAAATATGCAAATACGTGAAATATTTAAAATACGCATTATTCCTCTGCTTGAAATTCCCGGTAAAGAACTGGCAACAGCCTGCTTCCCCGTCACGAGAAATGTCAGAGCCGGAGAAAGAGCGGCGGAACTGTAGTACTACTACTAAAATGCATGCGTTACAAGTGTGATCGATTATCGGCAGTGCACAGCGCTTAAAAACCCCGCATACTTAACACTTCCGAGAATCACGGCAACTTACGGGTCTTTTTTTTTTTTTTTTTTTTGTAATTTACGTCCTCCAACGTTAAGTCATATCGGACGATGAATGGAATGGATGAAATGATGCTCAAATGAGTCCAGGGCCCATGGAGCTTAGAGTTACCCGACATTCGTCTTACAGAATAAGGGAAAACCCCGGAAAAAAACTTATCCAGGTAGCTCACCCTGACCGAGATTCGAACTCGGGACCTCTTGAACGTGAGGCAGACATGCTACCACCACGCTACCAAGGCGGGCAACTTACGCGTCTCATTATCATCATCATTATTGGAAGTTATTTTTAACCTATCAAGTATTGATACGTCAGCAATTAAGCAGATATAATAATTGGATAGTTACTATTTTTAGTGCTGAGATTAGAAAGAGTAATTCTGCGAGTTTCTTGAAATACCCATTAAATGTATTCGTATCAGGCAGTTTAACTGATGTTCATTTTTCCCCTACCCACACATAACCTGAGGTGAGGATCACAAATCAGCAACAGCAGATTCATCAAAGACCCCGATACTGGAGTCTCACACACATGGAGTCAAAGGTGTTATATGTCAAACAAATATAAATATTTCTGTAGTAGATTGTTGAGCATAGTAATTCGAATCTTTCTGCCATCTGTATCAAACTAGAACGATAATGTCGTAAATATATGGGAGTGCAGAAAGAGAAAGACTAAACGCTCATAGGATGCCGATTGGTGGGAGAAACCTCACAAGCCAGCAACCACCTTCCAATCAGTAGCCTAAGAGCGTTCCGCTACGGTGTAGAGGTAACGCAACGAAAGCTTGTCAACCGGAGTTGCGCAAAACTTCGGTACTGATCAGACAAATAGGACTCTCTTACTCTCGATTGAAGGCCACAGGATTTTGCAGTCCCCTATCTTGATTTTAATGGAGATATAATAGTTAAGTAATATATCCTAAACCAATAAATAAAACATCGCCGATGAAACCACAAAACACAACACAAACCCATAAATCCGCTCAATAATATACTTATTCATTACAATATACGTTGTTGCGTACTACGACCCGTAAAACGAACGTCTCGCCCTGCAACAGGCGTAAGTGAATAGTGACCGCGCTTAAAGCATCCCCAACCGGCTCTCTTTGTAGGGAAAAACTGTTCTTCCCCCTAACCACAATGTCATAAACATCTTAGGATACACTTGACCGGGTTGGAGGAGTGAAGAATGTTAGGCACGTGTTTACAGCTGAGAATACCCAGGGTTGCCGTTGTTTAAAATAATGTTTAGGGGCAAAATATAAATCAATAAATAAAGCAGAATTCGCTGTAAGAAATCGTCATTAATCTTTTCAAATAAATTTTAAATAATTAATGTATCCTATAATAATAGATAATGCTACAACTCTTTATAACAACTGAAAAGAGATATATTACCTATGCTGTTATGGTATAGTACTTCTATTACGTACAAGAACTAAATGCGTATTATTAGCATAATATCTAAGGAAAGTTTAGTAAAACATCATTACAATTTTAAAAGGGTTAAATTGCATCAGTGTGCATGAATTTGCGAGGGATATTTACTTGCAAATTAAAGAAGCAATTTGGAAATTCTGGTAGTTAATAATAATTTATAAGCAAAGATTGCACGTTAGAGTTTCATTTATTGCAATCGTGAGCCGATTTATTCTAAAACATTTTCCTTTATTCTATGGCAGCTACAGTTGGTGAATTTCAGTTGATTTAACAAAGCAGTAAATACTTCAAAAGTAAAAAAGGAAAAAAAGCGAACCAAGGAATTAAAGAAAAACTAGCAAGGAAACTCTATTACTCTTTTTAAATGATGGAAGCTTTTTACAAGGATGTCTGCTAATTTTACACGTTTGAATAAAGTTAAGCAATGTATTTTGGGGGTGGGGGCGGGCCTTCTGTTAAACACAGTTTAAATAAATAATCACGTACATTCCGTATAATAATTAAATATGTCATAAACGCTTTAGAACTCGAGAAAGGTTAGAAATACTGTTAAGTATATATTACAAGCATGAATGGAAACCCATGTTAGCATATCCATGTTAGGTTCGGTTCTCACTGTCTCCACATCTTAATAAAATTACGCAAGTGCTAAACGCCAATAACTATTAAATACTAATAATTTATAAAAATACACTAAGTAAAACACTATGTAACTTCTATAAATATAAGCTTAATTAACACACATAGGAAGCACGTTTGCACAGTCTAAGCTAATTTCTGAGGACACATAAAAAATATTGCAACAGCGCTCTAACTTGGTGAACGTATTAAGAAGGACCACCCATATGTTTAGGGGTGGAAAACCCTTATAATTGCTTACATGTGAGGAGGTGTGGTCAGAAGGGAAAGCTTTGATGCTGCGTGGGATGAAATGGACGCGGCTACTATACGAAATAGTGTTCTGCGCAACTGGCACACTGGCAAGCTTTCGTTGCGCCAGCTGTGTTTCTTCCCTCCCGTATGCATACAAGATCGTTCCAGTTTATGTATTTTGACTAAGGCTACTGTACAGAACAATAAAAATTAAATACTTGTACGGTAACACTCGAAGATATCAGAGTTGCCAAGATTTGTGAATGGGAGAAAGCTATCGTTCCTAATTCTGGATAGCAAGGAAATCATTTCCAGAAAGATAACAATTATTTGCAACTGTGTTTGATAACAGCAAGATTTCAATATGGAAATATGCTACTCCTAGGTTAAAAAAAGAAAATAAACAAACATCTGATGTGTTACACTCGCATGGCTTTTTCTACTATTGCACAAACTATTCTTATAAAAGGTTCTTCCTCTATCTACTTCATTTTTATCGAGATAAACATTACCTTATTACCTCATTGCTAATTTTCTTGTAGATGCAAGGGAATACTGGAATACAGTAGACTTTAGACGATAGTCAACTCTTTTAAAGCCGATCACTATGTGATGGCTTTAAATTTTAGTTCTCTTCGCATGATCAAGAAATAAATTAATAACGACATTCTGTTTCTATTTTACTATTTTATTTAGGTACTACCTACAACATGATAAAGCGTTAAGGCGTATTGACCTTCAGTGACAGCGCAGCATTCGCGTGTTATCTTGTTTATTAGAAGAGCAAAATATTAGTAACCTGGCCCACAGTAAGTGACGAAACACAAATAAAGCACCTGGAAGCTGTATGTCTGATATGAAAGTTTAGCCAATTGATTATTAAGCGCATTGCAGCCGTTTGACACAAAGGGACTTTAATTACATCTTCTTTCTCCTTGTCACAATAGTGAATCAGTTATATATAATTTTTCGCGCCTGTCAATGTATGACACGTTGCTGTGATTGTGTCTGAACAGTGTACATACGCTGACTGGCGGTGTATGTTGATAGGCTTGCGTAAACAACTCCGTTGTTTCAAATATTATCTGATAAGCTTTCCACGCTTTGCCATGTAGTATTTTTCCTCTGTGATAACAGTATTTCTTTTCATGTAGATAATTTAAATCAGTTGGTGTCTTCCTCATAAATTAACACATTATAATATCTTACTGGTGTTGTACATTTCCTTGTCACAGCGTTATAATGAATGTGTAGATAGTACCAGGGGCAGCTAAAAAGAGTGGAGGGGAGGTACAGTCTGCCCACCACAAGAAGCCAAGTGGGTCTGAAGAGGGAGAGGCGCTTGAACTGTTTATCTGCTCTGGTAGTGGATCTGTTTACTACGAAATAGTGTATGAGAGTGCATATGCGTCACGCATGCTTCCAGAACTAATGCTCGTTTCAGTAACTGCAATGATAGGTATTATACATGGTGAGTTATGTGACAACACTGTGTATTTTATATGAACCTAGCATCCTTATCATATCCGGAAGGCGAGCATAAACACAATGCGAATAGGAAAAGTGATTACGTTACATATGCCTCTGCCTTGCCTTCTTGTGTTGGGTGGACTATAGCATGCTGCTCTCAAGAGAGTGAGACAATTCGATTTTATTCGAGTAATGTCGAATTTCTACCCAACTCTCGTTGGCAAGCTTTCGTTGCAGTACCTCTAGAGTGTAGCGGTGAAGGGACCTCTAAACTGGACTCCAGTAAACAGCACATTTTATTTCTTATTTAAGTCATTTAGAACGATGAGTGGGGTGGATGAAATGATGCTCAAATAAGCCTAAGGTCCGTAGAGTTTAGAGTTACCCGACATTCGCCTTTCAGGATAAGGGAAACCCCCGCAAAAACCTTATGCAGGTAACTCACCCTGACCGAGATTCGAACTCGGAACCCTTGAACGTGAGGCAGACACGCTACCATCCAAGCTACCGAGGCGGGCACAGCGGATCTAGGCTACCTACCACATGCAGTTTCGAAATGCAAGGTATTTAAATCCCTAGGCACTCCATAGTTTTACTTCTATTTGCTATAACAATATATTTAAAAAGGAATACGTTATAGCGCGCTATTCCACTACCAACCCATTTTATACAACACACTACCACTACCACCACCGCCACCGCCACCGCCACCGCCGCCGCCGCCGCCACCGCCACCGCCACCGCCACCGCCACCACCACCACCACCACCACCACTACCACTACTACTACTACTACTAAAGTCGCGCACGCTTGAAATGAAGTTCTAGTACTAATCCGAAGTTCAACCCTCAACTAGACTTTAACCAAAACGTTAGTGAACACGAAATTTGCTGTCAAGTTCAGCATCTTTCAAAGTGCAACAAAGTGCTCAAACAAATCCTCCCATTACATGAAATATTTTTCGATTTTTTTTTATCGAAAATGGCTGACATGATTTAATGAAAATACCATATGTTTAAAAAATTATGTGACAAAAATATCACGAATATTTTGCCAATAGCCTGTAAAGCTCTCTTCATTCGGAAGGGTTTTTTCGTAACATTATGTATAGCTGCTAAACATTAGAAATGAAGAAAAACATACTAAACAAACATGCATATCTAATTTAAAGCACGCAATTTATATCAAATCAATTTTTCTATAGCATTGGTAATTTCCGAAGTATTCGTTAATATTGTACCGAATTTTCAGGTCAGGTTTTTTAAACATCGAATATCGATTCATTCTCCTGAATCCTTCTTGTACTTAAAGCTAACCGTGTAACAAAACTATTTGCAAGGGTTTATTTCAGTTAACAGAAAAAAAAGGCTGAATTATATTCACGTTAACCTTCTCTTGTTTATTATTGGGTATAAAATTATTTTTAAAAGTTTCTTTTTTATGTTTACTTCATTATAATAATAATTTCCATTTCTGGAAATACTTATTACACACCTTGTAATACAGACAGTGCACAGCGATTATGAATTGTTTGTCGCTATATGCCGACCTTACGATAGCATTCCACGGCCATTTTATGACAGAAAAAACTGAACATCGACAGAACTTCATCATTCATCTGTTAATAACAGATATTTCGGATATGTCTGGTGATACAAAAAAAGTTAGTTGGAATAAATTATGAGGTTTTAAGAAATCTGTCTTTCTTTATACTACGATTTGGTCTATTACTTGACATTCATCACTTGTGCAAGATTATACACATTTCCGTTCGAACGAAGAGGCTTTCATATGCTATTCTCTGAAAATTCAAGGTATACGAGGGGGGCACACAAAAGAAACTGGACTCCGAGGGCGCTGCCACTCGTAGACATAGTGCAGGGTTCTCACGCTAGATGGTGTTAGTAGAGACCTTCATGAAACAGCTGTGCAGACGACGTCAGTGTAGAGCTGAACGTGCAAGTGTGGTATTGTGTTTCTCTGATTGCTGGCGGGTTACCTCTGCGAAGTCCTTATGACAACTTTAAAAGAAAAAAGAGTGTGTGTCAAATTTTGTTTCCTGCTTTAAAAACTGTAACGGAGACACCCCAAATGCTCAAGGAAGCTTTCCAGGAGGACGCTATTAGCCGCACACAGGTTTTCGAGTGGTTTGGGCGCTTTAAACGTGGTGAGATGTGTGTTGAAGACCGGGCTCGTTCTGGACGCCCTTCAATCTCGCGAAATGAGGAGAACGTTGAAAAGGTCCGCCTAAAGATCAACGAAGATCATCGCCAAACGATCGACCAAATTTCAGCAGCCACAGAAATAAGTTGGAGCTCGTGCTAGAGGATTTTGAGGGAGGATTTGCACATGAAACGTGTTGCTGCTAAATTTGTTCCGCGCCTTCTCACACAGGAGCACAAAATCATCCGCATGAATGTGTGTCAGGACTTGAAAACAGAGATTGCACGTGATCCAAACTTCTTGAACAAAGTCATTACAGCCCGCCTCGGTAGCGTAGATGGAAGCATGTCTGCCTCACGTTCAAGAGGTGCCGAGTTCGAATCTCGGCCAGGGTGAGTTACCTGGATACGGCTTTTTCCGGGGTTTTCCCTTATCGAAAGTCGAATGTCGGGTAACTGTAAGCTCCGTGGACCCGGACTCATTTGAGCATCATTTCACCCATTTTATTCATCGTCCGATGTGACTAAATGTTGGAGGACGCAAATTACAAAAAAAAAAAAGTCATTACAGGGGGTGAGAGTTGGTGTTACGGGTATCATCAAGCGTCAAGCCAGTGGAGGACTCCCAACTCTTACAGACCACAAAAAGTAAGGCAAGTGAGGTCAAATGTGAAGACGATGATCATTGTCTTTTTTGATGTTCGTGGAATTGTGCATCGGAATTCGTACCCCCTGGCCAGACTGTTAACAAGCACTTTTACTTGGATGTTTTAAGGCGTCTGCGAGAGGATGTGAGGAGGAAACGCCCGGAACTTTGGCGATCAGGTGACTGGTTTCTGCATCACGACAACGCTCCAGCACACACGGCCTTACGAGTGACCCACTATTT
Source organism: Mantis religiosa (assembly GCA_030765055.1). Lineage (NCBI taxonomy): Eukaryota > Metazoa > Arthropoda > Insecta > Mantodea > Mantidae > Mantis > Mantis religiosa. The sequence continues at coordinate 404,549,772 of CM060950.1, forward strand.
GGCATTTCAGAGGTGGTCTGTCCTTCCCCATGCTCTGTATTCGCCGGACCTAGCTCCGTGCGACTTTTTCCTATTTCCACGAATGGAAAAAACGCTAAAAGGGGAGCGTTATGTCGATGTGTAGGCGGTAAAAACAGCTTCGCAGAGGGCACTGGACAATATCAGACTTGAAGAGTTCCAAACATGCTCCCAACAGTGAGAAAAGAGACTTGACAAGTGCATCGCATGTAATGGAAAGTATTTTGAAGGTGACTGAAGTAATTTTGTATAAAGGCTCATCGATAAAGTTTTTATGACAACAATCCGGTTTCTTTTGGGCCCCCCCCCCTCATACATTTTATCTGTATGAAAATTTCTTTAAAATATAGCAGTTTAATACAAATCATTAGCCATTTTCCACACAAGAAGTAATTTAGGAAGGAGAGATTTTTTTCCAACTTCGTTGAAAGCTGCTGAACTGTAATATCAAATTTGGTACTTAACCGACTTTTCCTTTTTGAACTATACCTACTGCTGAAGCCGCGCCTAGGTCGAGTAAGTTAGACCACTTGGCTCTCACCAAGGTGGCCCGGGTTCGAAACCAGGCGACCGAAAAGTGAAATTTGTGATGGACAACATGGCGCTGGAGCGGTTTTTCTCCAGAAACTCCGGTTTCCCCCGGAAACATTCCACCAATTGCTCCATTATCATTTTCCCTATCATGCACTTACCTCACTCTCATACCAGGCATCGGGCTGACCACCCGTCCTGGAGTCTCTCTCTCTCTCTCTCTCTCTCTCTCTCTCTCTCTCTCTCTCTCTCTCTCTCTCTCTCTCTCTCTCTCTCTCTCTCTCTCTCTCTCTCTCTCTCTCTCTCTCTCTCTCTCTCTCTCTCTCTCTCTCTCACACACACACACACACACACACACTGATCCAGAGATTCCGTTCCTCAACCTGCACAAGGGTTAAGAGGAACAAGAATACCCTGATACCACGTAATGGTATAAGAGGGCAGTTAAAGAAGAAGTATGCTGTTTCCTGACACTTTGTGGGGGGGGGGGTGGGCGGATCCAGGAAGTTCCAAAACATGTAGGTACCTATTGAATGTTTTTGATGAAGTGCAATACTTCCATTTACTTAAGCAAGGAGCAGAGAAAGTAACAAACGATAATATGTAGAGAGAATGATGTGAATCACTTTTACAAGTGGTAAGTCCTTACTCACTTTTTTCGTGGTTATGCAAAAGCTATTACGCACGTCTCAGCAGGGTAGGCTACCTCACGTTCAAGAAGTCCCGAGTTCGAATCTCGGTCAGGGTGAGTTATCTAGACAGGGTTTCTTCCAGGGGTTTTCCTCATCCTCTAAGATGAATGCCGGGTAATTCTAAGCTCTATGGAGGCTCATTTGAGCATCACTTCATTCATCGTCCGATATGACTTAACTTTGAAGGACTTACATTAAAACAACGGCCATGACATACTAATCTTTTAATATTGTATTTTTCTTATACGTACCTGCAACAAAATGTGTATAGAAGTACGCAAAGTTTATCTCCATTAAAAAGTACAAGGCTAGTTTCTAGAACATTTAGTACCTATGCATTCGTTTTCTTTTCCTTCCTGTCTACTGTATGTTAATCATGTTAAGCATCAGAAATGGTTTCATTACCTAAACATTTTGGAAACAGCTTTTTTTTTTTTACGTCCTCCAACGTTAAGTCATAGCGCACGTTGAATGAAATGGGTGAAATGATGCCCAAACGAGTCCGGGGTCCATGGAGCTTAGAGCTACCCGACATTCGTCTTTAAGGATAAGCGAAAACCCCGGACAAAACCTTATACAGTTAACTCACCCTGACCGAGATTCGAACTCGGTACTACTTGAGCGTGAGGCAGACACGCTGCCATCTACGCTACCGAGGCGGGCTGCAAACAGGATGTTGGCATGACTGCCAACATGTCCCCATTGTGGCGTTATTATTTTGTCGTCTTGTTTCTCCAACTTAATCGAGCCACACGTTTGGGCGACATATTTGTGGCGGTATATCTTAATCATTGCATGTTAAATTGCACTTCTTGATGATTGAATTTTATTAACTATATAATTTGATTGTATAATCTAACGTCAATTAGTCACTATTAGGAATACACTCGCAGCAGATAGGAAGCACGCCGACTGTTTGGAAGATCCAGGTCGACATTTGATTAAATAAAGAGTCATGAGATCTTTTCTCAGGTGTGGATTTTTGGTGACAGAAATACAATTTTATATATCTTCTATTTCGTAATATATTTAATTGTATAATCCACTCGTTACTATTACGAATACTGAATAACTCTTTTTGAAGGTTATTAACTTTCCTTTACAATTATATTCACCACAACATTTTTCATCGTCATGAAACAAGACTGAAGAACATATCTCTCTCAAGATTATTGATTTTTCCGTAACTATCGTTACTCTATTAATTTTGTGATTAGCCGATGTACTGCTACGTCACCGCATTACGTAATACAATTATTACTACGGCCAATCACAAAATTACACATATATTTGATTTTAATATTGTCATTATATGGCCTTCTAAGTCATATCAGAAAACAATATTCATATAAAAAGTTCTAACTAAAACATATCGTTACACCATACGCCTGCCTTACTTTTCATTTCGTTATTTAGCTTCTGTGAGCCTCCTTTAAAAATTCCGTATCTTATCCTTGATAGGTCCTTATTTTGCCTTCTCTACAATCTATTTAATTATTTTATATATTTATTTATAATTTATATATGTATATGCAATTTATATATTTATGGATAGAGTCAACATGAAAAATTCAATGCCATGGCGGGGATTTGAACCACGCATCTCCTGGTTTCCGTCCAGTCGCTCTAACCCATTGAGCTACCATGGCCAACGTACCGTCCTGACATTAAATTCTCCATTTGACTCGTATATTTCCCCGGTAGACCACTAGGAGCTCTCGCATCCGAGATAAACAGTTTGTGGCGACTTACTATCGTAAGTACTTGAGCCCCAGGCTTCATCATTTAACTCTTATTATTTTAGTTAATTGATGGGAAATTAATAATTTCTTCATACTAGCCGTACATAGGCTAAGGTTTTTTACGGATACAGTCAACATGAAAAATTCAATGCCATAGTCGGGAATACAATATACGAGTCAAATGGAGAATTTAATGTCAGGACGGCACGGTGGCCATGGTAGCTCAATGGATTAGAGCGAATGGACGGAAACCACGAGATCCGTGGTTCAAATTCCGGCCATGGCATTCAATTTTTCATGTCGATCTATCCATCAAAAAGCTTAGCCTATATACGGCTAGTGTGAAGAAATGATTAATTTCCAACAATTAACTAAAATAGGTAATAAGAGTTAAATGATGAAGTCTGGGACTCAAGTACTTATGATAGTAAGTCGCCACAAACAGTGTATCTCGGATGCGAGAGCCCCTAGTGGTCTACCGGGGAAATATACGAGTCAAATGCAGAATTTAATGTCAGGACGGCACGTTGGCCATGGCAGCTCAATGGGTTAGAGCGACTGGACGGAAACCAGGAGATCCGTGGTTCAAATCCCGGCCATGGCATTGAATTTTTCATGTTGACTCTGTCCATTAAAAACCTTAGCCTATATACGGCTAGTGTGAAGAAATGATTAATTTACCATCAATTAACTAAAATTATATATTTATATTCACTTTATATATTTATTTTATGGTTAGACTGACGTTGCAACTAAGGTGTTCACAGATGTAAAGCTCCTATTCACACGATTTACTACACATGGGGAAAATATTTTGATGTTTCCGATTGGCTAGCAACAAATTCTACTCCAGCCAACAAATAAAGAATCCGACCAGTGGTGATGATACTAGGTAGAGAGAGAGACTGTCCATTTTTATCATTTGTTTCGTAGTTGAAGAACCAGTCCACGACGTTCGGTATGTTGCGGCTGGACGGTGAACTTTTCTGAACTGTTGTGAACAGAGCCATTGGCGTCATATGTGTTTGTCTGGAACTGTTAAAGGTGCTTGCTTCCCTCTCTCACAAAGCTCACAGCGGGTCACCCCGATGCAGTAAATTGCGTTAATGTTATCCAAACGACAGTGTCCCTGCAGTGTGGACGTGCCTCTGTTACCCGCTGGGCTTTGTGCAGAGGCGTATGTGACAGATGACGATTCAGGATAACAGCGGCGTGAATGCGTCTTGGTACACGCCCTGAGCTGGCTCCCAAAATCCCCTGACCTCTATATTATAGAAAATGTCTGGTGACAGTTAATGCAGGGCTGACAGAAAAATCAAAGTGGATTACTGGAGTACTGTAGAAACCAGTGAGAACATCTAGGACATGAGCCAGACTATTTTCAACATCTGATTCTGTCTGTACCTTCCCGACTTAATCAATGCTGCACAGGCAAGATAATTGGACGGACTGCTTGTTTGTCAAATGAATCTCGTGTAAGTTAATTAGGACTGTTCATAATTACGAGAAATATTAATGAAACAAATAACGCTTTTGTTATCCTTCAACAATGGCTGTGGAACATGTATATTTCTGTGACTATGAAATGTCAGTTTATTTCCTATTAGTTTTCGTTGTTCTTGAAACCGTAGTTAAGGCTTAAATAAATCTTTGCAAGTGGAAACAACATATATGTTATTCTTCTGTGTTACGTAACTGTAAAGATTAAAAATACACACTATTATCAATTAAGCTGTAAATGTATTTGTATGGTTCTCCGTATTTGCAGTCAACAGTATGACCCCTTAACATTGCTTAGAATACATTGGTTAAGTTTTAGCAGGCCACCACTAATGTGGCAGGTGACACATACGCAAGCATCAGCAAATCTATAGCTATTTCTTTGTTTAATCAATGACTGCATGAAGCTTATTGTGACTTTGTGGGTTCGTGAAATTAAAAGTCTAATTGCACAAACTCAAAATGTTCTTTATTTCCACCGAATTACAGTTGGAACACTTGCCTATTACACAGAATTAAGTGATGCACACAATTACAATTCGTCAGTTCGTCTGTCACAGGTCCACTCTACGCTCCAATTACGTACAACTCCTCTGATGCACGTACACAGTCTTCCGGTCCGTTCACTCACTCGGCGCTCCTCACGACTGCTCGCCAAGAACTGAGCTGACTCGCCAACTACAGGCCTTATATAGGGAAGATCACCCTTTCTGGAAGATTTGCGGCGCGCACAATTATCTCGAGGTTTCGAGACGTCTGGTGGGAGGGCAAAGAGACGGTACAGGGCTCGCGCCGCTCTCCTAATCATCCCTTCAGTTAGTGACACGAGACAAATGGGTAGGCGTTGTCTAAATGCTTCCTGTCTGGCCCTACTGCCGGCTGGTTCTATAGGGAGTTCCGACGTTCGGGTGACATTATAATTAAAACTACAAGCAGACATTGGTTCATCTACAGCTCCTTGTTAATAAGGGTATTTCCTGTTCCCTATAAATGTTCTGTTCTAAGGTTCGTCTGCTTTAACTTGAAACGACGCCTAAATAGAACTACCCCTCCCAGTGACAAGAGAGGGGTGTTGCTGCTATCCGCGACTGTCTAATCTCAGTCAGTCACCGACAGATTCTTCAACCAGTGCAAGGGTTGCTTATTTACAAACATTGCTTTAAATGAACAGTGAAATATAGTAATAGTGGATATATGGCATCAAAATCGGTGTTGTACGACATAATTAAGAGAAACAAAGGTCAGTTCAAACGTTATCCAATAGACTCCATAGATGAATTAAATGGACATACCTTACCTCCGTATAATTTTGATATGAATGCTATCAAGCTAATATGGGCACAAATCAAAGCAGATGTGGCGAAACATAATGTGAGATTCAAAGTAGTGAGATCTTCCGCAATGCAGCACTAGGTACAAGTTACTCCAGAAAATTGGAAGACTATGAACGGGTAGAAGACAAGTACTGGAGAAAAGGTAAATTAATTGACGATATGTTAGACAATTTCATCGTAAATTTAGAAAAAGGTAACTCTGAATCGGACGATGTCTTCGAAGATTGTGGGTGTAATCCAGCATTCGATATTTGCAGTTTCCCGGGACCGTCCAAGAAACCCCCAGAGGACAGTATATCTATACTACTGCCATCTACCAATAGTCTTTAAAGCGCTGCGCTTGAAAGTATTAAGGGGATAGCTACTGTCTGCCCAGCACAGGAAGGCAAGCAAGAGGTATGTGTAACGTAATCACTTTTGCTGCCCGCACGGTGTTTATGCTCGCCTTCCGAGTATGACAAGAATGCTAGGTTTGTTTAAAATTAGCAAGTGTTGTCACATTACTCACCAATACATAATACCTATCACTGCATTTACTGCAAAGAGCATTAGATCTGGCAACATGGGTGACTCATATGCACTCTCATACACTAATTTCCTAGCAAACAGATCCACTAACAGAGCAGATAAACAGTTCAAGCCCCTCTCCCCTTCATTCCTCTCTCGTCCTCTTGTGATGGGCAGACAGTACAGTGTAATCATGGCGCAGTCAATCGGAATGTTACATGGAAGTGATGCAATGTGGGATTAAGCAGTCATGGGTTACCTTAGCGCGGGCAATAGTGGACTCTCTCTCTCTCTCTCTCTCTCTCTCTCTCTCTCTCTCTCTCTCTCTCTCTCTCTCTCTCTCTCTCTCTCTCTCTCTCTCTCTCTCTCTTCTCTTCTCTCTCTCTCTCTTCTCTCTCTCTCTCTCTTCTCTCTCTCTCTTCTCTCTATCTCTCTCTCTCTCTCTCTCTCTCTCTCTCTAATTCGCATGTTTCAATATAAACCAGACGAACTGTAATTATGTTTTGGTACAATGTTTATGTGTCATTTTGATAACAAGAGTGTATGAAATGGTGCAAGTTCTTTTCGCATCAACTGTTTATACACTGCAAAAGGTTGCTGCACGAATTGGTCGCTAGTTCGATGCAGTTTATTCTTACGTTGTAAATTTTGAAGCAGTGTGGCCTATCCTCAGGGTAGAGCAAAGAGTTGCGTCAAAGGGTATGAAAATGAAATGTGTAGTGTTTAACGCCCGCTTTTACTACATACGGCACCGCACTCGATGACACTGATGATACATGAGATGAAGATGGAGCAGCAGTGGAATGAAATGGCGGGGGAAACCAGAGATCCCGGAGAAAACCCGCCCCAGCGCCGTGTTGTCCACCACAAATCTCACTTGTGGTCGCCTGGGATCGAACCCGGGCCGCCTTGGTGAGAGCCAAGCGGTCTAACCACTGAGCCACGGCGCGGCCGTCAAAGGGTATGCGTGGATATGTATGGGAGTAAGGATGTTTCTGATGACACTGGAATGCAAGTTGCAGACTAGTTTAATGACTGCTACTTTTTATCATCACTTCAAACTCTAAGTTGCCCACCAAGGGTTACCAATACATCACTGTATGTAAAATGCATATTACGCGATAACACTTAATTCGTTATTTAAGTAGGAACCGACAGATACCTTTTCTCCTCGGTTCCCGTCTTTCTTAATGGACCGCCAGCCCAGTTGTGTCGTCCTCACTGCAGCTGCGTGTGACTTTCACCTCTTTATTCACACCAAAATTCCTTTTGCGACTATTTTGTCCATTGTGATTATTATTCTCGGTCATGCCATCATCAAGGGTCCGAACAATGCCTTTTCAAACGGAGTCAAGTGTTAATCACTTACAATCCCTGCTAAGAACCCGCTTTCTCCTATCACTATTCACCCCAACTGCACCTGCTTGCGTTTTAACGAATATACAATGTTCCTTGACATCCATTACGATTCTTTATTCATTGCATCCCTTAATTTCGGTATGAGAAATCACTAAACTCAAGACTTCGCCGCGACCTGTATTACAAATCTTACAGGACGCCACTGCACATGCAGCTCTGTTTACAGAGTCAAGCAGGTAAACAGTCAATGCTAGAAGTGACACTGCTTCCATTGTGATGGCATTAACGCGGGAGAGTATACATTATGTATATATCTTATTTCGCTACCGAATTTTTTAATCGAATTCACAATTTCTTTTGCCTTTATTAATTAAGCGGTAAACAAAGTAAAAATCAATTGTCCCTGAATAAGAAATCCTTCCATTAACTTGACTATCTACTTCACGTTAATCGAGATGCATATTTCCTTGTACGTAGAATGGGGGTATGAAAATACAGCAGGTTTAAGCGACAGTCAATGCTTTTAAGAGATGGCTGCTATGTCATGGATTTGAAATTTCGTTATATTTAAACAGCCATATTTAAAAAAAAAATAAAAAGGATGACTTCCTATTTGATAAATGTGTGAGGACTTGAACCTGCCATCAATAATAAGACATATCTTGTAAACTGTCAGATTAACCAAAAAATGAGGTAAATTGTGCACTTTAAGGAGATGCAAGAATTTGTTTAATGCAAATCTCATCCAGAATGAAGGGGACTTCAAAGACTATTGCCAGCAAAGTTAACATGTACATTTGATATGTCGTCAAATATCTTCTGATTGGCCCCGTAGCTTAGGTGGTAGAGCACCTGCCTGCCATACTGGGGGGTCCCAGCTTCGATTCTCGGCTTGGGGTAGGGATTTTCTCCAACCAAGATGATTTCGCATCTTCCCCAGAGTCTGGAAGTATGAATGAGAGTGCGGATGTGTGCGTGATCTAATGATTTTTTTTTTTTTTAAATTTTCAAAATATATATCTGTATATAGATATATAGTTTTCTCATTTAACCGATTGTTCATTATTTCCTTATCTGTTTTCCTAGTTTCACAAATATTCACTATACACATAAACAGCCATGCCCAATGCGGGACTCGAACCCGCGTCCCTCTACGCGGCGGAACACTAGAGACATACGCTTTAGCGACCATGGCTACGAGGGCCGGCCTTTAAAACCCAACGAATACGAGTTAACACCGTCAATATGACCATTGCAATTAAAGGCGAGGTATAAATGGAGGGGAAAAAAAATTAACCAAAGCCGTAACAGCCATTTTTGAGATCACCATGCTTTAAAATGCTTCCATATAAATAGTAGTTTGGGGTGCAGGGATCCTTTTTAAAATAACAGAGAAGTAAAACTGCCTACACATTTCACAAATAATGTATGAAATCCTCGATATAAATTTGAATGAAATTGTTTACTCAGAAAATGAATGTTAGAGCATGGATTAGATGGTCTGATTTGAGAATTCATTTTCTGAATTATCTTCAAGCTGGCAGTAACTTGTTATATCCGTATTTTGTATGTTATTGGCATTCTCGATTCTGAGAACTCTATCGAGGTGCCATTTACAAAGGTCACCCGAGGGAATATTTAGTTTCATTTCGTTCATTTTACCCCAAAACTGACGGTTCGGGAGGGAAATGTCAACTTAGGTCCTGCAGAAATTGTTCTCTGAATACCACATAAAATCGAACTTCATAAAGTTCTCCCAGAAAATGCTTGTAGTGCCCTTAGTAAAAACCCAACTTATGCCTTGCGATTTTATATACACGATGGTTTTACTATTTCAATGCCATTTATATTTCGAGGATAGTTACAAAGATTAATATCAGTGATATTTACAAAGGGAAGGAATCGATGACATGTTCAGATTGCATTCTCACTTTATTCGGGCAACATAGTATGTCCGGTTGAACTGCAATGTAATTCCTTTTCAGTACTTACCTTGTCACGTTTATATACAATTTCTCCACTACCATACTACGTATGGGAAGTTTTGCATTCCTCCAAAAAAATTTAGTGACTAGAGTTCACCAGAAATATGTGTTTTCAGGCATCTCAGAACAAGCCTTTGTTGTAATAATTTGTGGTGGATTTTGAGATGTAAAAGTCCTTAGTGTGGCTTTCTTCGGAAGGGAAATAAAGGTGCTGGTCCCGTGTCGTAAATTCTGATAGAGAGGCCTCTGAACAAAATTAAGCGCACCAGTATAAAATGGATGCTGAGAACTACTGCAGTTAAAGAGCGTCCATAAATAACTAAATTTCATTTTACATCCATAAACTTTTAAAGTTTTTGCTATCACATACATGAAATACAGCCTTATTTTAAGGTGACTATTTTACATTTTGAGTCTTCTCTATTGTCATATTGGTGATCATGCAAGTCTGCCGTGAGAAATAAACATACGCTCAAGGACAGTTGACGTCAGGAAGAGTCTATTATTACGAAGGCTGTTCAATAAAGAATGATCATAATATTTTTACGGTTATAATTTTTCACACTAGTACTAGTTTCATTGTTGGTACTTCTGATTCCCGCCTGTGAGAACTAGGCAAGTTCAGACATGTTCAGTATCGCCTACGGCTGCAATGGAGGTAACATGCAGTTAAAGTTGGTGTTAGAGGAAGATCCGGAGTTTCTTTCAAACGTAATCACTGCTGATGAAACTTGGCTACACCATTTTGTTCCTGAGAGCAAACAGCAAAGCTCAGTGTGGAAATCTCCTTCATCACCAACCCCCCATAAAAGCAAAAGTGGTTGCTTCTGTTGGGAAAGTTATGGTCATCTCATTCTTTGAAATTCATGGAAAGGTTTCTCAGCATGTTGTACCTGCACACACATCAGTAACTGGAAAATACTACAGGGATGTCCTGAAAACATTGCAAGTCCATATTAGGCGCAAAAGACCACATTTCCGTGAAGCAGGCTGAATGCTGCACAACGATAATGCGCGGCCACATATTGCCAATGTTGTTGCTGAATATCTTGCAAAAATCAACGTGAACTGCATCCCTCACCCTCCGTATAGTCCAGATTTAGCTCCATGTGACTGTTTTCTATTCCGTAACTTGAAGAAACGCCTTCGTGGGAGGCATTATCCATCACCAGAAGCAGTGGTGAAGGCTGCGGAGGCGATTTTGAAGGATCTCTCCAAAATGGTTTCCAGCACGTCTTTGAAGACTGGCAGAAACGCTGGGACAAGTGCATCGCATTCAGGGGAGACTATCTTGAGAACAACCATCAAAATTATGAGGATGAGTAAAGGTACGTTGTCAAAAAAAAAGTTGTGATCATTCTTTATTGAACAGCCCTCGTACTATGCAAAAGAGCGTTCGCGATTGCAATTTCAGAGGCTTCGAATTCCAGTAAGATCTACCGCACCCGGCTGAGATATAAAAGCAGATGCAAGGCCTGTACTAGTCAGTACTAAGTAGAATTAGTAGTGAGAGCAGTGTGTTTAGAGCTTCAAGCTGAGTGCGGCTCCGTGGGGAAGGAATCAGCGCCGTGGAGCAGTTCAGGAATTATTCAATCAGTGAGCAGTGCTTAGAAGTGCGGTGCGCTCCAAACTCCGTGATGAGGAGTCGGCACGCCATGGAATGGTGCAGGAAGCAGTCCACAGGTCAGTAAATGCGGCTCTTGGTGAGGGATCGCCGAGCTATGGAATCGGCAGCGAATCAGTTTACCTGTGCATATCGAAGTTGTGTTCAGAACAGGCGTGTAGCTCCGTGTTAGAGTTGGATCTATCTATAGATCAGAAAGGTCATAGCAGTACAAAGGGTGCGTGCTACAGAGATTTAAGGAATACTGTAGAGACGTTTTGTATTTGTATAAAAGAAAGGCTGATTGTAAGTTAGCACTGAGCTAACGTTTTAGTGGCAAATAAAGCAGTTTTAAGGCGAATTTGTCGTCTTTCGTCACAATATTTAAAATTAAATTAATCACTGCTTTCTAGTAATATTACTTGCATTGCCAAGAGATAGAGATTGAAAGAGAAGTTACTAGGACAACTAAATACTTTTGAGTGCACTAATACTGCGAAGTATTCTTAAATATTCTTGATTTAACTAACACGAATAAAGTATGCGTACTTAGAGACCCAAAAACATCCTAACCGGCTGCGCGGAGTTTTGCCTGTACGCGTCAACTACCGCTATCACAGAAATCGCAGATGAAATCATACATTATTAAAGCTACTTTTAAAGGCTTTACTTACTCCTGTTATAGGAGATGGTGTAACTGGCAACTGCCGTTGTCTATACATGTTTGGTACCTATATATGTATGCACGACAGCGTTGGCGAGTTACAGCATCTCCTATAACAGGAGTAAGTAAAGCCTTTGACAGTAGTTTTAATAATGTTGTATAGTTTCATCCGCGCCTTTCTGTGATAGCGGCAGGCGACAACGAGCACCGAGGATACGGACAGGCAAAACACCACGCATACGGTTAGGATGTTTTTGGGTCACTCGGTATTAAGTAGCGCCTTAGAAGACATGGTAAAATTAAAATACAGCGGAAGATTTGCTACTGATATGCACGCAAAAAAAGAACACAAAAGTGACTGTTAACCGCATAAGAATTAAAGAGGGCATTTACAAGAAAAATAAATGGTTCTTGGATGTTACGTCCAAAACGATTTATTCTGCTTTCCATGCGTTATGTTTAATGGTGATAATCGCAGGTCAGAACAAGTTGTGGTGGATTTAGTTCGTGCGTTTGGAAACATTTAGGTACCTACACGAGTACTTTTAAGTTGATATGTTGTTCGGTAATCAATTCGCAAGTTTTGCGATAGCTCAATATTTGCTTGAGAAAAAAGTCTAAACCTCCTAGTCAGGCAGACTTTGGTATTCTAGGTGGCTACAGTCGACGTGTAGTGAGGAAAGGTCACTAATAAAACGTGTAGTGTTTAACCCTGGCTGTTACTACATACGGCACCGCAGGCGGTGACACTGATGATACATGAATTGAAGATGGAGCACCCGTAGAATCAGATGGTGGGGGAAACCGGAGATCCCGGTGAAAACCCACCTCAGCGCCATGTTGTCCACCATCTCACTTTGTGATCACCTGGGATCGAACCGAGCCACCTTGGTGAGAGCCAAGCGGTCTAACCAGTCAGCCACGGCGCGGCCATTCACACTAGTGGAACCTTGTACATTCGTTTCCATTGCTACTGTCACCGCAAGTTGGAGAGCCCTTCACAGGTGAAGTATGTATAGCAACAGAGAGTTGTGTGTACCTGTTTACATTTTCGCGCATGTAGAGGCGCAGAGCTTTAGTGCCCATATCGAAATTACCCACATACGAGCAACGTTTTCAGATGGCAAACTGGCTTCCTACATATCCTCAATTTCATTCTTCTCCGATGCACTTCCACGTCAGCTACAGCTACAGGACACTATAACTGGATTTTTAAGCTCCTATTTTTATTTTAAAGCTATTTACTTGAAATTTGGCACACTTAATATGAGTAAACAAATAAATAACTGTGTAAAGGCTCCAATTATACCTCAAATAGTTTCTCAGATAATACAATTAAATATTTTTAATTAGCGAAAAAGAAATTCATTTTTAAAGAACTGCCATGCGCATTTACAATCTTTAGATAAATATGATTGTGACATTTTCTGATACTTTAGCAAACATAAACCATGACGTAATAGCCCAAAGTGGGCCTGAGCCTGCCAACTCAACTGCCGGCCTCACGCCCACATACGCAAGGCAGAGTAGGCGATCATTCAACCGATACGAGGAGATGTGGTGAGCATCCCGGCACCCCCAGCCGGATAGTTGACTTTCTAGACCAGGATTCGCTACCTATCGTAGCTCCCCATTTTCCTCAGGACGCTGAGTAGGCACCGGTCCTATACCCGGGACTTAAAATCCGCACGTCGCGGCACAGGATGATACATTAGTAAATTAACTCATCGCGTAATAGCCCAAAAAGGGCCTGAGCCTGCAAACCCGACTGCCGGCCTCACGCGCACATACGCAAGGCACAGGTGGGCGATCCTCCAACCGATACGGGGAGATGTGGTCAACATCTCAGCATCCCCAGCCGGACAGTTGCCTTTCTGGACCAGGGTTCGTTACCAAGCGTAGCTCCTCAATTTCCTCACGATGCTGAGTGGGCACCGGTCCTCTATCTACCCGGGACTCAAAATCCACACCCCCAGGAGTGGGATCGATCTCTGGCGTATTCCGGACACAGGAAACCAAGGCATACGCTCTAGCCTAAGGACGATATTTTAGTAAAGTAAAAATAAATTGAAGTATTTGATTGGAGTTGATGGTGTTAAAATTCCACTTTTTCAGGACAAATTAATTTCTTGAGCTAATGACTGAAGCTAATAGTAAAATCTACAGGATGTTAATGAACTACACCGAAATATTTTCAGAGCAAGTGGAGATATCTTAAACAAGTAATTTGAGACAGGAGAATTGTGGACTGTTGTTTCAAATGTGGAAGTTACAGCTAAAGTTTCTAGAAATCCAGTACGCCACTGCTAATGATAGTAACACTTGAGTGCACAACGCACAAAAATGAAGAGACGTGTCGGAGCACTCCCTCTGGCACAATGGTTATGACTAGGAACCGGATCTTGATGAAAAGTCGTCTTTTTTCTGAGTAGTCACACTTTTTTTTTTTTTTTTTTTTTTTTTTTTTTTTTTTGTAATTTACGTCCTCCAACGTTAAGTCATATCGGACGATGAATGGAATGGATGAAATGATGCTCAAAAGAGTCCGGGGTCCATGGAGCTTAGAGTTACCCGACATTCGTCTTACAGGATAAGGGAAAACCCCGGAAGAAACCTTATCCAGGTAGCTCACCCTGACCGAGATTCGAACTCAGGGCCTCTTGAACGTGAGGCAGGAATGCTACCAAGGCGGACTTGAATAGTCACAGACGATGCTTATTATAAATTAAGTGCATTCTGGAACAAATACGTTATATATATGGTTTTTATAGATCATCAAAATGTATTTTTGCCACATTTTTATAATAAAGTCATTTTTTAACATTTAATGCATTTTCCGGTCATTTTCTTTCCTTTTCATGAATTTATAGGGCATTTTCATCTATAGCCTACATTCGAGAGGCCCGGGTTCGATTCCTTTGGCGGACCTGACCCTGACCCAAGGGCTTTTTGGGGGATTTTAAGATAATCTGTGATTAAAAGTTAATTTATATATTTTATATGGAATAGTAACTTTGTAAGTGTGGTAAACATGTAATTAACACAGGTCAGCGTCCTAACAGTGCTGGTGAATTTATGGCGCATCCATTTGAGGAATCGCCGATTACATCATGCAATACGTGTGGACTGCATCCACAGAAAAACATTTGCGACCTCTTCAAAATGTGAAAAAAAGAAGACAAGCATCTCCGTTACTGTTAAAAGAAGCAAGTAACAAGTAATCTTTCTTTTATAAAGAATTATGTGAAGTGCTTGTTAGTGTAAATATTACGCTAGGAAAATTAATTCCAAATTACGAGATTTTCTTGAACGTCACACTGGTCATACAATTCCAAATGAATCAACTTTGCGTAAAAGTTACCTACAAAAATGTTATGAAGACACGTTAAACCGAATACGTGAACGTGTGAATGGGGAGAAAAATATATATGTATCAATTGATGAGACAACCAATTCAGATGGGCGTTATGTGGCCAATGGTACGCTAGAAGCTACTAGTGTCGGACAAATGTTTCTTCTAGCCTCAGAGGTTATGGAAGCGGTTAACCACTGTCAAATATGCAAACTGTTCGATAAATCCATGTGTTTATTGTGGCCTAGTGGAATACAGCATGACAACGTGCTCCTCTTCCTAGCAGAAGTGGCACCTTACTGGTAAAGGCGGCAAAGGTTTAGTGCATGGTAAAGGACTAAACCAATTAGTTTACAGTAAGATGGTGCATGTTACGTGTTTGGCCCATGATTTTCATCGAATTCATTGTGGCGGAACAGGTCACATCAACATTTCCAGAAGTAGATACACTAATTTCCACAGTAAAGAAAATATTTTCGAAAGCGCCAACCCGAACTATGTATTTCAAAGATAAAGACCCTAATATAGCTTTGCCCCCGGCACAAATTTTAACACGCTGGGGTACATAGTTAACTGCACTGTGACAATTTTCAAATAGTAAGAGAAGTGGTTGCCAAGAGATTGCCAATATCTATCACAAGAAAACTTCAGAACTGATATTTTAGAATAGGATTTAACAAGCAGTGACATAGTGTTTTTCAAATATGCACCTATAACATCTGTGGAAGTGCCCGCCTCAGTGGCATAGATGGTAGCGTGTCTGCCTCACGTTCAAGAGATCACGAGTTCGAATCTCAGGCAGGGTGAGTTACCTGGATACGGTTTTTCCGGGGGTTTCCCTTATCCTGATAGACGAATGTCGGGTAACTCTAACCTCCGTGGACCCCGGGCTCACTTGAGCATCATTTCACCCATTTCATTCATCGTCCGATATGACTTAACGTTGGAGGACGGAAATTGAAAAAAAAAAAAATGTGGAAGTGGAGAGAAGTTTCTCAAAGTATAAAACAGTTTTGGCTGACAACCGCCGTTCCTTTACTTTTGATAACTTGAAGATGACCATGGTGGTGTACTGCAATGCTAAGTAAGGTATGTTTTGGCTAATGGGTACAGTAGCTTATTTTTTCATATTTTATAAACTTAAAATGACCTAATGAATTTTGAATTTATTTTATTTAGTAGCAGTAATTGCATTATTTGCTAAGAAAGTTAATTTTAAAATGTGGTTATTTGAACCATATTCATTATTTGTGAGTTATTAATTTATAATTATGAAAGAAATTGTTAAGTTTTGTTAGGTCATTTATTTTACATTTCATGTGCATTTCTTTATATTTTAAGGGCATTTTATAGCTCATTTTTAGAGAATTTTCAGGTCAACAACTTCCGGGCTCTAGTTATGACAGTAACTTTCAAGTGACAGATAAATGAGTTCAAGTCTCCTTCACTTTTTTGTCTTTTATTTTCTTTACTATTGTTTTGTTTGTTTGGCTGTTGTTCAGTATGTTGTCTAAACTTCTAATTCTTGTATAAATGTATGCATTTTACGGGGTTATTTCACCTTGTCTGTGCAATTAATTACAAATCTTTCTAACAGAGGCTGAATCCTGCTTAATATGTTCACATGCTGTATTCTAAATGGGGATGGTTTAAAGGATGAACGGACTTACATAAAATAAAAAGTAAATGCAACTGTTTGCATCAGGTTTATAGGAATAGCTCGAAATGATGACCTGTGTTTTCAATGCAAAGTCTCCCGAGTAAAGGAAATCATATAGTGTTATTGCACTGGCCAATCTGATTCACGTTCTTACAGTCTGATTTTTAAAAGAAGATACGTGAAGGTCATCTGTTTCTCCACGTGGGTAGTGCAATGTTTCCCACCAGATCCCCTTTCTTGATCCTCTCAACACTCGAAACATAAACAAGGGTTCGAGTTATCTCACCTCAACAAAAATATGCACAGTTAATCTGTATCAGCCTACTTTAAATACAGAAATAAGTTGCTCACACATTCACTGAGTTGTACGGTCTTCACATGTGTGAGTTCTTTTAAATAATTGTTTGCACTTTGTAACTAATATTCCATACATACCGTTATTGTTGCCATGCATCGTAAGCTGACATTACCGCACAGTACCGTAAGTATTTCTGCATAGAAACACATATGTTCTAAAATCTAACATTTATCTTCAATTATATTTATTAATATTTCAGCTAATATCTTAACTACTAAAATTCAGATTCATATAAATACACATAGTGCAAAAAAAATAATGTGCAACACACGTGTGGTAAGTACATAATCTCGAGAATTGAAAAAACTCGGTGCAAGCGCCTCGTTTTTTTCAAACCTTTCCTCGTTCTGTATACATTAATATCACAATATACTATTATTATCAACTTTGTTAATTTCCATGTTCATATCAACGCCGCCGATATGCCGAAATTTTAACCCACAGGAATTCTTTTACGTGCAGTCATATCTACTGACATGGGACTGTCGCTTTTGGAGAAAAGGAATAAACTGTTCATCGATAAGGAGCAAACTCTCGTCTTCCTGTTGGAAGAATTCACTAAGAGAACAGACAAATTCTCTAGCTTGACTATGCAATGTAACAAACCGACCGTAAGCTGATCTTTACCTTGGGCCATGAATCCTCGGTCTACTACGTCTTGCTTCCATAACAACGTATTTTAATTGTGTTTTAACAAAGTAGGCTAACAATACACAGCGCAACTAGGCAAACTCTGTTTCCCGCATACGACTAGCGAGAACTGAGCTGAGGAGTATGTGATTCACCCACTTCACCAGTGTATCCAATCTGGCAACCTTTGTTTACGTTACCATAGCAACGACCTTCCCTTCTTACCCTTCACGTCCCTTGCCTGATGACCTTCACGTATCTTCTTTTAAAAATCAGACTGTAGTTATAAATCACGCCATTTCTTCCTATTAGAATTTACGTATTAAAAAGACGAAGAAGAAAATCAATTGCATGATACAAACCGAATCAATGACCTTTTAGAACTGCAGTTTTCGGCCACAAGAACAATTATAGAAACACCATTACAGCATGATGCATGAAGGTAGGTAATTGCTGTTCAGTGTCGCACTGGCAGGCGATTAGTTCGAGATTTGAGATCTTTGAAGCATTAAATCTTGAGAAAGCCAATAACAAGCTACTGCGAATCAATATTTCTACACTCGAGAAGCAGTTTAAAGACATTCTAATCCAATAATTTCGCCCACCTTGTTTAAATAACAACTTATCAGTATCTGATGCCAGTTAGGTTTAACACAGTTAACTGCATTATGTTTATACACAGACCACGCATTGCCTATCTCAACTTGATTATATTATTTGAAACTTTAGATAGCACGTTCGAGGTTGTGTGCTTAAATTTGCATAAAAATCCGAGTAAAATAAATGTATGGAATAAACTTCACACACAACAGTGCAAACCCCTAAGAGAACATACTCCACATAAAGAACGGGGAAGTCGGCGAATTCAGTGAAATTAAAAATAACGCACGGATAACTTACACATGTCGCTGGGTTTTTAAAACTGGCACATTGAGAATACTCGCTTCATCGGAATTATTTATATATATACACCGATGGCTCTATTATTGATGGAAAATGTGGATGTGCAATTGTTTACTTTGAAAGCACAGTATTACAGAAACCACCTGATCATTTCTCAATTTTTCTCATGTGAGTGTTTCGCCATAAAAGAAAGTCTGCAATTCATTTTAGAATCCGAAAATACTAACTCCTTTTTGATAATTACTGACTCAGTGAGTGCAATTCTAGCCATTAAGGATAAAAAAATGCATTGGTTCAAGAAATACAAACCTTATCCAACGAAGCTATCAACTCAGGCAAACAATTTAACATACTGTGGATACCATTACAGATAAATTAATGGTAATGAACGAGCAGATGCAGCAGGCCGCGAAGCAACCAGTTTACCTTCAGATGAAACACTTACAAGCATAACTTACCAAGACTATAGATTAGATTGATTTGCGTTCAGTAGGTTCACTTGTAGCCAGAAAAGGCTGTGAACATTGAACATGCCCAGAGGTATAAAGTTTAATAGCATATATATGTACAAAAGTTAACATAAGACACATATTATAGTATACAGGCAGTATGAACAACATTATGGAAAACAAAGCAGGGATAATTATATATGATACAAAATGAAACACATTTTAAACCAGCTTTCAGTTGGCTTATGCCAGTACGTCTCAACCTTTTTGCAATGGATACCATTCTGGTTATTTCTTAAATAAATAAGTAAACTTTCAACATGCATCAAAGATTTATTAGTAATGATTTGTCATTGGAATAGTTAGATACTACTTATAGAGCTACAGAAGCATTATCAGGATAATTTGTCATTCAGATAATCTTGTACAGAATAAAAAGATTTTGAGCAAAGGTACTCTCTAACAGCTTTTTTAAAAGCACCGAAATTATCAACTTTTTCTTTAAGAACATTAGGAAGTGCGCCAAATATTTTGATAGTTTCATAATACACACCTTTCTGGAAGCAAGAAAGTTTAGCCCTGGGATAATGGGTATTATACTTTTGTCTAGTGTTTATTTTGTGAATTACATTATTTGTTGCAAATAAGGCACGATTGCATACAAAGAATTTTAGGATCGAGAATATATACATGCAAAGAAGCGTTAATATCTTCAATCTTGTAAAGAGATCTTTACAGGAGCATTTGGTGTGGGTGTTAGTAATGATTCTTATAACCCTCTTTTGCATAAGAAATATTTTTTTACTTTCTACTGAGTTGCCCCAAAATAATATTCCATATTCCATAATAGAGTTAAAGTATGCATAATATACTAATTTAAGTGTGTCAATAGAACTCACATTAACCAGCTCTCGGATAGCACAACAGGCAGAGCTGAGTTTACGTAAGATATAATTTATGTGCGCTTTCCAATCTGTCCACTTGAAGGCCCAGAAATTTTATGCTGCCAATTTCTTCTAATAACATATCATAAATCCCGATTTCTATTTCAGTATGTGATGTACGACAGGTTATAAATTTGACCACTTTTGTTTTGTCTAGATTCACAGATAGACTATATTGTCTACATTAAAATTTATATCAGAAGAAACTGGGAAATAACTCAAACAGCAAACTGCATGATACATGACTAACGGAATATTAACACCTTCTCTTAAACAACTGAAACGCAAAGAACAAGTGGCTTGAATTGGTCATTGCAGAATCACGCATTTACACATCGTATACAAGGATCCAGCCCCCATATGTGAGATGTGTCAGATAGCTTTAACAACTGTACATATCACTAAATGTACCAGATACACAAAAAGGCGGAAAAAACTGATATTTCTAATTAAATCTTTCAAATTAGAGAAAAAAATATAAATAATTTATTTTAATATACTCTGAGCCATAAGATACAATACATAAAATTAACTTTTCACGAAGAACAAGCTTCCATGTGATGATTCTACTGTACTTAATGATCCTAAAATGACCCAAATGACCTTGTTGTCGACGGGCCCTAAAACACACACTCACACACACACTCCTAAAATGACCAGTAACATTCTACAATTTACAAAAGACGCTTCATTATTTCAGTTGTAATTTTAGTGCATCACTATTGTTCTCAAGACTGTACCGTCGTTAATGTTCCACTTTATTGTAAACCTACCAAACAATGGAAACGTAGAGTCAGACTGAAAAATTCAATGTCATAGCCGGGATTTGAACCACGGATCTTCTGGTTTCCGTCCAGCCGCTCTACCATTGAGCTACTATGGCCAAAGTGCCTAAATGACATTAAATTCTCCAACTGACTCGTATTTCCCCGGTAAACCACACAGGAGTTCTCATAAACATATGAGACAACTACCTTAATGGCGACTTACGACATGTAAGTACTTGAAGGCCCGGGCTTTTCAGTCTGACTCTACGTTTCCACAATTTAGCCTACACACGGCCAGTGTGAAAGAACAATTAATTTCCATTTAATTGACCTAATAGTGGTTAACTATAAAGCCCGGGCCTTCAAGTACTTACATGTCGTAAGTCGCCATTAAAGTAGTTGTCTCATATGCTTATGAGAGCTCCTGTGTGGTTTACCGGGAAAATACGAGTCAGTTGGAGAATTTAATGTCATGTTGGCACTTAGCCATAGTAGCTCAATGGTAGAGCGGCAGGACGGAAACCAGAAGATCTGTGGTTCAAATCCCGGCTATGGCATAGAATTTTTCAGTCTGACTCTACGTTTCCACAATTTAGCCTACACACGTCCAGTGTGAAAGAACAATTAATTTCTACCAAACAATGTTATAAATTGTACCAATGTTATATTAAGTGTTATATATTAAACCAATGTTATATTAATATAACTTTTTGAACATTGTATCGGGATGTATTATTGTATTAACATAGATATTATGTAATTACTTTGTGTACAGTCACAATATGGCCATATAGTTAGCGACTATAAACAAGTTTGAAATAAAAGCAAAAGCTCTTTGGCCGAAATGATTGGCAGGTGTCTATAGAATATTTATATGACATAATTCAAAAACCAATAATATACTATTTCACTATACCTTCAATCCTCTATTACATGTATACTCCTCCACAGGAGAGAAAGTCTCCGAGGGATGAGGCGAAGGAGGGTTTGCAAAGGTTCCCACACCCTCCCTGGACAGATTTATGACACCCCATGTCAGTACAGTTACAGACCACTCAAAAGCATTCTGACGGCTTCTACTTTTGTGAATGAATCTTCTCGATTTTAGTGTACAGAGTGAATAGGGCGTATGTTTTTTTTAACGGATCTGTTCCTTGTGTAGCAGGAGTTCTCTGGCACAAACATTTGCTGTCCTTGTCCCACTGTGTAACACACCACATTCCTTACATGGACATTCTTTGCGTTGCTGGACTACACATGCCACTGTTTGGTCGAATAACAAATGCAGAATAGTCCCTGCTATGTATTTGCAGAACGTTGGTTAAAATATACCTGAGTTGTAAGGACGGCATATATGGAACCAACTGTATATATTACATCATATAACTGAGCAACATCATTTCACGGATATCTCTTAACCGGGTGTTAAAGAAATTATAGAAAAGATATACGCGAAGATCATTATTTAAATGATTAAAATTTAAAAGATCATATACGTATATATGAGCTGGGGGATACACAAATTGCATATAACCTCTGGCGGCTCGTGCCGAAAAATAATGGCGTGCTACGAGAAAAAGTGCACGCAACTAACCTAATTTCATAAAATGAAGTCCATGCATCGATTTTCTTCATGTATAATTTGTCGATCACTCTGTTATTAAAGTCCTGCATACCTCTGATAAGCTTCTTCTGTATAGATATCATAGCCATATAGGTAGACCGATCCTGAGTCGCCCGCCTCGGTAGCGTGGTGGTAGAGTGTCTGCCTCACGTCCAACAGGTCCCGAGTTCGAATCTCGGTCAGGGTGAGTTACCTGGATAAAGTTTTTTCCGGAGATTTCCCTTATCCTGAAAGACGAAAGTCGGGTAACTCTAAGCTCTATGGAGCCTGCGCTCATTTGAGCATCATTTCACCTATTCCATTCATCGTCCGATATGACTTAACGTTGGAGGACGTAAATTTAAAAAAAAACAACAACAACCCTGAGCCGTGTTGCTCAGAAAGTTCTTTAACCTCTTCAAAGACGAGAAACAGCGTTCTGGTTCTGCAGTAGACATGGGAATTGTCACAGTAACTCTTGAAACCTTGGTCATTTTTCCAAAGGTGTTTTGTAGATTGTTCTTCGGTATTAACTGCAATAGCGGAAGGGCACCTTCTATCTTCCTGAATTCCAAATTTGATACGAAATAGGTTCGGTTCGAAGTTTGCTTTTGTCAAGTTCTTATAACGACGCTGACAGCGCTCAGTTCTGTATAACGAAACTTTCGAGAAAATCGTTGCGTTGCAATATTCATACCTCCAAGCATTGAGAAGTCAAATGAGTTTTTTCTTAATACCACTCAATAAACCTGTTTCACTGCAGGATTAACTGAGCGTATATTACAGAATAAATTGAAACAATATATCAGTTGAGAAATTGTTTCAATTTCTGAAAAGGAAGCAAGGTGTGTAAACGATATTCTAAAAATGACACTAGGGAAGTGGGGCTCTTCATGTGCTTCTTGCTATTTGAATTCTTTTTATGCACTCATTAATGTGACCAAGATCCTTAACATTCGTCCGTTACAATTTCACTGTACTCGCGGTTACGTAAGCTCCGGTACACCTTCACAGTTACATACAGTCTTCCGTCGCACAACCCTTTCGTTCATTAACACGTCACTGACTAACTCTTACACCAAGAACTGCGACTGTCTCCTCACTCACTGACAAAACCAACTCACTGACTGACTAAACCAAAACCAACTCAACTCACTAACTCCGTCTGTCTGTCTGTAGCTCTCTTTATATAGGAGTATCGCCGGTTTCTCGTGTTTACAGGATTGTTCTAGTAACAGAAAGATCGAGAAACAGGTGTAGAGAAAACCGGCGACACAGTCATGTTTTTTTCCCTGACCACAGTCTGTCACCACCACAAGACAAACGAGGAGGAGGTGTGGCTAACCGAACCTCCCCTACCTTCCGCTGCCAGCTGCTTTACAGGGTGCTCCAGCGCCCGCGTTACACTGCTCCCTCCTCAAAGCTGTTCGCCCCGAACAGCCCCATCGTAGCGTGCGAGGCGGTCCAGGTGTACCACCAGCATCTGCTCGGAGTCTCAGCCAGAAGTAGCGCTGCCGTAGTTTGTGAATCATTCGGTTCGCTCCCAGGTGTCCTCCTGAAGTACCGGCGTGCACTTCCTCCAAGACTTCCGGGACCTTGCTCCGGGGAAGTACCAGCTGTCCTCTCTGCGCCTTCCCATCGGGTGACTCCCATACCCGGAACAGCACGCCCTCTCTGGTCTTCAACGAGTCCCATTGGGCCCAGTGCGACTTGTAGGTGGCGCTCCTCGGTGCGGTGTCCTCCCAGGTTGGTCTCGTCCCTGCGTCCACTTCCCTCAAGAGTGGCCCCAAGTCTGCGTCCGCCAGCTGCTCCCTCCTCAGGCCTGCGCTATCCCAGCCTTCAGCAGGCACTGCCACAACTACTCGGACTGCTGCGGCACGCTCCTTCTCTTCCACTCTTGTGCGCTCATGGCCGTCCTGGAACTGCGGTAGGACACCTCCAATGTAATGGTCGCTAGCGTCGGTGTCCACAATGAAGGCGCCACCCGGTTGTGGGAAACCCAAAATTGGAGCACTGCACAGGGTCCCCTTCGGATGCTGGAAAGCGTCTTCGGCGTCCTCCGTCCACACATAAGGCCGGTTTTCCTCTGTCAGGCGGGTGAGGGGTTTTGCGATGTTGTCGGCCTTTTCCTCTAAATCGTTAAGGCGGTCGTCTACTTGACCCATCCGCTTGCCCAGATTCGTGACGTCATCCCTCACGCCGGCCAACCGTTCCTCAAACTTGGCGGCGAGGACCTCGTTCGCCTCCCTCATCTCCGTTGTCAGTTCGGCCATCTTTGCGGTCATTGTCGTGGCCAAGTTGTTGTTAGCCGTTTCCGTCTTCGCTGTTAATTCGGCCTTCATTTCCTCCATCTTCCCTATGATGTTGTCGTTTGCCGCTTCTGTTTTTGCAGCGAGGTTTTCATTTGCCGCCCTCATTTCTTTCAGTTCCGCCTTCATTTCCATCATCATCTCTAAAATTTTCTCCAATGCCGCGTCCATGGTTGTAATGTTCGGTGATGTTATCTTCCCGCTTCCTGACACCAGTGTGACTTTGTGGGTTCGTGAAATAAAAAGTCCAATTACACCACTCAAAAATGTTCTTTATTTCCACCGACTTACAGTTTAACACTTGCCAATTACACAGAATTACTTGCTGCACACAATTACGATTCACCAGTCCGTCCGTTACAATTTCACTGTACTCGCGGTTACGTAAGCTCCGGTACACCTTCACAGTTACATACAGTCTTCCGTCGCACAACCCTTTCGTTCATTAACACGTCACTGACTAACTCTTACACCAAGAACTGCGACTGTCTCCTCACTCACTGACAAAACCAACTCACTGACTGACTAAACCAAAACCAACTCAACTCACTAACTCCGTCTGTCTGTCTGTAGCTCTCTTTCTATAGGAGTATCGCCGGTTTCTCGTGTTTACAGGATTGTTCTAGTAACAGAAAGATCGAGAAACAGGTGTAGAGAAAACCGGCGACACAGTCATGTTTTTTTCCCTGACCACAGTCTGTCACCACCACAAGACAAACGAGGAGGAGGTGTGGCTAACCGAACCTCCCCTACCTTCCGCTGCCAGCTGCTTTACAGGGTGCTCCAGCGCCCGCGTTACAATATATATATATATATTCTACTTTCTTTTACCATTTGCTCAATTTTTAGATTGAGTGTAGTGAGGCGGTCCGGCCCGTAGCGAACCACGTCGAGCTCTCCCTTGTGCTCAACGCCTCACAATTAAAGATTGGTGGCGTGAGGAGGTTAAGGAAAGGGAGATTGTAATCGGTTTGAGGTGACTTGTAGCTCCCTCATGAGAACTCTCACCTGTACTTCAGGAATGGGTGCGTTCTGACTGGTTGTGGGTTGAATGATGACACCTCCAATCTGGTAGAAAGAAGTTTATTGTTACCGTTAGGCTCCTTTGCTTGCCACCGTAAAGTCGTCGTCGGTGTGGTTGCTGTGTTTAGCGTCACTGTCAATATTGTGATGTGAAGCGCAGAGGCAGTAGTACTGCGTAGTCGAACTGGATATATTTATCGTCTTCCCTATATATTACTCGTTGTGCTAACTCTCACTGGAGAGATTGTTAGATATTGCACTTTGTCTCTGTGCATGGCGCGGAAGTATACTTGTTAGGCAGCGCCGAATATGCGTCCGTCTCACGTAGAACTCAGGGCCGAAGTGCTCTTACTAGCAAAACCTACTTTCCGCCATCACTTTGAATTACCCCCACTCTAGGTATTTCTCGGAGTTTGCAAAATCACATGAACAAATATCAATTTTCTATTGGCTCTTAACTATCCCCACTTGAGATCAGTGTTCAGAATTTCCAGTTTCGGACCTAACATTAGAGACGCTTTCTCTAACGGTCCGCGTGCAAAAATTTATGCGAAGGCATGTGCTCTGCGCGTCGGTCAAAATCTTATAGCCTGTTGTCAGAAGCACGCATGGGATTTTAACAATGGGTTGGTTTCCGACTGGAAGGCGCCAAATTTTCCTTGACGGCAGAACAGACACTAGAGTAGGGTTGTTTGTTTACAGGGATTGCAAAGGGAGTTTACTGACCTTCGCAGAGTGGCCTTGTCACTGTGGCGGTCTCCGAACTATATGCTAGCATTATGGCATATATCTATTCTGGTATACGTCATTTATTTATATTTATAAATCTATCATTTATTTTTATTTATTCGTTTGTGTCAATGTATTTCTGATACCACGTTATATGTCGTCTCAGTGTTCCTAGGTGACAGGGGCTGCGTCAGTAGGTCGCCTTAACACTTTTATTCTAATCTTTTCTTCTAATACTCGCCTTAGAAAGAGGTTTTGGAAGTGTATTAACAGAGTTCATTATTTATTGGTTAAATATTTCGTAATATTATATTACTTATACAATGAATTAAATGAATTTATAACATGTTTCACACTCACAAAATAAACTGATATCAGCCACTGAATAACGTTACACAAAGAGATAATTGTTATGGGGGATTGCTGTCACGTTCGCGGGAATGGAGTATCGTGACAACATACTGCTTGACAAGCAATCTGTCCTGCAATTTAATAAACATTAGGTTATTTCTAGAACTAAAATACAAAACAATGACAAACTACTTAATAAATTTCAATGCTTATTCAACTTCTAGAGCAATAACTATGAATGTTGGCCCTGCTTCGCCAGCTCCAGCGTACGTATATAGTAAGTGCAACGAATGAATAGCGTGCTACATCGATATGCAGCACGCATTTGTGCGAAAATCTAGGGAACCAAGGTCATCTGAGAGGCAGGAGAGGAAGCTTATACGCATGCGCAGTACTGTTTAGCAAGTTTGCTGGCTCACAGCACGTCGCATGCGTTTCATTAGCTAGGCAAGTGTTTTCCATCCATCAAGTGTTCATTATTGGTCGTGCTCGTTTTCTTATACCTATAATAATGCACTGCTATTTACATGGTCTTTCAAAATGTATAAATTATGATTTATAAAACAGAAAATCGCATGCTGCAGCACTGCAGCACGTAAGGACGAGCCGTCCCTGCATATAACTCAGCCATATATGACATAGGTATTCGTTATTACTGGTTTGAGTTTTTCAATACTTTTATTTGTTAAAATGCTATTATCATTCAGATGTTTCTTACAGGTACTTTCAAACATCTATCAATTCGATTTCATATATCAGCCTCGTAGCCACAAGGAAATGTGTAATGAAACTATAATTTCTGCAAATATCGTGTCTTATGTTACATTCTCTAATCATTCTTCAACTATCCTTACAAAAGCTTATTCTTCTATTTACTTCAAGTTAAACCGAGATAAACATTTGCAGAAATGCTTTTATACATATTACCTTGCATATACGAGGGTTGGCTGATAAGTCCCGGGTCTCACAATAATAATAAAAATACTAAAATTGGAAACATAGTCAGACTGAAAAATTCAATGCCATAGCCGGGATTTGAACCACGGATCTTCTAACCCTTGAGCTACTATGGCCAACGTGCCGTTATGACATTAAAATCTCCACCTGACTCGTGCTTCTCCCGGTAAACCACCTAGGAGTTCTCATAAACACATGAGACAACTACCTTAATGGTGACTTACAACGTGTAAGTACTTTAAGGCCCGGGCTTTATAGTTAACCATTATTAGGTAAATTAATGGAAATTAATTGTTCTTTCACACTGGCCGTGTGTAGGCTTAAGTATGAAAAGATAGAGTCAGACTGAAAAATTCAATGCCATAGCCGGGATTTGAACCACGGACCTTCTGGTTGCCGTCCAGTCGCTCAAACCCTTGAGCTACTATGGCCAACGTGCCGATATGACATTAAATTCTCCAACTGACTCGTATTTCTCCCGTAAACCACTTAGGAGTTCTCATAAACACATGAGACAACTACCTTAATGGCGACTTACAACGTGTAAGTACTTTAAGGCCCGAGCTTTTAGTTAACAACTATTAGGTCAATTAATAGAAATTAATTGTTCTTTCACACTGGCCGTGTGTAGGCTAAAGTATGGAAAAAGATCCGTGGTTCAAATCCCGGCTATGGCATTGAATTTTTCAGACTGACTCTTATCTTTCCATACTTTAGCCTACACACGGCCAGTGTGAAAGAACAATTAATTTCCATCAATACTAAAAATTGTTTTTCTTCATTTCTCGACATAATCTCCAGAAAGGCTCATGGTCCTCAAAATAGCTATTTACCGCATCAATGACCCCCTCGCTGCGAAATCTTCGACCTTCAAGAAATGTATTGAGGTTCGGGAACCGTGGTAGTCACTGGGTGCAAGATCTGGCAAATAGGTTGGATGTTCAAGCAATTCAAACTTTAATTCGCACATTGTTCCCATTGTAATGATTGAACTTTTTTTTTCCGAACGAGGTCTTTTTCTTTTCACATCATCACTCAAACATTGCAGTAAACTTACGTAGTAGTCACCAGTCACCCTTTTCCGAGTAATCAATAAAAAGAATTCCCTGTGCATCCCAGAAAATACTCACCATAACCTTGTTAGCAGACTAAATTGACTTTGCCTTCTCTGGAGTTGGTTCACCTGGCGCAATCCACTGTTTTGACTGTGATTTACTTTCTGGAGTGTAGTGAGGTATCCAAGTTTCATCCATGGTAATACGCCGTCTCAAAAATTCACTGGAACTTTTACGGTAGAGCTCCAAATTTTTAACAGGGACAGTTTTTCTCTGCAACTTTTGATCAGGTGTCACCAAGTGCGGAACCCATCTTGCACAGATCTTGTAAAAGCCCAAAAGATGACTTAAAATAGTACCTGCGCATCCTTCTGATATATTTACAGTCTCTGCTATCTCAAACAACTTTAAACCGCGCTCTTCCAGTACTAAACGACGAGTTTTTTCAATGATGTCTGGAGATGTGACTTCCACAGAGCGTCCAGAGCAAGGTTTATCACTAGTGCCCGTACATGTGCACCATGTGCACAACCTGCATGGAAGATACTCCGGAACATGCTTTATTTGAATGTATAAAGTATACACAACAGCTAGAAGAAGAGAGGAAAGAATTAGCAGGAAAATGTATATGGAACGTCATTAGGAAGAGGGAAGATTTCAAAATACTAGAATTGGCAGCGGAGGTCTCAACAATAGTAATGGATGAATATAATCAACAAAGACAGCAGCAACGACGAGTAAGAGACAATATTCAACATAGATATCGTGAACCACCTTCCACATCAAGAAGATCTGAACGACTTCGAGGACAGAATATGAATACCTAGCTTCAACAACCAAAGGAAGAAGAGGAACTTCACCTAGTCGAAGGATTAATAGAAGAGGACAATCTTGGATTCAACAGAAGGATTTGAAGCGACAGAAGAAGACAACGTCAACACAAAAACAAAAGGATAGATGATTTATTAGGGATAGGAAGGTAGAAGTAGTTTAGATTGTGAAAATTGTAAGCTACAATTGTAGCAATTAGATTAGTTAGGTTATATTAGATAGTTTAGTGTAGGTTAGCTTTTCTGCAAAATGTTTGTAAATATCAATATAATTGTTATGTTTGAGTAAATATAAAATTGTAATACTGTGTCTTGGTATAGCATTTAGAGGCCAAGACATAAGAAATGCAGAATAAAAAAATAAATAAAAAATAAAAAAGTGCTCGTACGTCCCATTTTAAATTCTGCAATTCACCTTTTAATCATTGTATATGAAGGGGAAGAGTGTTTTAATGTATTGTCCATTTCCTCCTTGATGTCTTTAGGCGTTAAGCCTTTCAAATGGAAGTATTTAATCGCTACTCGTTTTTGCAAATCTTCCATTTTCGTGAAACCTCTACACTTTTCTTGTTTAAAATGTTGTCATTCAAAAAATAAACAAGCCATTAACCTATAACTATGGATACAAGCTAGTCTAAGTTAAACTATATGATGATATCCGTTAAACTGGCCCAGTGGCGCCATCTCTATGTGAGGCCCGGGACGTATCAGCCGACCCTCGTAGAATGGCTCTAGTGAAATGTCGTCAGTGGTCCAGGGGTAAAAGTTACGTTTCCCGAAATCACGTGTTCATACCCGGTGTAGGGCAATGGATTTTTTAGCCGAGAAAATTATTAGTATGGCTTCCTTTGAATAAAACCGGTGGCTACGAGCCGTAGGTATTTACGCACGTAAAAGAACCTTAAGCCTGACATATGCATCTTAGAAAAATAAAGAGATCTTTCACGCCCAATGTACACTGCTGTTTGTGAAAACTATGAAAACACCATGGAGTTTCCCGAATGAATTCAAATTTGGTGGATGTATAGAAGAGAGTGCAAGCAATAACTGATTAGGATTGCAGAGAGATGGGGTACACGTAGTCCGAGCAGGGCCATGTGGTGTTTGAAGGGTCAGTGCTGTGTCAAGTGCACTACATGGCAAAGCGTGGAAGCGTATCGGAAGATATGCAAACGGAGTTGTTTACGCAAGCGAATCGCACATACACTTGAGTCACTGTATGTACACTCTGTTCAGATGCAATCACAACAACGTGTCATACTCGGCAGGTGCGAGAAACTATGAATAACGTGATTGAATATTGTGACAGGGAGAAAGAAGAGGAAAGCAAAATCCCTTTGTGTCAAGCCAAAAAAAAAAAAAAAAAAAAAAAAAAAAAAAAACGGGCGGCTACATTGGTAATTTCCATTTGAGCATAATAATGGTCGCGCCGTGGTCGAGTGGTTAGACCACTCGACTTTCATCAAGGCGGCCCGGGTTCGATCCCAGGCGACCGCCAAGTGACATTTGTGGTGGACAACACGGCGCTGGGGCGGGTTTTCTCCGGGAACTCCGGTTTCTCCTGCCATCACTCCACCAATTGCTCCATCATCATCTTTCCTATCATTCATCCCGCCCTCATGCATTAACCACTTCTCTCAACCTCACACTAGGCATCACCCATCCCGCTTCTCTATCAGAACCAAAGCTTCAGTTCCTCAGACTCGAACTTAAGCGATAATGGAAGAATCCCTTAACACCGGAATAAGTGGTATACTAGGAATAAGACAAAGAAGTATAATAATTAATTGGCTGACCTTTCACATCACACACATAGCTTCCAAATGCTTTGTTTCGTCACTTACTGTAGTAGTAAACAAGTAAACAAGATAATAAGCGAATGCACCGCGGTTTCACTGAAGGTCAATACGCCATGTAGTAGTCATTGTAGAGCTGTCAAACAAGGTGAAAAAGCTAAAATGAGCGCTCTTATGCCTCGTCGACCTCAAAGCGAGCCGTATTGAAGAGTTCATTTCGGCTCGTACAGGGCGGGGGACATGGTGCTACGACGGTGGTACGTGTGAGGAAGCCGTAAGCAGCGAAGAGCATGTACTGTATGCCCACGACAAGAAGGCTAGAGGGGTATGAAGGGCAGAGGAGTTTGAATTGTTGATCTGCTCCGGTAGCGGATCAGTTTACTAGGAAATGAGTGAATGAGAGTGCATATGAGTCGCCCATGCTGCCAGATCTATTGTTTGTTGCAGCGATAGGTATTATGTATAGGTGAGCTATGTGACAACACTGTGTATTTTAAACGAGTCTTCCATCCTTGTCATACTCGGAAGGCGAGCATACACCCCGATAAGGCAGCAAAAGTGGTTACGTTGCACATTCCTCTAGCTTGCCTTCTTGTCTTGGGCAACCACTGTGTCACGCAAGAGGACTACAGCAAGGGATAAGCGCTTTCTCTAATATGTTGGCTCGACGCTGGAGCACTGCAACAAGTGTGAACCACTGGTTGCACACATCCATTATCCAGAAACCACAAGCCCGCCTCTGTAGCGTGTCTGTGCCTCATTCAAGAGTTCCCAACTTCGAATC
This sequence comes from Mantis religiosa, assembly GCA_030765055.1. NCBI lineage: Eukaryota > Metazoa > Arthropoda > Insecta > Mantodea > Mantidae > Mantis > Mantis religiosa. The sequence goes on from CM060950.1 coordinate 404,582,207, forward strand.
TCATTGACTTATCTGGATTAGACTTGTTTTCCAGGGTTCCCCTTATCCTGATAGATGAATGTCGAGTAACTCCAAGCTCTATGGACCCTGGGCTCAGTTGAGCATAATTTCACCCATCTCATTCACCGTCCTGAGGACGTTAATTAAAATAAAACAAAGAAACAAAAACCACAAGCGTCTTCGACTGCAATGAACATGTGAACACGCTCAGTAGCAAAACGTAGTCTCTTCGGGCGAGTCCCGGTTCAACTAACCTACAGTAATGGCCGCATACGTATCCGGCGGTACCGTAGTAAGCGCAACCTGGTGGGCTGTATTGTTGAGCGGCATAGCGGACAAGCACCAGGTGTGATGATTTGGGGCGCCATTGGATACAACAATCGATCTCACCTCCTACGAATTGAGGGTACTTAGAACAACAATCAGCACCTGCGAGAGAATGTAGAGCCGGAGGTATTCCCTCTGCGTGTGACATTTCCACAGGTCATATTTCAGCAGAACAATGCCCGGCCACATATTGCGAGGAATATACCTACACAATCCTCCTTCGAAGAACGACGGATATCATTGCTTCCCTGGCCTGCATGTACGCCTAACATGTCTGGGATATGGTTCGTCGGCAACTTGTTCGTCACAGTTTTGCAGTAACCAAGCCCGCACATAACTGTTTGGAGGAAATATATTCAAAACCTTTTTGATTCCCTGTAACGGTGTATAGCAGCTCTAACTGCAGTGTGTGGAAGCTATACCAGATTTGGAATAATAGGGCTCAAAGATTATGTACAGTTTTGAAAACTCGATCATTTGTTTCCTGTCATGTACATAGGTGATCTGTGGTATTAAATTCATTGCATTCATGCTTTTCCATCTTGGTGTTGCAATTTTTACAAACAGTAGTAGAACTACAGCAGTTAAAGAGCGTCCAATAGAAAAAAATAATTAAAATGCATATATTTTGGGAGTGGGGGAATACAGTAAATTTATGCGATAGTCACCTTTGAAGAGCCGGTCGCTAGTGAGGGCTTTGCAATGCCATTCTTTTTCTGTACTGTCAGGGGGAAAACGATAATTACTTCCGATCTGGGAACAGTATTGTCACCAATCGCATTGTTGTGTTGGAGCCGCCACAAAGCCAGAGCTGTGCGCGTGGGCAGGAAAGAAAGGGACAAATAGTGACGCGCAGAGCTGGATGCTTGCCAAGAGAGAGAAAGAAACAGAGCGAAGCCTGGAATTTTCCGCGTTTCTGATGCCGTCGCGAATGTTTTCGAATGGTCTACCGTATTCTAGAACAATGACTGGGAAGTATAAATAGCGGCAAAGTGTGAGGAGTCAGTTGAGTTGTGTAAGGGTTATTGCGACAGTGTGCACTTGAACCGTAACGCATTGATTATTTTGTTTGTTTACGTGTATCGGAGCAACTGCTGTTTGTCAATGTCACGTCTTTTTTCTGCTGCAAGGGTTGTACAAACCTTCCGTAATATTTTAACACAGACACCAATAACAAGAAATATTTCGGAAATAGTTATTTCCAATTAAAAATGTGTACTTTAGCGATTTCAGCATTTTATATGCACTAAGATTTTCTCTATTTTACGGTTTAACAGTTACGCGAAAGCAATTCAGAATGAGGACTTCAAAGGCTATGGCCAGAAAATTCAGCATATACATTTCATTTGTCATGAAAATGTGTTTTCATGAAAATCCTTATGCCCAATTTTGAGAAACTCGCCATTTTCGAAAACTGCTTACCAATGTAAAGCCGCAGCCTCGATCCCATCGTGTGCGACCCGAACCCAGAAGTGATATTTGCAGATTACATTATTTATAAAATAAGTAATTCTATTTGGAATACTATAAACTTAAAAGAGCAAGATTGTTTTTTATGGCAAACATGTGTTTGCGAAAGTTCATCCTCCTCATCCTCTTACTCAAAACATGGAGAAATCACATCTGTTTAAACAAAAATCATCCCAAATGTATTTTTTATGATGCTATCGGGCATCGCTCTAGTGTCTAGGTGCATAGTTGACCACGAGGTAACGTTACTTTCAACAAAGGAAAAAGGAGAGAGTGTTTTATTATCGTTACAGTTTGTAGAAATTTCCAGTTAATTTCCAGTTTGCAGTTCCTCGCTAACATTACAGTCTCAGAGGCTTCAAGAATATCATTAATTCAGCCATTTTTATAGAAGACAACTATGACTTGTAAATGCAGCTACAAGAAAACAGTCTGAGATGAAGGTAGATCATTTCAAATAAAGTGGACAAATCATTAAATTTTTACTGTAGTAAAAAGAAAGCAGCGTGTTTAATTTGCAATGAAACAGTTTCATTGTTTAAGGAAAAACGACATTAGTACACCAAAACATAGGTTTTCATATGCTAAATTTGGATCAATTTCGTGTAGACAAAGTATCCGAACTTAAAATTAAACTTTCACGACAGCACTCAAGTTTTAAGAAAGTGTCACTTCAAACTGAATCTCTTGTTACCCAGTAGCAGAAATGGTTTTAAAAAATCTAAACCATTTTCAGAAGACCAGTTTCTTAAAGAATGCATTGTGAGTGTTGCTGATATTGTATTTCTTGAGGTTTACAAAATGAAACTTGTCGCGACAGACTGTAGTTCGAATTAGCGTCTAATACAGAGAGAACTTTAAAATATCCAGCCACAAATTTCCAGTTCTATTCTCTGGCACTCGATGAGAGTTGTGCTACTCCCCAATTAGCAATTTTCTTAAGGGGAGTTGATAAAGAAGAATTAGCTGCTCTTGTCCTCTTAAAGGCACCACTAAAGCCAATGATTTAATAGAGGGGGGGGGGTCACCAAAACCCTGGCTTGAAATGTACAGATCTCTCTGGTGTGACAACAGAGGGAGCTGAGGTACAAAACATTTCTGTAATGTAATATCACTGCGTAATAAACTAATGGCCAAATCCCTAAATTTAGAGTGTTTTGAAAATCACTATAAAAGTAGTGAGTTTCATTCGTTCGTATAGTTTGAGAATAGATAATTTAAAAAGTTCTTGCAAAATCTTGATTCAGAATTAGAAGATTCTATTTATTATATTGAAATAAAATGACTGAGCCGTGGCAAAATCTTGAAGAGACTGTTTGAAGTACCAACATTAATAGGCAAAGCTATTGTTGAATTTAAAGATGCAGAATAGACGAGCGATTTTACCTTTCTGGTAAGATATAACACACCTGAACGAACTTGACTGACATCTCCAAGGTAAAGACCAATTGATCACTGCTGTTTGATTACGTGAAAGCCTTTAAAACAAAATTGCAACTTTGGGAATCATAAATAAAAAACAGCTTTGTGCATTCCCAGCCCTACAAAGTACACTCCTGGAAATGGAAATAAGAACATATTGTCGCCGGTGCGTCAGACCCACCATACTTGCTCCGGACACTGCGAGAGGGCTGTACAAGCAATGATCACACGCACGGCACAGCGGACACACCAGGAACCGTGGTGTTGGCCGTCGAATGGCGCTAGCTGCATAGCGTTTGGACACCGCTGCCGCCAGTTTCAGCCAGTTTTCCGTGGCATACAGAGCTCCATCGCAGTCTTTAACACTGGTAGCATGCCGCGACAGCGTGGGCGTACACCGTATGTGCAGTTGACGGACTTTGAGCGAGGGCGTATAGTGGGCATGCGGGAGGCCGGGTGGACGTACCACCGAATTGCTCAACACGTGGGGCGTGAGGTCTCCACAGTACATCGATGTTGTCGCCAGTGGTCGGCGGAAGGTGCACGTGCCCATCGACCTGGGACCGGACCGCAGCGATGCACGGATGCACGCCAAGACCGTTGGAGCCTACGCAGTGCCGTAGGGGACCACACCGCCACTTCCCAGCAAATTAGGGACACTGTTGCTCTTGGGGTATCGGCGAGGACCATTAACCATGAAGCTGGGCTACGGTCCCGCCCACCGTTAGGCCGTCTTCCGCTCACGCCTCAACATCGTGCAGCTCGCCTCCAGTGGTGTTGCGACAGGCGTGAATGGAGGGACGAATGGAGACGTGTCGTCTTCAGCGATGAGAGTCCCTTCTGCCTTGGTGCCAATGATGGTCGTATGCGTGTTTGGCGCCGTGCAGGTGAGTGCCACAATCAGGAATGCATACGACCGAGGCACACAGGGCCAACACCCGGCATCATGGTGTGGGGAGCGATCTCCTACACTGGCCGTACACCTCTGGTGATCGTCGAGGGGACACTGAATAGTTCACGGTACATCCAAACCGTCATCGAACCCATCGTTCTACCACTCCTAGACTGGCAAGGGAACTTGCTGTTCCAACAGGACAATGCACGTCCGCATGTATCACGTGCCACCCAACGTGCTCTAGAAGGTGTAAGTCAACTACCCTGGCCAGCAAGATCTCCGGACCTGTCCCCCATTGAGCATGTTTGGGACTGGATGAAACGTCGTCTCACGCGGTCTGCACGTCCAGCACGAACGCTGGTCCAACTGAGGTGCCAGCTGGAAATGGCATGGCAATCCGTTCCACAGGACTACATCCAGCATCTCTACGATCGTCTCCATGGGAGAGTAGCAGCCTGCATTGCTGCAAAAGGAGGATATACACGGTAGTAGTGTCGACATTGTGCATGCTCTGTTGCCTGTGTCTATGTGCCTATGGTTCTGCCAGTTTGATCATGTGATGTATCTGACCCCAGGAATGTGTCAATAAAGTTTCCCCTTCCTGGGACAATGAATTCATGGTGTTCTTATTTCAGTTTCCAGGAGTGTATAACGACCAAAATTCTTAGAAGTATACAGAAATAATATCGGTTTAAGAAATTAATTCCACGTTAGGTTTCAAAACTTCAAGGAGAAGGTTACAAATTTGAATTTGTTTTCTTTCCCTTTCTCCATTAACATGACGAGGTCTCCGAGGATCTGCAAATCTGATTTTCAAAGTGCATCATCTCTATAGCGACTACTTTTCCAGAGAAATATATCCGGGCATTAATAAACATGCACTTTGTTTCGCATCACTTTTCGGTAGAAAATACATATGCAAAATAGTGTTCTTCAGGATGAAACATGTAAAGTACGCAACGCGAATCACCTTGGAGAGTCCGCTTCGAGTTGCTCATCAATCAAACCAGATACTGGATGCCTTCTTCGTGGGAAACAGTGCCAGGTGTCGCACTGACGGATAAAACATCAAATTTTAATATAATAATTTTATTTAAATTATAAACTAATATTTAGATTAAACATACAAGAGATAATACTTTATATGGTTCAATTTAGATTTTAGAATTATATATAATAAAAATAACACCAGTATTTTGGCTATTTTATATTAAATTAATTCGCTTAGGTTAGATTCTATTTAATACAGTAAAAATGGAATCATGGAGCCGTCCGTGACCGTTGGCAGCCTGTGCCCATCCGCAAAAGGGTCTAACCATAGGATTACATTTGTAGAGTAGGGTATCTGTAGAGTGATTTTTGAATTTTAGATTGGAAGGTAGGAAAGAGGCAACTTGTTGATCCTGGAAGTCCCTGTTACACAATGCATAACCCACTACACCCTGGTGAGAGTGGTTTACTATACTGCATTTTGATAGGCTGTCGTACAACTTTAGAGGCCAATCATTGCTCAGAGCTCAGCTTTTGTTGCTGTTCGGATTTGCTCCGATGCCTGCAAACCAATAATCACCTGAAGTTACGTCTTCTGGGGTCATAATCCCCAAGAGGCATAAACAGGGTGCTTTGATGTGGTAAATTGACGTAGAATTTTGCTGCCCGGCGCCTAAATTCACCCTCACGTATGGAAGAGCGGCATACAGAACAGACGATCTGAGTCGTCCATTCTGTGCCCGTTGAAACCATAATAGAGAGCTGTATACATCCACGTCCAAGATTTCGTATACGTATAACATGAGGGTGACTGTAAGAGCTAAGAAGAGGTGCAACTTAAGGCGAACAGGGATCCTGGAACTCAGCATGGGCTAGTGCCCCCTGCACTCGCGGAAAGTGTCCAATTTCACTCTCAGGCAAGTGATTGAATTTCCCCCATTCAATTCTTCGGCCTCAAAAGCGGAATGTGCAGCAGTCAGCTGGAGTGTGGTGTTTCGTGAGTTGAATGACGCGGCTCTTGTCCGGATTCACGGACATTCACCAACGCCGGATCATGTGGCTCGCAAAACAATTCACCCTAACTACAGTGGTCCTTTAATAATAAAAAAGTTGGACACCTCTAATGTAAAGAGTAGTTTGTAGCGTGGGAATTACCTCGAAAATCTTTGCGTCAATTCCTTAGAAAATACTGGCCTTAAATATCAAATTTGTATTTAATCGACTTTTCGTTTTATCGCGCGCGCGGTGTGTGTGTGTGTGTGTGTGTGTGTGTGTGTGTGTGTGTGTGTGTGTGTGTGTGTGTGTGTGTGTGTGTGGACCTTTACCTAAAAATCTTTAGGTTCAGAAAAACCCTTTCCAGTAAAAGTCTTACCAGGTCCCGGATTTTGATTATCTAAAATATCTAAAAAAAAGACCTAAAAAGATCAATTAATGATATAGAAAAGACTAAACATGCTTTCATTTCAGAGTATGACAGTACAACACAATTCTTACTGCTGTAACGTTAGAACTAAAATTAAAAATCAATAATAATTTAAACTCGCAAATTTATATACTATAGGAAGATGAACGTATAAAAAAATTCTTACCTTACTCAGAATTACTGCTATAGGTAACCAGCAGCATGCGCAGGTTCTCGAAAGTTAGGAAACGCGTGTTGTTGGAAAGCAGATTTTTGGCTGTGAGAAACTCCTCTCCACATTCGCATTTGAAACAAGCTAAATAACTGGCAGTGAGATCTTCAATTCAGGAAATGCGACACGAAGTTTTCTATCCATAGTTTTTATCAACACTTTCTACTTTCTTAGAAGCTCTTCTTTGAACTTCTCCCCCTACAATTTTCAAATCAGAGAACTTTCCAGACTTACATCTCTCTCCTGTACAAGTGTGATTCCTTGTGTTAAACAGTTGAAATTTGCCATTGTGAAAGCCTTCAATTTCACCGTTTGAAAATAGTGTTTTAGCTGCGTTAATTGCAGTAGCATCGTCAGGATTCAATGTTTCGGTAACAGGTTTCACCATCTGGAAATGACCGCAATAATAAATTGCTGAATCTGTCAGGTGCCTCATCGGGTGATGACAGGCTCCGATGGGAGTGGAATAGCTGGAGCTATGGACTTGAAGAGCAGTTTAAGAGAGGGAGCCTTGACAAAATAAAACTAAACTTTGACCAGGCACACTTGATAAAAATGTGCTCTATCTTCCTCTGCCATCCTATGTATAGCGTGTTCTAAGTAACTAATTTGACAATTTTCGGGTAAATAGCTATTATGTGTTTCAAATGGGAAGGTGTTTGTCCTTGAGCGCTACTAGGTGAGCAACCAATCGGAGTCCTGCGGTGTTGTCGTATTGCATTCCCGCTAAGTGGTGTGTGAGAAGCGCCAACCTAATCAATCTGTATGAAATACTATTCGCGCTAAGACAAAAATTCAGATTTTGCCGAAACTGATCCATGAGGAAGGTAGAGAGTAATGTATCTAACATAACCATGAAAACTCCATATGTTTAGCTCAAATAGTTTTTCTAATACAAATAAACAAACCACTATTACCCGTATTATAATATATCGCGACGTAAGCAATGTATGAATATCATTATTGGCTGGCATGTATGCGTGTACGTATATTTGTAATTACTCAGAACTGAAACGTAATTGTTTGACATAACGTGATAAAAGAATTACTTTGAATAGTCCAATTCGAGCGAGAGGAAACAATAAATTTCCTGCTACCCTGACAGAACGTGTCTGGTCACATTATATCTTTGTTTATGAATGGTTCGTAATCTCTATTTACTCTAGAGAGTTAAAAGTGGTTGGTGTGTATGTGTGCACATATACTTTTCATTGCTCAGAACTGAAATTTAAACAACTGACATGACGCGATAAAAGAATTACTGTGAATAAATCAAGGTGTTAAATTCGAGAAATAGCAAACACTTCATCTCCTTTTAGCCTGTGGAATGCTGTATGCTTATGTTTATGAATGAATGCTGGATAAGAAGTGTTTATTTACTCTGGAGAGTTCAGATCAATATCATTCAGTTGTTCTTTACACAACAGTAAAGTAAGAGTTACGCAGGCGGTGACACTGATGATACATGAGATGAAGATGGAGCACCGGTGGAATGAGATGGCGGGGGAAACCGGAGGTCCCGGAGAAAACCCGCCCCAGCGCCGTGTTGTCCATCACAAATCTCACTTTGCAGTCGCCTGGGATCGAACTCGGACCGCCTTGGTGAGAGCCAAACGGTCTAACCACTGAGCCACGGCGCGGCCGTCAGACTCGAAGTATTATTTTTAAAGTATACACGTTCTTCAATTTTTTTTTTTTCGGAAACAGAAACTAAAAGTGAGTACTTCCGTTTAAAAATACGGAAAAAGTGTATCAGCTGGATCAACTTGCAATTGAAACGGGACACGAGGTAATACGCCTCCCACCTTACCGCTGCCAATATAATCCAATTGAGTTGGTGTGGGCTCAAATAAAATGGGGGATTGCAAACAGAAATAATACTTTTAAACTGACGGACGTTGAACGACTTGCTCACGAAGAAATTGACAAGGTAACACAACAGGAGTGAGAAAAATGCGTGGGGCATGCAGAAAACCTTCAAGAAGACGATTTTAAGAAAGAAATAGCACGTGACGAGATTTTGGAACCTATAATCATAAATTTGCAAGACTCAGACGATGAAGACAGTGACGAATTGTCTCTTAACGACATTGATAGCGATATGGATAAGCCACTGGCAGCTCCATTGGATTAGAAAAGCAGGTAATTCATAAACTATAATTATATTATTTTAAAATATACATAATTTGCGAAAATGCTTTCTCCAATTTTGATTTTGGCAACTGCATCATTGTAAAAGTTTGTAAAATATAATTTGCTTACCCTTACGTCTGCGCCAAGCAGACCTGTATGTTGTATGAGTGTGCGAGAGAGAAGGAAATATAAAAGGAGTGAGTTAACAAGCTGGCAACGCTGAGTGTGATACGGCACCTGATTAGCTGGACTCCAGAACCCTTCCCATTTGAAACACATAATAGTATTGACTTTGTTGTTTTGACTATGTATGGAGCTGCGCCGGCCACAAAAAGTAAGACGATATCTTTACTGGTACCATCAGACCATAAAAAACGTACCTCACTTCTAAGCAGAAACACTCACCTGGTCCGTCGACCTCCAATATACCAATGATAACGTTAGCCAGGCAACGATTTCCTACGTCACTCCTTTTTTTGTAAGTTACGTCCTCCAACGTCATATCGGACAGTGAATGAAATGGGTGAAATGATGCTCAAATGAACCCAGGTCCATAGAGCTTGGAGTTACCCGACATTCGTCTTTAAGGATAAGGGAAACCCCCCGGAAAACCTTATCCAGGTAACTCCCCCTGACCGAGATTCGAACTCGGGACCTATTGAAGGTGAGGCAGACACGCTACTTAAGTCACTCGTTTCCTCAATGGATACGCAAATGTGTCAATGTACTTTTCCAGTATCTTGTTAATGGTGTAGTCAAGAAATCCTTCCGAAAGATTGATTCGTCTGAGATAGAACGTCCGTAATGTAGTTCTAGAAAACTCTTAAATTTAGCATTGTCCAATTGGGACTTTTGCAGAAATGAAAACTCTACAAAAGTCTTTGTAAAAATCTATCTTTTCTACTTCATGGATACATTTTGTTGCAGTAAAAGTTGAGTGGATTTATTCTTACCTGTGGGTTGCACTGCCCATATGCTTATCGTGACACACATGTTGCAAAACAGTGAATTTTCTTTCGGTTGACACCTTTGTGTCGCACATCTCACAAAATAACACTCTTCCGCCCGTAGAGAAAATATCTCCAAATTCAGGTACAACCTATTTTAAATGCCAAGATTTAGATGGCTTTATTTTAGGCATGATTGAATCAAACAACGAAAACTGAACTGAACATCAAACTTCCCTCTCAGAATATCAGTGAATAATAAATCTTTGACTGTAAAAATTATGGGCAAACGCTTGCCTTTGAACTTTCACACTGTCGAGCCACACACTGGAAATAGGACAATTGCTTGCTGAGCCAACATGCACAAATTGGTAAGAAAACCACTGATCAAATATCCATTTATCTTCTTAGATTAAAAATAAATGTTAAATAATTTAAAAATGTTAGTTCATTTAGTTCACTGCAAAAAAAACAAAAAAAAAAAAAAAAAAAAAAAAAACAAATATGACGAAAACACTGAAAAACAAACTACAATTTCGAAAACAGAAAATATGAAGAAAAAATGCCCGATTAAATTACCTAATAAATAGATAAGTCAACATGAAAAATTCAATGCCATGGCCGGGATTTGAACCATTGATCTCCTAGTTTCCTCCAGTCACTCTAACCCTTGAGCTATCATGGCCAACGTGCCGTCCTGACACCAAATTCTCCATTTGACTCGTATATTTCCGCGGTAGGCCACTAGGGGCGCTCGCATTAGAGATACACAGTTTGTGGCGACTTACTGTCGTAAGTACTTGAGTCCCAAGCTTCATCATTTAACTCCTTTTTTATTTTAGTTAATTGATGGAAATTAATCATTTCTCCACACTAGCCGTGTATAGGCTAAGGTTTTTGACGGATAGAGTCAACATGAAAAATTCAATGCCTGTACCAGATAGTAAGTCGCCGCAAACGGTGTATCTCGAATGCGAGAACCCCTAGTGGTTTACCGGGGAAATAAACGAGTCAAATGGAGAATTTGGTGTCAGGACGGCACGTTGGCCATGGTAGCTCAAGGGTTAGAGCGACTGGATGGAAACCAGGAGATCCATGGTTAAAATCCCGGCCATGGCATTGAATTTTTCATGTTGACTATCAAAAACCTTAGCCTATATATGGCTAATGTGGAGAAATGATTAATTTCCATCAATTAACTAAAATTACATAATAGTTTTATAACTTGAGTTTGTGTTCTGGATATTAATACTTAAGAGCAATGCATGCTGTATAAGGGGAGGGGGGAGATAACATGCCATCAAAATCCAGGCCTTAATTTTAATTATCACTGCAGTGGTGCTGGAGGAGGAGGAGGAGGAGGAGGAGGAGGAGGAGGAGGAGGAGGAGGAGGAGGTGGTGGTGGTGGTGGTGGTGGTAGTAGTAGTTTTTCCAAATAATTTTTTATTTTCCAAAAAAGTAACTGAAAATTACTTTTATACAGTGCATGTGCTTCACTTACTTTGCCCCTCCTAAAGCTGGGTCCCAAAGCTACAACCATATTGCTATCTAAACAGAGTTGAGATACTTTTATGTGACACAGACGCAAAGACTAGAATACTCCTTTCAATGCCAAGGGCAGTGGAGTAGCAACAAGCAAGCACATGAATGGCCTCCTGTGCAGCTATTTGTGGGTCTTCTTCAATAAGAGGGCCGTGCTCCATTTCTTAACCTGTCACTACCACCACTTATTGGTTTAAGTGTTAAGCAGGTAATTGCATATACATTGAGGATTAATATGGACAAAACTGGCTTTTACTATAAAATGTACCTTACAGTTATATTTATTGTATTCCAAAAGTTAATACTTCTACCTGCTTCTTCTTCATTGTGATAAACTTCAATTACACATTTAGGGGAAGGCATAAAGTGTGGGTTTAAAATGCCATGCTCTTTCTATAAACACAAGAAAAAATTAATAGCAATCTGACACTTGAAAAAAGTAAAAATATTAGACAAATCAAATCAATAGTAAATAGTTAACACCAACAAAAAAATTTATTTGACAGAAATTGTGTAATCTACAAGGTCACAATTTCTGAACAGCAAGATTTTCTCTATCTCTTATAATTTACCATTAATGCACTTCATCCAGAATGAAGGACTTCAAAGGCTAATCCCACAAACTTCAAGATGTCAGTTTGTCACTCAAATATGTTAAAACATGATATCACTAATCAAAACCATTAGTGCCATTTTTGAGAAAATAAATAATGGAACAGTTTTCCATGTAGGAAAACCATGTAGGTAGTATGTGGTGGGAGGAGTATTTCCTGAAAATTTTGTCTCATTCTTGGACACTGAACTTAAATATAGTCTGATAATAAATCAATTTTTCAGTTTTGAATTATGCTGTTCACTCACAGGAACCATGTTGTATTCTGCTTTTTTTTTCTTCCTAGTTTAAATGGGCATGCCCATCGCAGTAGTGATACTACATGCTTCGTTTACATATATTTACTTTGTGTTTATCAGTTAATTTATTATATGGTTCAGTGTATCAAAATCTTTTTTTTTTTTTAACAAAAAGTATTGATGTCTTTTAGGTAATTTTTATGAGAACTTTCTCAGTCACGGGCCATTTGTCTTTTTGCGGTTCAATCACTTCTATCAGTTCATCTCTTTCTTTCCAGAGTTTAATGCATCTATATATTAGGTGCTGCAGCATCTGTTCTTCCATTAAGCAGGAATATATGGGATCTTCTATTGTAGGTATATTGTGGAGATATGCTTTAGTTTTTCTGTGTCAGCTGATTAATGTCAGGTCTGGGGTGATTGGAATATTTTGTTTCATCCTTTGAATTACTGATTGAATCAACTGTCTGCATATAGCTCTTTTTGTTGTGATGGTCTATTATTTACCTATAGTGCAAAGCTAAATTATTGCACTCCAACCAAAAATGATATATCAAGATTCTGTCCAAAATACACATTTTGAGGCTTCCTAAATCCAAAACAAACACTTTTAGAGAAAACGCCCATGTGAATGTGTTGTCTGTGGATACAGTCCTGTAAATGCATACAGATATTATTTATTTATAATTTTTTTACTTTCTCTCTGATGTATATCAAAAAGGTGAAGTGTTCTATTCCATCCAAAAATATGCTACCAAGATTTTATTGGAAATACGCTTTTTGAAGTTTCCTGGATTAGAGAAAGATAAAAGTATTTTTAGAAAAATGTCCATGTGTGTGTCTGAATAATAGAACTCAAAAAATGAAAGGTCATCAAATACCAAACTCGGTATTTACATTCTGCAAAGATGCAGCACAAAAATGTTTAAGATCTTACCCTAACACAAACTTTTCACGAAAAATATTGAAAACTTTAATTTTCCCAGAAGTATTCAAACAATTCTGATTAAACTGTCACAAGTTTAAGATACTTTTATGACAAAGTAAATGTATATCTTGAATTTTCTGGGAATAGTCTCTGAAGTACTGTGTTCTGAATGACTTCTGTGTTACTGGGAAACATAAGCACTATGTTAGCACTAGACAAAATCTTACTGCACAAAACTGTGTATCTTTTAAAATACACAATTTATGTTAAATACATTACTTTATGGAGACTATTTCTGAGATATTCCTTATTGCTTTGAATTTCCAAATACTTACTTTTTTTAAATGGTAAGTTGTAACTTTCCATAAAAAAGAAGGAAAAAAAAACAATTCTGAAGTCATCATATAGCAACCAGAACTTAAATGTTTTAAACATCACAAACCTGCTATATTTCCTTAACCCATTAACGTCCAGTGGTTATAGACCATTACATATATTCTTTATTTACTTGTTTTACATCAACTCTGAAGAGTTATTTTCACCATGTATGTCATCACTGAAGTTATCTGATTATGTGAACACATTGTCTTTTAAACATTTGCATATTGTGTAGAATATTAATTTACAACAGTAAAGTTCTAACAATGAAAGTGTGTGTGAAAGTATGCCATTGCATTTTCCTTGTTACGTTTCCCTTCCAGATTTCTGTAATACCATAAACTGGCAATAAAGGTTTGTATTATTGCATCACACATAGAATGCGCTGCTGTAATCAATTCTAATGCTGAAAATATGAGCTGAAAGTCAAGCGAACTCTTTACAAAACAGATGATACTAGGATACTAGGCGAGTAGAAAGGGAAACAAAATATATTGCTGACATTCTGTATGCTGAACTAATACATTACACATCCTTTTTTTCAATTTTTGAAAAAAAAAAAAAAATGGGCATTAATGGGTTAATCCCATTCTAGCTACAAGCAGATATGTAATTAAAGTATTTAAAAAACTGTGAGTGAGTGAGTGAGTGAGTGAGTGAGTGAGTGAGTGAGTGAGTGAGTGAGTGAGTGACTGACTGAGTGAGTAAGGTTTCAGGACCCACTGACAGCTGGGTATTTGGGCCCATCAAAAATTACAAATGATGTAAATTATTATCCAGGCACATCAGTAATAATTTTAGAGAAATCTATTTTATAGATTTTATTCTTTGGATTTTTGATAAAGTGGAACCCCATGAATGCATAGCTATACTGTCAATGAATGAGGAAATTGTATAACAATCTTTTGTACAGTAAAGGAAATGGCAATTTTCTGATGTGATGAATTTCAAAAGACTAATACAATACCTGATTTTCTTAACTGAATTGCTGATAGGTGTTCACTCCCTGTGTATGTGTTTTGCAAAATAAAGCTAAGATTTTTGTGTAAGTATTAATCTTTTAGTTTTAATGTTTCTCTTTTTTGTTAACTTGATTGATATTGATTTTAAAGGATTCATAGTAAACCTCTATTGCTTTGAATGACCATACATGGATTTCTTGTGTGTTAAGCTGTTTGGCTGTTAGTTCACAAATGCCTTGACAGTCATTAGCATAATGCAAAACAGTCAATTTTTCATGATGCTGGAAGACCAGATGTGTACTACAGGGTGCTTCATTTAGAAACTAATGGAGAACACAGTGGTTTGCTCTCTCGCAACCTTGCTGGATTCGCCCTACTACCAGCTGCTGTGCACGGCAGCTAGCAGTGTGCACTCCACTTGGCAGTATTTTACCAGACATTAACATGAACTGGCACTTGACTCTAGAGCAATGTATTGTCATCTGTAAAAGTTATTATAAATGGGAATCACCAAGCCATGTTCACACACAGTATATTCAAATGTTCCCTGGTGAAGTGCCTTGTACAGATTTACAATTAAAGAGATTGTGAAGAAATTCAAAACTACTGGTTCTGTGGCAAACAAAAAATTAAAGCGTAAATGTACAGTGTTAACAGAGGAAAAGTTAAGATGACATAGGCGCATATTCTGAATGTTTACTAACCAAATCCATCCCAAAATTAGCACAACAGGTGGGAATTTCAGATAGGTGATCTAGTGTCACATATGCATTATTTTAAATGGTTTCTTTCATCAGTGAATGACGGTTTAATTGATCCAGAGCTTTCATTCTTTTCTGATGAGGCGTGGTTCCACCTCAGTGGTCAACACTTGCAACAGTTCGTACTGGGCCTCTGAAAATTCACATTACATTCAAGAAAGCCCTCATTATGATCAGAAAGTGAGTTTGGTGTGCTTTTAGTGCTAGAGGCATAATTGGTCCAATATTCTAATAGCAAATTGTAAATGCAGAGAGGTACCAAAATGACATTCTCTTCCAATATAATGCTCATTTAGCTGAGAGTGGACGACATTTCCATCATCTTCTATATGGTGTTATACATGCTTTACATTCAGAGTTTATATAGGAGCAAAGTCAGCTCTGCACAAGCAAAATGCTGTGTGCCCATTAGGTTTTAAATGAAGAACCCTATAAGTGGTCTAAGGTGCTATATATATTACATACGTATTCTGTAATAGTTAACTTGATTTTTAATACTGTAATAGTAAGACAACTGCCATACTTAGTTAAAAGCCAGATGTCCAGAGGATACTTTTCCGGTGAACACTAGTAGATAGTGAATAAATACATTAAAGATATTATCAATTAAAGAAAACTTTTTATTTCAATAATGCATGAAAAGTTTCACTAGCAGTGGTTTTTATCACTATATTTTGGAAATCAAGAATCAGTTAGGATAGAAAAATATATTAGTGTGATAACTCACATAATATTAAAAATGCTTTTGTTTATAACTGTATCTAGGCTAATTATCTTACCATTCCCAAAGGCTCCCATATTTCACGTGTTCATATGACAACTAGATGGAGTGGCCATGTGATTGGGCTTAGCAAGCAGGTGTTATATATAGTTTTTTTTTTTAATTTGCTAAGCTGTATACAGGTGAAATATGACTAGTGTTCAGCCCTGAGACTCTACCAGTCATATTCATATATTTACAATATATTAGTTTCTCAAACCTAGTTCACTCCTCTACTTCTATTTTCTAGCATGTCTCTATTTGCTGACAACATCCATTTCTTTTTCGCTTTATTTAAGAATTGTCCTATTTTATTATAGTCTTTTTGGAACTTTTTTTTAATTACAGCCATATTTCTATCATCAACCATTTCTTACTGACTTACTCTTTTTCCCACGTTTCTGTTCATTTACATAAAAAATTGTGTTCCATGTCTTCGTTTCCACCACATATAGCACACTGATTTTGTGAAATACCTTTCCCTAAACTTTTAATTTCCATACTCCTACTCTCATCTGTGCAATACCTTCTCTCTCCTCTTTGTCATATCTGTATTTTTACCATCACCATGAACTCATCTGTATACAAAACTTTTCAGCAACTTTACTAAATACTGTTCACATATCTATGTCCTCAAATCTTTTTCTTGCCAATTTCGAGAATCTATTCACATATTCTCCCTTCTCCATATGTTTCTTAACTCACTACTTTCCAAATTACTTTTACAACAATATAACCATCCATTTTAAAGGTGTTATTGTAATGCATGCATTTGAAGTAAATAGAAAAGGAAATGGAAAAGCACAAGGATGATACAAGGGAACAAAGTAGTAACAAACAGTACCTTTTTCTAAATAAAAATTTTACTGTTTCCTTTTCCAGTTGTCAAAAAATGTTTTTAAATATTAAATAGATATGAGTCTTTCTTTCACATTTGTTATATGCACTTGATAAATCAAGGAAATAACAGAAGAAAAGTAGCTAATGATGTATTGTAAACAACTAATATTTTCATCAGCTGTTTGAGATCGTTCATTCATTATTGCTCAACTCAAGTTGATCTTGCAGTTTCTTCAACCACTATGATAAGAATGCAAAGTAAATAATCACAATCACATACATCACAGGTAACCCACCACTCAAACACCATTTGACTATGTTCTTCCTCCAACACCAATGTTTCTACTATTATGGGTGCATTATAAGTTGGTGATTGACGGTTGAAGGAGTGGGGAAAGAGAGGGGATAGCACCGTTGCCACTTTACCGTCCCTCTCCACGTGCTAGCCAATGAAGGTGACGGGAAGAGGGGAGGTGGAAGTTCGGTTTCAGTCAGTTGCAGTAATGCACACGCACATATTCCTAGAAATTTGCATACTGCGGTATTAATCGTAAGATTGCCGTAAGACTGTGTACACGTTTAAGTGAGCAGTTACCTAAGTACAGCATACGAGTTTGTAACCGCGATGTACATGCCTGATTTTCTTCACTAGCGTATTTCTCTTTCCCTACTCTAACTATGGTATTCTTACTTACACCAACAGCAGCTGAGGTTCTGTCCAATACTTTTGAAACGGGAATTATTGGACTCCCATTGTCTCTTTCATCCTCAAAATATTTTCTTACGGAACATACAATTTCCCTTGCTTGTCCTTTAATTGGGATTCCGTGCCCAAAAACATTTTTTGTGGTCTTCGCAGATAGTTTCTTTCTGTCTGTTTCTGTAGCACAAATGTTTGCGGTAGCCATGAGTAACGATAATTAGCTAAATATTGAAGTTGCACTGAAACACTAAAGTTGATCACTGAAACACACGAATTATATTGCGAAAATGTAAAGCTGTTTACACTCTGTGAAACATTCACTACTTGAAGCAGTACACTCTTAGTTTGGCAGTGACGACAGGGAAAAATACCCTAAGTAAGGGTTGGTCATTAAACTGTAAAGGTTGGTCATTGACCCAGAAAACGTCATAAGCTATTTCTTGAAACTAAATCCACACCTGTTCCCTTCTAACAACGCATACCGTCTCATACTAAAGGGCAACAAACGACGACGGTATTGTGATACTGCTGATTCATAAGCGAAGCAACAATAGAACCAGTGTCTGTTTACTGAAAACCTCAACATGCCGATAGAATAGCGTCATGCATAAAACACGTGGTGTAGTGCGATAGAGTTGGCAACATAGGATAAGCGGCTTGGGTTGCTATGACAACAGTTTACTTTTGATTGGTGGATTGCTGGTTGCTAGGCGACGGCAATGACGTGTCAGTGACGTGTTTATCTCCTCTCCTTGTTTTCGCAGCTGAACAGCACGTGGAGGCAAAAAGCCAATCACCAACTTATAATGCACCCATTATAATCTGATAAATTTGTCATCAATTTTCTTTTTAAAAAAGGCAAGGAAATGAGTTTACATGTGAAAGGAGTACTGCAAGGAGAACAGATTTTGCACATAAAAGAAAATATTGGTGAGGATAGTCCCATTATTAGAGAGGAAATGGTGTTGGGGCACTGACATGATCTGAGGGGAAGGTGAAAATTGAGGTTAAGTGGACAGACCTGTAAAGTAGACATTGCCCAAACATTTCATAACAGCACAAAACAAGATACCATAACTTAAGAAATAAGTGAAGGGAAGCTGTGCAACCAGTGGCAAAGCGTGCAATGAAGTGCTGGAAGCACTGCTTCCCCAAGAATTTCAGGAGAAAAAGAAGAAAAACAATAAAATTCATGCCAAATAATATTTTATTTGCTCTAGATACATTTTCAAAACTTATTCACGAACATCTGCAGTGCTGCAAGACAATTTCACTGCTGCTTAGATTAGGGTGACCAGATCTGCAAGCTCATTCAATACCGTATTTATGCATTCATAACCTTGAATACCATGTTTGGTAGGTTTCCGGAAGCAATTGTAACTCTTCAATAGTTAGGAAGTACTGACAGATTTTAAGTCTCTGTAGTGTGTGAAGAAAAATTTATTTTTTTGTTTTACGTGGCACTTTTAAAAACAACTGTAAACATATTTCAATAGAATTAGCTTTTACACAGATTGGTATTTAGTGATGACAAATAAGAAATTCCTGTGAAGTTTTAAGTTACTACCAAAAGTGTGTGAATTGCATACTTTCTCCATTTTAGGCTAACAGTTCAGGCAGTGTGGGCCAACTGTAGGAAAAATTAGAAGGCCTGAGTGGAGAGAGGAAGCAGGAATATGCCTGCTTGTAGTGTGACCAGTCTTGCAAGGCAAAAAGGGCCTACGTGTGACTACAACAGAAAGAGAACTGAAGAGTAACCTTAGTTCTTTAAGTCATTATTCTCTCTTATTTTAAAGAAAATTATTATTTTGAGCTTCCCTCGCCTTGAAAGTCATGCCTCGCCATTGTGTACAACATGTGTCAGTGCTTCTTTACAGATATGTACAAATGTGTCAACATATCCATAGCTCATTATATAACTGCTAAGTGTAATACATTTGTACCTGAAGTGTGCGGAAATATTTAAGATCTGAGAGAAGTAAGAGGTACAGTATCATGTAAATATTTTCTAAATTATGATCCCATTGAATCACAAGATGTAAACTTAACCTATTTGCTGTGGAAACAGTGAGCTAGAGATTTCTTTATTATTATTGTTATTATTATTATTATTATTATTATTATTATTATTATTATTATTATTATTATTATTATTATTATTATTATTATTATTATTATTATTATTATTATTATTATTATTATTATTATTATTATTATTATTATTATTATTATTATTATTATTATTATTATTATTATTATTATTATTATTATTATTATTATTATTATTATTATTATTATTATTATTATTATTATTATTATTATTATTATTATTATTATTATTATTATTATTATTATTATTATTATTATTATTATTATTATTATTATTATTATTATTATTATTATTATTATTATTATTATTATTATTATTATTATTATTATTATTATTATTATTATTATTATTATTATTATTATTATTATTATTATTATTATTATTATTATTATTATTATTATTATTATTATTATTATTATTATTATTATTATTATTATTATTATTATTATTATTATTATTATTATTATTATTATTATTATTATTATTATTATTATTATTATTATTATTATTATTATTATTATTATTATTATTATTATTATTATTATTATTATTATTATTATTATTTTTTATTTTTTTTTATTTTTAGCAAGACAAAAGTGAGCTGCCAAAACTCCAAAACTTATACATCAGAAAGCTTACATATGTATTTGAACTGTCTTTTTTGACATCTACCAAAGTATTTCAGCGATATATAGAGGAAATTCAAGAAAAAGAAAATCGCCTGTAGAATGGAAACATTACTGTTTGTGATTTTGCTTTTGGTAGTAAACTAGTCTTAAAGAAACATTCCACAACAAAATTAAATTGCCTTTAATGAAAAATATTGTTCAGCGTAATAATTTAACTAAAAGACAAATTTGGATAAATGTCAAACTTGGTATTTAACTTCCATATCTTTCAAAAATCTGACATGCAGATTTTCAAGAAACTCCTCACAAGCTATCAAAGCTCAATTAACTTGAAGCACATAAAACAGTAAACTTCTGTACGAAGTTTGTACAGAGTATCTTTCGCCTCTATTCTACACATTGCAAGGTACAGAGGCCGACAGAAGTATTCGAATAATGTAACATGTAACATTGCACGTACTGTAAATACTGTAATATTTATATTGCAGCGATGAATTGTTTAACATGTAAACATTAACCTTTTGTGTCTCGAAAACAATATTTAAAATATCACTTTGCATGTGTTTATTACACAATCTGTACTGTATTTATTCTATTGTCCCTCTTATTGGAGGACATAAGTATTTGAACGTACCCAATCGAACAGAGAGAAAGGTGGTTGGACGTACCCTACACGCTCCTACCACATAGCAGTTGTGTTTATGCTATGCCTCGAGACAGTATGCTCAAAGTTATTCAGTCGATTGTGAACTCACTGGTAATATGGGACGTAAAGGTAAGGAGACAAGGGTGACAGAAATATCATGTTAAATATGTACAAACAAACAAATCTCTCTCTCTGAAATTGCCAAAACCATTAACAGAAGCAAAACTAAAGTGTTCAGCATAATTCGACGCTTCAAACCGACAAATACGGTTGGCGCTCCTTCTAAACTCACCACCAGAGACAGGAGGCAAATAATAAAAATGGTGAAGCAGTATCCGAGAGTCACTGCATCTGAGATTAGAGGATGCCTTGAGCAATATTCTGGCACTGTGGTTCATACCAGAACAGTTGAACAGGTTTTAAATAGTACTGGGTACAATGTCCGCGTTCCTAGGAAGAAACCATATGTTAATAAGGTGAATAAGAAAAAGTGTATAGAATTTGCTGAACAGTATGTGGTGAAACCAACAGAATTCTGGAATAAGGTTCTCTGGTCGCAGGAGAGCAAATTCTGCTTATACAAGAGTGATGGACATCTTAAAGTGTGAAGACTGCCAAATACAAAATGGCAACCTAAGAACATGGTAGCTACAGTGAAACATGGTGGCAGTAGTGGGATGGATGGGGCTGTATAGCTTCATCTGGCTTTGGAGAACTGGTGTTCATAGATGGGATCATGGACAAATTTGAATACAAGAGGATTCTTGAAAACAATCTTAAAAAGAGTGCAGAGAAGCTGGGATTAGGGCATGATTATTACTTCCAGCAGGACAATGATCCGAAGCATACTGCTGAAATTGTAAGACTTTGGATCGTGTACAACACTCCTCACATTTTGAAGACACCGCCCTATCTCCAGATTTAAATCCGATAGAGTACATCTGGAAGGAACTCGTGGAGCGTGTGAGGAAGCATCACATCAGAAGCAAGGACCATCTGAGAGAAATTCTTCAAACAGAGTGGAGAAATATGGACTCTGCAGTCACTAAACAACACACACAGACAATGCCCAAACAATTATCAGCAGTATTTCAAGAAAGGGGATGATAACTAAATAGTAGCTATTCTCTGTTCAAATACTTATGTCCAGATGTAAAGTAACCGTTTTATTTCTCCTTGTAGTGCAAATAAGTTTCAGTTGCTATTTATGAGTTTATATGTTTAATGGAAGACTCAAGGTTACTTTGTACAAGTTGTGTTTACATATGCTTACTATGTGTAGCTTTAAAATGATATAAGTAATAAATATGTTTACGTTTGAATACTTATGTCGGCCACTGTATGACTATCCTTCCAAGTTTACTGCCAGAGATCTCTTTCCTGTGCTTATTACACATATCACTGAAGTTTTTTATGCCTATTAATTTTTCAATCAGTGTCAAATAGGTTTATTCCTAAAACTAGCCATAATTTGTCTTCCTTTATGTTTACACTTTATTGTACTTGTTCCAGAAATCTCTGTTTCTGATTGCTTTTTGTAATCTCTCTCTGACCCAAACTTCTGTTACTTATTCATAAGATCTATTATGTAATTAAATGTTGAATTTTAATGTGAACTGCATCTTTAAACTGCTTCTGCCACTTTCTGACTGTGTGCAACTTTAGATAAAACTAGAATTTTTGCTGTAAGCAGTTTTCATCTTTCCACTTGGTTGCCTCCATTGTATTTTCCTCAGTCTCAAAATGCCTGAAAATTAAACTAATAATTTTATTTTTTACATTAATGATTTTCTAACTTCAAAAGAGACATGTTAAATCTGATTATTATATGAATAAAGCCTATGAATTCTACACTTCTGTAAAAAAAATCATATAAGGTAAGGTAATGTTGGTAAGGTAGAAAATTGCATTGTTGGTCCAGGGGTTGCTCAGATCTTCTGCTGCTTTATTTCAGAGCAATTCTCTTGTAACAGATTGACACTGATAAGACATTTTTATGGATAAATTGAAGTGTTACACACAAGGAGTTTGCAATATGGGTTTTGACATCATTCAAGAGAGAAAACAGAAGATGACAATGATTATAAAAAATACTGTTTAAGTTCAAGTTTATATGAAATATTTATTTATTAACATTTTATAAGAGACTGATATTTTTATCAATTTTTGTTACAAGTACAGCAATCCTAAATTTCTCTGAAAGTTTAATCCATAAACAGTTTTCAAAACATCTGTTTATAGGGGAGGATTTAAGCTTTATTAGAAGTTTTTAAAAATTAAAGTATTCTAACTAGGATCCAAAATGTGCTCAATAACAGACCAACCACTCTTCACAACAAACTAACATCTGTAATATTATGCATACTGTATTGCACCAGAATAAAGGCAATGTGTAATTGTTAAAACAAACTGACATGATGCATAAAGGAAATAAAATGAATTATTACATTGAAATAGTTATGATTAAAAGCATTGTTAAAAATGAAGCTAATTTCATATTGAAAGACTTAATGTGTCATATTTTATTAAAACTTAACACCTCAATCATGTTAACTATTAAAAACAGTAACATTTTTGGAACCATATCAGTACTATCTTCAGCTGATTGGTGACTAACCCTTATCTTCATAGTTCGATGTCATGTGGATCTTTTGTAATTGGCTTCCTATTTCCTACATAAGAGCATTAGATCACTCACCGATAGCATGTTGAAATTTAAAATATATGAAATGTTCTTTATAATAAAAATCTTCTCCCAAGTTGAAAGTTCAAATTTCGTTATTAATGGTTTAATATCCTCTCTGATGTTGTGGTTCTTGTTCCAGAAATGAAACGCAATGCCAATTCTTCACATTCAATAACAAATACCATAAACAAGCAAAAGGCCTAGCCATGGGTAATCCACTCTAGCCTTTCTTAGCAGATCTGTGTATAAGCAATTTAGAGAAACATATCACAAAAGCCTTTTCATATACAAAAGTAAATCAAGAAGATATTGATACATTACTTCACTGCCTCTATGCTTCTATCAATTTTTATTCTTTTCATATATGTTTAAATTCTGGGCCAGATATATTGCTAATATTTTTGCTGTAGTCACTCAAACGTTTTTAACTAATTATTTAAAACTGTTAAATATAAAAGATCACCATATGAAGTTCAAAATGGAAATTGAGGAAGGTCATTAACTCTCTTAAGACTTAATGATTATTCAAACAAAATAAAATAAAATTTTGAATTTGCAGAAAACCTACTCACACTTTTAATTAGATAAAATGCAATAGTTTCAATTTTCTTTCACACAAATTTGCAGCTCTTAGAAGCTTGACTTAAGACTTAACAGTATATTTCTAGATCCAAAATAATGTAACGAGGAGTTTAAGCATATATTAAATACAGCACAGAAAAATGGTTTTAATCCAAATACAGAAAAGTGATTAATTGAGACTACAGAAAAAAGAAATTAAAACAGATCACTGCTCTTCAAAAGACAGATAAAAACTGGAAATACAGAAAATTTACATTCTATCCATGGGCACACCCAAAGTTTGAATAAATATTTGATGATTATAACATCAAACTAGCACCACAAATCAGATTTGCTTCTTAATAAGCTGAATGATCCTTTAAAAAACATAAAAGAACCAGAACAAAAATTATATATATAATTCTCACATTGTGAGGATTGTGACAAACTCTATATTAGATTGACAAAAAGGAATTTAAAAAATAGATGAAACCATTAACAATAAAACCTCAACTTTAACTTTCAACATGCGAGAAGATTTGTATAGTAGACTTGTCCATTGCATCCCAGGCGGCGTCAAAGCTTTCCCTTCTGACCATGCCTCCTCACTTGTAAGCAATTTTAAGGGTTTTCCACCCTTAAACATATGGGTGTTCCTTCTTAATACGTTCACCAAGTTAGAGCGCTGTTGCAATATTTTTCTTGTGTCCTCAGAAATTATCTTAGACTGTGCAAACGTGCTTCCTATGTGTGTTAATTAAGCTTATATTTATAGAAGTTACATAGTGTTTGACTTAGTATAGTTTTATAAATTTATTAGTGTTTAATAGTTATTGGCGTTTAGCACTTGCGTAATTTAATTAAGATGTGGAGACTGTGGGTATCGAACTTAACATGGATATGCTAACATGGATTCCCATTCATATTTGTAATATATATCTAACAGTATTTCTAAACTTTCTCGAGTTCTAAAGTGTTTGACATATTTAATTATTATGCGGAATGTATGTGATTATTTATTTAAATTGTGTTTAGCAGAAGCCTCCCACCTCCCCAAAAAATACGCTGCTTAACTTTATTCAAACCTTTAAAATTAGCAAACATCCTTGTAAAAAGCTTCCAAAATTTAAAAAGAGTAATAGAGTTTCCTTACTAGTTTTTCTTTAATTCCTTGGTTCGTTTTTTTTTTTTTTTTTTTTACTTTTGAAGTAATTATTGCTTTGTTAAATCAACAGAAATTCACCACCTGTAGCTGCCATAGAATAAAGGAAAATGTTTTAGGATAAATCGGCTCACGATTGCAATAAACAAAGCTCTAACGTGCAATCTTTGCTTATAAATTATTATTAACTACCAGAATAGCCAAAGTGCTTCTTTAATTTGAAAGTAAATATCCCTCGCAAATTCATGCACACATATGCAATTTAACCCCTTTAAAATTGTAATGATGTTTCACTAAACTTTCTTTAGATATTATGCTAATAATACGCATTTAGTTCTTGTATGTAATAGAAGTACTAATACCATAACAACATAGGTAATATATCTCTTTTCAGTTATGAAGAATTGTAACATTATGTATTATTAGAAAAATTAATCATTTAAAACTTATTTGAAAAGATCAATGACGATTTCTTACAGTGAATTCTGCTTTATTTATTTATTTATATTTTGCCTCTAAACGTTATTTTAAACAACCGCAACCCTGGGTATTCTCAGCTGTAAACACGTGTCTAACATTCTTCACCTTTCCCCCCTGGTAGGTGTAACTTAAGATGTTTATGACATTGTGGTTAGGGGGAAAAATGGTTTTTCCGTACAAAGCTATCCGCCTGGGGGTGCTTTAAGCGCGGTCACTATAAAATAACTCATTCGCCTAGAATACGTAAATGTGGGAAAGCTGGCGGGAATGCAGCGCTTGGTGAATAGGATGACATGGCTTTTCTCCGAGTTGATGGACAATAGTCAAAGCCTGCATCAATCTTGGAGAAGGCGGAGATGTCTCTGCAAGGTGTTGAAGGTTCTGCGTGTGTATAATATAGCAGCACGCCGTCAGCATGCGTCTTCACCTCTGACCCCGGTTGGTGTATCCTAAGATGTTTATGACATTGTTGTTAGGGGGAAGAACAGTTTTTCCCTACAAAGAGAGCCAGTTGGGGATGCTTTAAGCGTGGTCACTACATTATACAGAACATTCCACATATTTTAAATGTTGATGTGTTGTCAGTGGGCAGTTTAATGCACTTATAGAGGAAATCTTCCAAGAGATAGAGCCAATTACAAGAGGTCCACACGACAGTTGACTGTGATGATAATGGTCAGTTAACAATAAGCTGAGGATGGGATTGGGATGGTCCCGAAAATGTTCCTGTTTTTAATAGTTGATATGAGTGAAGTTTTGAGTTTTAATGAAATATGATTCAGTAAGTCTTAATATAGATTATTACATATATATTTTATTCACTGCTTCTATTAGCCTGCTTACATTTAATATTAACTTTAGTACTTTGAGATTTTAAAGAATAGTAGTTTCAGATAAGGCTTTACCTGTAATACAGGGGCCGTGCCGTGGCTCAGTGGTTAGACTGGTTGGCTGTCACCAAGGCGGCCTGGGTTCGATCCCAGGCGACTGCAAAGTGAGATTTGTGGTGGACAACACAGCGCCATCTCATTCAACCGGTGCTCCATCTTCATCTCATGTACCATCAGTGTCACCGCCTGCGGTGCCGTATGTAGTAAAAGCGGGCGTTAAACACAACACTACACTACACATTTTGTAATACAGGATGCGGCACATAAAACCGGCCCATTATAATATTATCATATATTGCATTATTTACAACTGTATAAAATTTGTATATTGCACTTTTGGCAACAATTAAATTATCTACCTTCCTAACAAGAAATGACGAATCGAGCTGGAGGGGAGGGGCAACACACATGACTCATGTGTAAGGCAGCTGCAGCCACAGTTAATGAAACTTGTCAAAACTAGTTGAGAAAAAGGCATCGTTGTGTGTAGCAGTGTATGTGATAATGATGTGTTCTTTACTTTGCATAGATCTAAATGCTATTACTGATGCCATGATAATGACAACATCTCTTGCCTCCTGTTTTAAATGCATATTTTCCCTGTTTTACTGCATCTGTTTGTATATTCAGTTCTTTTCCTCTTTTAGTTTTGCCGAGTTTAGACTTTTTTCTCTCTTATTAATATTTTACTTATTTTTACGTTCTCTATAGTGCTCTTCTTGTCAGATGCTGTCTATATTCAGTTATATTTCTACTGTATGGTACCAAGCTCTGTGTGGTTGGGAGGAATACAATCAAGATTATGTTGATTAAGAATGGCATCAGAGCAGGGAGGGGAGTGCTAGCAGCCAGTTAGCCATGGTCTTTCAGTGTTTTCAATGAATGGATAAAACTGAACATGCAAGTATATGCCAAACCATATTAACTGGCACTAGTTGTCTAATCATATAGTATTGCACAACATTTAAGGATAACCTTTTTACTATAGGTACAGTTAATTCAACTTATTTCAAAATGCCTAATATTGGCAAAAATTTAAACAAAACATACAGACCTTGATAGCCATTCTTATTCACTTTCACATCACAGTGGCTGTGCTAGTTCTTTCTCCTCACTGTAACCGAAAATATGTTCCTTGCCACTCACTAGCACTGGTGGAATTATCTGATGCCATGTTCAAAATAATGTTATCTATAACTCATACATGATTCCACAATTCTTCCAATATTCAGCTTCTGTTTCCTCCACTATCTTACAAAACCCTACCCAGTCAGCTTCCAGTATTGCTTCTATGGCCTCCTGTGTAAGTTCTTGTAGGTTCTGCAAACTCAGATTTACGTCAATGTTGCAGTTTCTCACATGATCTTTTATCTTACACCAAGCGAACTTGACAGAGTTTAGACTGCATATGTATGGTCGTCATCTTACTGGCATATTTCCTAAACTCGTAAGAGACCTATCAATTTCTACTCCTTTTTAATTGGGCATTGGATTTCCAAAAGGGGCAATAAATCTCCTATGCTCATTTCATTACAATAAACACCATTAATTATCTATTTTTTCATAGAATATTTAGTTGGGCACTTTTCACATAAAACTATATGTCCAAAATTACCACTGAAGAAGGTGGGATATGTGGAATAAGCATTTCTTTCAACCATTTCTCAAAATTTTGGTGGTTCATTTGGTCATAGTAATATCCACTGATGCTTACTGGCTTATAGAGAAGTTTTTCTCCATTCATAAACCCCTTCTTGCCTCCAGCATGTATCATAAAAGAATGAGCCGATTGCCTACATTGTAACTTTTGGCCATTCCAAAAACCTCTTCAGGATGGCAGCACCTCCTCAGTTATGTTACTGTCCAACTAAGTTTCATTTAAATAAATATTAAAAGCAGAAGCATTATTAACAGTGAAGTATTCTTCATTTTTGAGTTTGATTTATGAGTCACTATGTTTACACTCAAACTTCACTTACTTGTATAACTGAAACGTTTTCAAGATCATTCGATCTCATCCTCAGCTGTTATAGTGTCTAAATGAACATTCCTCACTAAGTTTTAATACTTCATTTAATGCTGGGATTTCAAAGTGCCCCTAATACCAGATGGCAGAGGGATTGGAGCACAGTAGTAGTAGAAGAAGAGGAATGTTCATTTAGTCACCAAACAGCTGAGGATGAGATCGAATGATCTTGAAAACATTTCAATTATACAAGTGAAGTTTGAGTGTAAACATAGTGACTCATAAATCAAACTCAAAAATAAATAAATAAGGTTTCTGCCAGATTCCTGTAAAGCTTTAATATATAGAAGGTACTTATGATGCCACTCAAGTGGCACCAGTTCAAGTTACTCAATTAAAATTGTTCACTTGCTTCCACATTTTCTCCACTTGAAGCCAATACTTTCGAAACCCTTATATAAAATTTTGTGCCCCAAGGAGTTTCTTTGCTGCTGGAACTACTTTTTGTATTCTGTAGAACTTTGAACATTCCGGATAACATACATAAAATTCTTCCACAAACGCTTTTACACTGTCTTTCTGCACATTTCTTTTTTTTTCCCCAATGTTGAAAATACAACAGAATCTCCAATTGCTTCTTAAGTTGTTTACCCTCATTTCTGATCTTCAGAATGAAATTTTCTGATTTTTCATAGTCTGCTGCCCCCTTTATTGCCTGCTTGGGTGGAACATTTAAAGAATTTTGCCTGGATTCTTTGTCACACTTTTCTGTGATGTTCCAAATCAACTGACGAGTCTCACTATGGACCACAAGATTTTGCTTACCAATGACCTCTGATGTACACTCAGCCATAAGTTATGGTAACTTGGCACTTGTAAGATTCACAACAAATGCTAGGAAGCTAGAGCATCACCACTGGATTGCATAAAGTGCATGTGTAAGGAACAATAACAATGTAATATAATTTCTGTTTATGCAAGCATTGCCACACATTACCAGCTTAAATCCCTTAATCAACTTCCCTGCAACCTGCAACCACACAGAGCCAGGTCCCATTCAGTAGTGGTGTCTCAGTCATCTTCTCAAGATGTTGCTTCTGCAGTCACCAGTGTCTAGCAATATGAAGAAGCAAGACTGTGAAATATCAATGTATTACAGAAACATTACCAGAAAACCACTGAGGTTCCAGAAAAAATGCTTCAATATATTTTTTGTGTGATGTTTATGCAGGATAAGGATGCAGATTTCTTGATGTTACTATTTATGATACTCTATCCATGTTCAGCATAAATTGACTTAAATGCAATAAGGCATACAACCTATTTAGACATTCTTAATGAGTATGGACTATGATACAACGAGGCACAAAATTACCTTCTATTTAGACATGTTCATATTTGGGAGTGTTTATTTTTAAGTTATCAAGGAAGACCTAATGTCTGATGTAAAAAAAAAAAAAAAAAAAAAAAAAAAAAAAAAAAAAAAAAAAAAAAATCTGATGTAGCTTCCAACATTTACCATGTACAATTTATGCACATTAAATAGAAACTTTGATGTATTTTTTGAGTTTTGCATTTTTCTTTAGCATTATTACCTGATTTTTTGTGGTGGCCAGTTTTATTATTGAATAAGGACCATAAGAGTAGAAGAAATCATACATATAACTGTACTTGAAGTGTGGAACTACAATTTTACTCCTTGATATAATACTTCTGTGGAATTGCTCTTCAAGAAATAATTTATACAAATTGTCATGTTCTTCATACATTACCTGGAATAGAAGTAAATACAGGTGCAAGAAGAACACCAGCTCTCTGGTCCCATGTTTTGTTCTACTTTTTATCTGAAAAATAAGACAATCACATTACTGCAGTGCTGCTTATAGTAATAATAATAATAATAATAATAATAATAATAATAATAATAATAATAATAATAATTAGTGCCTGGATTTTAATGACAGCATCTTTTGTCTCATGATGCTAAGGCATGCTACATGAAAAGTACGTTGGTCATACCATTTTGAGTGAAATGAAGCCACTTCTAAGGGTAATTTTTGTACATTTACACATTTTTATGTTATAGTGCATTTTACTTTAGCAGTTATAATTCATTTCAAAGAACAGATCCAGGTTTTTGTAATTTTTACAAGTTTTTTTGCATTATTCTTATATTAGTAGAATCTATTGGAATCTGGCTCACCTATATTTGTTAAACATTTGAACCCATAACCATAAATTAATATATGCAACTAAATGGTTTCCATCTGTTAAAAGATGGACTTATCCTTGAAGGAATGTAGGACAAATCTACTTGATACTTTTGAGGGTCACACCACTTCTACTATTACAAAGTCTTCACAGAGCACAAGATAGTGTTTGAGATGATATTTGTATTTCACCATGCCAAAAGTAAAAACAAGTATTTATCTGAAATTGAAAATAAAATAGAATTGGTGGCAAGTAATCTAAGTTGTGTAGAAGATGAAATAAATAAATTTGCCTTGACTTAAAATGGAAAATACAATGAACAAGAATAGTGCACATGAATCAATGTGCAAAACTGCTGATACACTGTCAGATATGAAGTATTTCCTTGATGAGCTGTAAATCTGCAATATTTGTCACATAAGCATGTCCCAGTATCTTTTTTTGATGTTCAATTAAGCCTCTCCATAAGCTTCTACACAATTAATTCTCTGTAATAGTCAACAACCTACAAAAGGTGTTTGTAACATTAATTAAGAACGCAGGTTTTTTTTTTTTTTTTTTTTTTGTAATTTACGTGCTCCAACCTTAAGCCATATCAGATGATGAATGAAATGGGTGAAATGGTGCTCAAATGGGCCCGGGGTTCATGGAGCTTAGAGTTACCCGACATTCGTCATTCAGGATAAAGGGAAAATGCCGGAAAAAACCTTATCCAGGTAACTCACCCTGACCGAGATTCGAACTCGGGACCTCTTGAACGTGAGGCAGACATGCTACCATATACGCTACTGAGGCGGACAAGAATGCAGTGGTAAAGTATAAGTGAAATATACCAGAACAACAAATGATAATTTTTAAGTCATTCTTTGTTCCATTAGGTCATTTTTAATTGCTACTTAGGTCATCATAATCCAGGCACTAATGATGATGATTTTAATAATGATAATAATAATAATGATAATGATAATGATAATAATAATAATAATAATAATAATAATAATAATAATAATAATAATAATAATAATAATAATAATAATAATAATAATAAATCATCTTTATTTGGTCAATTATATATAATACGAGGATAGGCTTTAAAAGATAAGAAAAAACCTACTGCATCTATCTAGCGCCGACCAGTTTTCGCTATATCTATTAACTAACCTGGCCCCCAGTAACAAGTTTGGAAATTAACTGTTCTTTCACACTAGCCGTGTGTAGGACAAAGCTTGAAAAGGTAGAGTCCGACTAAAAAGTTCAATGCCATAGCTGGGATTTCAGCTACAGTTCTCCTAGTGTCTGTCCAGTTATTCTTAACCATTGAGCTAGCAAGTCAATATGCCATTATGACACTAAATTCACTAAATGTAAGTCAGTTGGAGAATTAAGCATCATTCTGGCATGTTGGCCATGGTAGCTCAATGGTTAGGAGCAACCGGACAGAGACCAGGAGATCTGTGATTCAAATCCCAGCTATGGCATTGAATTTTTCAGTCAGACTCTAACTTTCCAAACCTTGGCCTACACAGGGTTAGTGTGAAAGGAGAATTCATTTCCATTAATTGACAATAGTGGTTGGACTGTAAAGCCTGGGACTTAAAGTACTTACATGTTGTAAGTTGCCATTAAGTTAGTTGTCTCATGTGTATATGAGAATTTCTAGCGGTTTACCAAGAAAAATGTGAGTCAGTTGGAGAATTTAGTGTCATACTGGCATGCTAGCTATGGTAGCTCAACGGTTTAAGAGCAATTGGATAAGATCGGGGGATCCGTAGTTCAAATCCCAGAAATGACATTAAATTTTTCAGTCTAACTCTACCCTTATGAAACTTGTCCTACACATGGCTAGTGTGAAAGAACAATTAATATCTGTAAGTTCAGACAAGGATACAATACTTAAGGTGTTAAGAAAATCCTACATTCCAAACTACCCTTTACATAAAAAAACATTTTTGTCTGAAAAAGAAACCTAAAAACCAGAGCCAAAGAACAATTCAACCAGAGCGTCAAATTGAAACATGAAGAAAAGTCAACAGTAACATTTCTCTTTTGGAATGTAAAGCATAACTCTGACAAAAATTGAAATTATTAAAAGACGTGAAACGCCATAACAAATGCAGAACGTGGGAGAACAACTTATTATAGAAATACAAAAACAAAGAGTAATAAATTCTGAAAGCCCACCAGTTAACAATTTAGTAAAGAAGTTACTAGTTGCACACCAGAGAGAAGACTACAGCAACTACAACCTAACAAGTCAAACCTTCATGGTTGAAAATAGAATCAACTGCTCCAGGAACTAAACCCCCAAAAATTAAAAGGTAAGTGACATAATGTGAAAAAACCCAACTACAAAATGTTTATTAACCAAACTCAGAATTTAAGTTCAGCATCTTTCAAGCCTGCAACATATATATTTTCAAGAAAATCTCTCCCCATACTACCCCTAACATGGAACATCTTAACATCTTTTTTTTTTTTTTTTTTTTTAAATCTGTATCCCCACAAAAATGGTCCAATGATTTTGATGGAAGATATTTTCATGAGAAATTAATGTATATCTTGAAGGGAACTTTCACTATACTCATACCTGTACATGTGTGAAAGTTTGATGGCATCATCTTTGCTTTATGTGGGGCTTGTGTGCCAAAACTCGGGAGTGGAGAGGTGGAAGTACCCAAAAATGAGCCCAAAATATGCAGGAATATATAGGCATAATAACACAGCATTGTACAGGAGGGATTGTTTACCCCTGACGGGTAGCGGCCTACACTTGGCATATGTAAGGAGCGCCAACCGCCGCACCAGGCACAGAGCTGACATGGGATGTCCAGCAGCTACCTGCAAGTGGTTGCATGTGGCACTTTCCAGGCTTCAGTTTTGGGCGTTGCAGTTCTACTCCACAACAAATTTTTGGTGTACATGGTTTATACACAGCAGGCTTTTTTACTATTAAATTTTCATGTGAATAATGGTGCGAGTACACTGACAGTTTCCTTGTCAAAAGTCTGTCTCATTCTAAATAACTAGTATTACTGGTAAAAACCCTAAGAAATATACAAAATCTTACTACATAAAAAATGTAGGTCTTGCTAAAACATGCAGTTTATGTCAAATACATCTTTTCTGGATGTAAACCATTTCCAAGATATTCCTTGTTATTTGTATGCCTCTTCCAGAACTTAACACTTTTCTCAAATGGAAAGTCATTTCATTATTCTTTTTTTTTTTTTTTATCTCTTGTCCATGGAAAGAAACCAGAATTTCAAAGACATCCAATAGTGATCTGATTTAACAGATTTGATATCACTTAAAGTCCTGTGTTTCCATATTACTCTTGCACCTACAGGAAAATTAGAAATAAGATAATTTCACAAATTTTATCTTGATTAGTATGATGTAGATAGAGGAATAAGCATTTGCACAACAGTACAAAGAGTCATGTGCTTGCCTCTAGCGTAGATGGTAGCATGTCCGCCTCATGTTGAAGAAGTCCCGAGTTTGAATCTCAGTCAGGGTGAGTTATCTGGATAAGTTTCTTTAAAGAGTTTTCCCTTATCCTGAAAGATGAATGTCGGGTAACTCCAAGCTCTATGAACCCTGGGCTCATTTTAGCATAATTTCATTTTCTGATATGACTTAACGCTGAAGAACGTAAATTAAAAATAAAAAAGAAAGTCATTGAGTGCAACACACAAGCTTTATACATATATATTTCTAGAGGTCAAGTATATTTTCGTAGTTTCATTAACATTATCATTGTGATAGTGTTACCATTTATAAAATTTGAGAGAAGATGAAAAATAATTAGAAATTTTTTAAAACAACTTGACACGCATAAGCTTCTTTATAACTCATGTAAAAAGCAATACAAACAAGCCATAAAAGACTTAGAAATATAAAATAACAGCAGGACGATAGTAAACAGTGATAACATTGTACAACAACAGAATGCCAAAACCTGAAACTATAAAATATCTATATTGTTATGTGTGCTGAATTCGAAAATGCATTCCATTTTTTCATATCACGTAAGGCTTTTGTTCAGTGATGCAATTCGACTTTTTGCTAATACTAGCCGAGCCATCACTCCAGGCGCGGTCTGACTGAATGTGCTAGTGAAAGTTAGCGGCGGACACATATCCTATTTACATAATTTTTTAAATGTACCTTATATGTACATATTTTCTTTCTCCACTGCTATTTTTAAATAATAAAATTCAGACAGTAAAATGACTTGCTATTGTTGAGACTGTTTATACGTGCAAGTTCTGTATTCGCATTTCATGCGAGTTCAGATGATAATTTGTTTGGTTATGAATAACAGTGCTTTTAACACTTTTAATAGTTAGATGTACATTAAACAGACCTTCAGTTTATAAAACTCATACGAAGGGGCAATTTACAGCAACAATGTTGCATCAGCATATAATTTCCTTAACGTATTTCATGTGTGGTGAATTCAATACAAAATCTCAAAGAGAAAGTATTAATTCTACAATTAAGAAAGAATATGAATTGTACTTTAAAGTAGATAAGGACAAACGTTTTACCCATAAATATTGTTGTAGCAGATGTTTTCTTAATTTGAGAGGCTGGTTAAATGGCATTTGTCCTTCTAAAAGTTTGCTGTTCCTATGGTATGGACAGAACAGAAGGACCACCTTTTAGACTGCTACTTCTGTTTAACCAAAATTTCTGGTTTCTTCTCAAAAAACAAAGTATAGTCTATACAGATTTGCCTATTAAGCATAGCGGTTCATTTTCTATTCTAAGGCCACATGGAAAATTTGCCCCACATATGAGGAAAGATTGTGTTTTTCCTCTGAGGCTGGTCCCACTACTTCTTTCATTGCCGATTCTGATTCTCAATTGGTGGAATCCAAAACCTTTCTCTAATTTTACAGACAATGCTAAATGATTTTGTAAGATATTTAATAAATCACACATAAGTCTAGT
The DNA here is from genome assembly GCA_030765055.1 of Mantis religiosa. Classification (NCBI taxonomy): domain Eukaryota; kingdom Metazoa; phylum Arthropoda; class Insecta; order Mantodea; family Mantidae; genus Mantis; species Mantis religiosa. The sequence continues at coordinate 404,618,048 of CM060950.1, forward strand.
TTGAATTGTTAGCATTTAGACTAAAGGAATGGAATCTCTTACAGCCGGGTACCAAAGTATCAATTTATCACAAGTGTTGTGCCATATATTTATAAGAATATTTAATTTTTTCCTTGTGCACAGTGGAAGGGTTCACATGGGTCTGGGAAACTACAGTAGTAGGAATGCCTGATAATTTGAAAGTACAAATTTAAGCAAACTCACAATTCTTTATTGATTATTTGAAAACTAACTTTTTACAAGATGTAATTACTTTTGATTCTATGAATTACATAATTTAAGTTTTTGACCATCAAAAAACTCCTTAAACTACTGTACAAATCTTTCTAGACAAAGAAATATGATTGCCTCAACTTTCTGCTTAAGTTCATAATTTTACTTCTTGTAATAAGAAAGGTTTTACCATACTGGCGTGGCCTGGTATCCCTTGCCTGGTCTTCCTGGGTTATCCCTTGCTGAGTCGGAGAACACACACGCATGCACACACAAGGTACTGGCAGGCTATGTTTAGCCCGAAGATTTTTGCTGCATGTCCACCCAGTATTGGGTTTTACCGTAGGAAGGATTTTCTTTTATTAGGATGGTTAAGGATGGATTTTTATGGTATTAGAATGGGAGAAAGACTTGAGATAGTATATTTATTACTCCTCTAAGGAAGAGAGGATTGCCTGGGGTCCCTTCTTTTATACTAGCCAAGATGCAATGATGTCTATGAATGGCAAATATGTGGAGACCTAAAAGTTATAGGTCCATTAACAGGAATGCAACTGGGATATACAAAATATAGTTGTTTTTTGTGTGAGTGGAAATCTGGAACAGAGTTAATCATTACAGAGTGAAGGAGTGGTCTTTGAGACAAAATTTAGTACCAAGCTAAAAAATTGTGAAGTATCATCCACTTGTAGATTCTCAGAAATTATTACCACCGGTCCATATAAAGTTAGGCTTAATGAAGAATTTTGCAAAAGCAATTGCACAAAAATGAGAATGGTCTTCAGTATTTAAAAGAAATTTCCGAGGTTAAGTGAAGGAAAAGTAAAAGAGAGCAAATGGTGCTCAAAGCCGGAAAATCCAGCAGGATGATATGTTACAGGAAAAAACTTGCAAAACAGAAAGTAGTATGGTTGCATTCTAAGACATAAGTTCAAAATTCCATGGAACTTGTGCAAAACTTGTTAAGCACATGTGAGGTAATAGCGTGCAATATGTCCCTTAAAATTCATTTCCTGTGCTCCCAACTTAGCTTCTTTCCATTGAAGCTGTGAAAGGTGAGCAACGAGCATGGAGAAAGATTTCAGCAACAAATATCCCAAATGGAAAGGCAATATGCAGGAAAATTATCTCCTAACATGCTTGCTAACTACTGTTGGTTTCTTGTCTATTAGTGTTCCGGGCCCAGCCAACAAAAGAATGTCTTCCAGAAAAATACTCTAAAATTGTAGTTTTTGAAATTTGTTCAAGTTATTTGCATGTTTTATTATTATTATTATTATTATTATTATTATTATTATTATTATTATTATTATTATTATTATTATTATTATTATTATTATTATTATTATTATTATTATTATTATTATTATTATTATTTTTTTTTTTTTTTTAAGTTTTACAGCTATTTAACATTTTATCAGTAATCACATCCTTTTCAATGAAATTGGTACTTTTGAATGCTGAATGTAGTAAAGGTTAGAGTCTGAAACTACATTATAAAAAAAAAAAATATCACATTTTAACCAAGATGTTAAATATGGTAGCCAAAGAAAACTAACTTAAAGAAAACTAACTTCAAATATGCATTTAGGAGATCTGAAATAGTAAAAGTCACATACTTTCATTTCATGCCATGAAAAAAGTTAAAATTTTGTTGTACAGTGTCATTACCAAAACAATGCAGATGTTAATCAACAGGAAAACAAAAGCTGATAAGGGGAAAACAAAAAACAATTTAAATGATAATGGCCAAAATATTGTAAATCTATATGAAATATGCAACTTCTTCAATGAGTATTTCATAAGAATGAGGGATGATAATAACGTAGACCAAAATTACCAAAACTTTGTAAATGTGTCTGAAACCGTTTGGCTTAATGAAACTAATGAAACTGAAATAAGTAATATAATAAATGAATTAAAACATAATAATGTACCTGACTGGAATGATATTATGCCGAAAGTACTAAAATTTAGTAAGCATCTATTGTTAAATGTATTAGTACACCTAATTAATTCTTCCACAGAAAATGCTACATTTCTGGATTTGCCTAAAATTAGTATAGTTAGACCTGTGCTAAAATAAGGAAAAGAAGATTCAATACATAACTATAGACCAATAACACTTACATCTATCATAGCAAAAATATTTGAAAAGGTAATCCATAGGAGACTTACGTTTTTTCAATTTCAAAAAGGTTCTTAATGAATATCAGCATAGTTTTCAACAGGTGTTAACAGTTATTGCTGTTTCCGAATTCATACACAGAATATTGACAAACAGAGCAAAATAACAAAACACTCTGCATTTTCTTAGACATCAGAAGTGTTTGACTGTGTTTCATATGAAAAAATTGTCAAAATTTGAATGTTACAGAATAAAGCGTCAAACTACTTTCATCATACCTAGAAAGTCACATGCAGTGCACTGAAATATATTGGAGAAATGGAAATTTCACACTCTCGATTAAATCAAAATATGATAAAGTTAAAATGGGAGTTCCAAAGGGCTGTGTTAGGTCCTCTACTTTTTATAAAATATATATATAAAAATGACATGCCACTGTCACCCGAGTATGACCTAACATCCTGCGCAGATGACACTTCATTTATATGTTCAGATAAGTATTTAAACTAACTAGAAACTAAAGTGTCCTTTACACTACAAAAATTAACTGAGTATGTGAAAACTTCACAACTTAAACTTAATGTTGACAAAACTAAATGTATTTTATTCCACCTTAGGGAATAAGAAAATGTATGCAACATAAAATATGATGGCTCAATAATCGAGCAGTAAATTGCACGAAATTTCTAGGCATTCAACGTGTGTATATATATGCTATGCAAATTAGCAAATCACATACAAAAAGAACACCTAAAAATAGTACATTATGGAACTGTACATTCACTTATACAGTATGGGATCAAAATTTGGGGTGGGACATCCATTATAAATCTCATATAAATAGAGTATTAGTTATATATATATATATATATATATATATATAATACAAAAAAAATGCCAATCAGTAAGATAAGTATTCAAATAGCAGCGCATTTTAACAGTAGTGTCGCTATATGCTTATAAAGTCATATTGTTAATTAAAAGGGATGAAAAAATTGGCACCCTGAATAAAGATCACTATTCATATAATACCAGAGGCAACAATAATACACTAATAATTACCATAGAATAATCACCAAAAAAGTTGCAACAGATAAGGAACCTTGCATTAGAGGTTTACTTTTATTCAATAAGTTACAACATATAAAATCTGTAAAAGCTAATTCATTTAAATTGTTACTAAAAAACTTCCCCATAGATAGATATCTACAGAATTGAACTGTAGCACTGATATATCTCTGTTGCATGCTGTGATGCGCATGCAAATAGGTAATATTAAAATTATATTGTATTATTTTATAAAATATGCAGTTCTTCAGCTTCTTAAAAATTTTTAGGGCTCAAGTTAGCATTATTAATAATTAAATAAACAAAGGTTCATGATGAGATAAAAGATATCAGAACATGATTATGAGATATATTCATAATGGCATTCTCTACACAGGAATTACTACACCTAGCAATTTATAGACCTTAAATACATCCATGACATATTTGTGTTAAAATCACCATAAAAAATTACTGATCAATTTTAAAAACTCTAGGCCATGGGTAGCTAATTAATGTCAGTAACATATTTGAAATTAGGTGAACAATAAAAGAAAACCAGTATCAATTTAAGTTTGACCAATTTGATGGCCATAGCTTAAAAATATTTACTGTAGCAAAATTTATTTACATCTATGAGTTCATATTCAACACTTTGTTTCACATAGGTAGATAGCAATTCTGCCAAATGAGTAGTTGGGTACATATATTCGTATAATGTACAAGTACTGTAACTGGGCTCAGCGCACCAACATTCTTGGAAACATAGAGCAACAAAACTGCTCTCACAGAAAAAAGTGTCAAGCTCATTAATTTGTTAAACACAGAAAAGAAGTTACATATTTGCTGATGTTTCTATAAAGTGATTGACCTTCCAATAAACAGGCATGTTTATTATCACTATGTGATGAAGTTATTACATTTCTGGGACTTGTAATTTCTGGCACAACTGTAAAAAATGCAGCACGTGTATTTTTGATCATAAATATGGATTGAAGAAGGATTCTAAATGTTGTTAAATTAATGTACATTAAAAGATGCATATATGTCAAGATATCAGGATCACAATCACTAAACTTCATGATGCTTACGTTTTAAAAATTCAATCATCGGCTCTGTGTCCAATAATATTTTATAAATGTGCACAGAAATTTTCCTGGGGACACCTTCAAATTTCATACTACCACTGCTGTTGGCATTACCCACTGCTGTGATGTGTTTTGGTTAGCACTTTACAATATCAGACCACAGATATTTATTATTGCCAGTATTGTCGTTGGATTGGATCAAATTATCAGAAACACTTGATGTACTTGCTATTGAACAGTTAGTTACCACTGATAGCAGCTGGCTCCACATGACTAGATGTTACCTTAGTTGACCTTTGTATTTCATGGAGATTCACATGGCCTCCATTCACTTTAGGGACACAGTTTCTGGCACCATGTATCTCTAAACATTAAGCATTTCACATTTGCTAATTGTACACGTACTTTATGAAATCTTGCGTTCTATCAGCAAGACAGGGCATCCCATACTCAAGGAGGTATGCAAGATCTCTTGCACAAGCTCTGCAGGGACACTGGATAGAACAAAGAGATGCATTTGTTTGTAGGTTCACACATTCAACACAGTAACAACACATTGTTACTTAAACTGGAGGCCTTTAGTCAAGAAATTGCACTATATGCAAAAATCACTACAGACATTGACTATCATTGTTCAAGCAACATTCTTGCTATAATGTGTGTCTAGGTTTCAACATCCCTTAATTTATATAAGGAAGGAAGCTAGAAACAGTAATGTGTTAAGATATAATTTACTTAAGACCAGTCAGTACTAGTAACACTATTGTTTTTCTAAATCTCTGTTCACATGTTTCAAAAGCATGTGTTCCCACATTCAGAACATGTCTGACTGACCCATGTTGTTTCTGTTGTGGTGGTTGTCTATAATGATGGCATGATGTGACAATGAAATATACTTCCAGAGGGTACTTTGGTGGCAGTAAATCAAAATTCATTTCTGGACAACCAAGCATAACATCAAACTGAATATTACACTAATCAAACTGATCAGTTATGCAGCAGAATTGGACTCACTGGAAAAGATCTTCACACTGAAACACAAACGACAGTTAATGAATGTTTATTTACAGCCACCAAGTACCCTCTGCCAGTACATTTCACCTCCACTTGATGCTGCCATTATAGACAACCACCTCAACAGAAACATGAGCCAGTCAGAAGCGTTTGGAAGATGGAAACACATGTTCCTGAAACATGCTAAGAGAGATCCCTTAATTTGTCTCCTATGTTCCTGAAGCCTAAATAGTAATTTTCCCTATTTTTAATGCTTCATTAGATAAGAGATGAACTTTGCTTAATGCTTCAAATAATTTGCTTAAATAATTTGTGCTCTTTGAAGAAATGTCTCTGTATCTGATTGTGGTCCAATGGAGTAAAAGCCTAAATTATATTAAAACTCATCATTCATTTCTGTGTATAGAATCATCTTCTAAGAGTGTTTATGCTCTAAATATCCAATTAGGCAGTGGTTTATCAAATGTTTTAAAACATAATGAAATTCTAATATAGGACATTCATAAACTGTTGTGGTAATTGTTGTACTTCAATAGAACTAAAAATGGTTGGCACCAATAAAGCATATACACTGACACAGCCTTATTATTACAATGCCAGTATAGAACAACCAAATCTTTAAATGCTGGCAGTTTGGAATTCTTTATGGAAATCTTAGCTATAGACTTAAAGCAAAGAACATGTCTGATCACCCTGTGTGGTGGGGAGAGTATCAACTGTATTGGTTATCCTCAACTTGTAGACCTGGGGAAATTAAAACCAATTTTTGTTTTATTTATGGATGCTCTCTTTAACTGCTACGGTTATCAGTGACTCATTCTATATTGTGCATGAAACACCATTTAATTTTGCTCACAGGCCTCTTTATCACAATATAGGTTCTTTTACGGGCCATAAATCTATGACACAGGACCACTGCCATTACTTCCCTTCCTAAGGAAGCTGTGCTAAAGATTTTTACATCCAAAAAGAAATTCATCACCCTCCACAGACTATGAACCTGCATCTTGAGATTCAGAGGCTGGTGTGTTAGCAATAGATCAGAGGATAATGTGGGTCTAGAGACTCAGTTAGACACTGGCTTACTGATCATAATGTGGGCTCAAATCCAGCAGGTTTAAAAGTGTGCTAAAAGGCAACCGCCCCATGTCAGTAGATTTACTGTCATGTTAAAGAACTCCTGTGGGACGAAATTCCAGCACACCAGCGGCACTGCTTTAATCCTGGTAACTGACAGCACTGTTAACAAAGTATTTATTTATTTTTTCCTCAACCTGGATGTTATTAGCTTGATGTTTGTATAGACAGAAAAACGACCAGAAAAAATTATAATTACATGTAAGCTGAAAATAAAGCAAAACTATATTATAATAAACTTAAAAAGTGCACCAATGTGCATTGTTCAATGATTAATTTTCATTTGCATAATCTTCCAATTGTTCTCAGTCTTTTTGTACATAGTTCTATGTGGTACATTTCACAGGTTTTAATGCATAATTCACATACACACGCTTGGATTAGGTTGTGATAAGATTTGTTTCTGCAGATCAAATGGTGGAAGCCATGAATAGACAGTCTTGTGATGACATGCCGCAGTTGAAAGTTTGAGGTTATCCATATTCGATTTGTCATTACTCCGGTGAAGAATTCAGGCCATACTTCCGCTCGTTTTCTCTTCATGGTTTTTAAGTGGTTTTCAGAAGCCTTGGTATTTTGTAACAAGTCAGAGTTGTATGTTTTCTATTAGCAAAATAGAAAAAGCAATGGCAAAACTATACTTGAACCCGTTATTTATTCACAGACTTTTAATTTAAATTATTCTTACATTGTAATTCCATTTAATAACATTTTTACTTTCTTTACTATGTACTAAAAGTAAAAGTGATATATTCCACCCAAAATTTCAATATTGAGATTTTACCGGAAATACATTACTTCTTTTTTTAAAGGTGCTCTTAAATAACTCAACTTATTCACTTAGCATCCAACATCTGCTTAAGTTACTAAATTACATTAACTTTCATGAACATCCTTTTTTAAACTAAATATTATGTAATTTAAGTTAATTGATGGAAATTAATCGTTCCTTCACACTAGCTGTGTATAGGCTAAGGTTTTGGATAGAGTCAAACTGAAAAATTCAATGCCACGGCCAGGATTTGAACCAAGGCTCTCCTGGTTCAAATCCCGGCTGTGGCATTGAATTTTTCAGTTTGACTCTATCTAAACATTAAGTGTTGGTTTTTACAAACTTATTTAAAATTTTACTTTACATCTGAGCGGATATTTTTAAACCAAGGTACTGTGCCTTTATTTTTAATTCACTCATCTTCTGGTTGATTTTTAACCCATTCTTAAGTGATTGTATTTTTAATGTGGTTATATGTATCGAGGTGAAGCTTGAATTTCCATTATTCTTTCTGATTTTCTTGCTCGTTTGGCCAAAGAGTCCACTTCCATGTTTCCTCCTTTATTTTTATGCTCTGCTATCCATACTAGTTTAATTTGAATATCTTCTCCATAAGCATAAAATACTGTCTGTCTGATTTACATTTCAATTAAATTTGCTTTACAATCAATTCCATAATTTAGTTCCCACACTAAGAGAATCTGATAAGTAGGGCGAGCATTTTTGTTCCCAAACATGTAGCTTATTGAGTAGTTTGTTGTAATAATGCTGTGATGCAATCGAGACAAAAGTGTTGTCTTGCAGGTAGAATGTGATGCTCCTGCTGTGACAGTTGTGTATTTACAACTAGTTAGAAACAGTTTACATCATTGTGACCTGAGTATACTGCTAATATATAAAGTTATTAAATTAAATTTAAGGGTGAATCGTAATGACACTAAACAACACTTACTCTTAAAGTTCCCGGAACATGTTTCGGAGGCTATTTTCCTCCATTGTCAACCAGACATTGACTGGTTCTCTATGGTGTAGCTGGCAATATTTTGTTGAAGGTCTCCTCTGTGACAGTTCGAGGAACTTGCTGAAAAAATCTTTCTGGGGGATGTCGAAATTGAATACTTTAATATGTTCCCATGTGGATAGTTGTTTTCCTGTTGTGTGTTTAAGTAGTTGTAGTTTTAGATTTATGTTGTGGTTTTCTTGTATGGCAATTACTGATTTTTCTAATTGTATTTTATGTTCCTAAAGTGTTCCTTTGGTCTTATTTCTAAATTTCTTTTGGTTTTCCTATATAAATTTGACTATTATCTGTTTCAAATGGGAAGGTGTTTTGTTCTTGGCGCTACTAGACGAGCAACCAATCGAAGTCCTGTGGTGTTGTCATATTGCATTCCCCCTAAGTGGTGTGTGACGAGCGTCAACCTAATCTATCTGTACAAAATAGTATTCACATTAGAGAAAATTCAGATTTTGCCAAAACTGATCCATGTGGAAGGTAGAGAGTAATGTATCTAACATAACCATGAAAACCCCATATTTTTAGCTCAAATAGTTTTTCTAATACAAATAAATAAACCACTATTACCTGTATTATAACAATTAATCGGGACATAAGCACTATATGAATATCATTATTGGTTGGCATGTATGCATGTACATATATTTGTAATTACTCAGAACTGAAATGTAAATGTTTGACATGATGTGATGAAAGATTTACTTTGAGTAAGCCAATTCGAGCGAGAGGAAACAAATTTCCCGCTGCCCTGGCAGAACGTGTCTGGTCACATATCTTTGTTTATGAATGGTTCGTAATCTCAATTTACTCTAGAAAGTTCAAAGTGGTTGGTGTGTATGTATATACATATACTTTTAATTACTCAGAACTGAAATTTAAACTACTGACAGGACGTGATAAAAGAAATACAGTGAATAAGTCAGCATGTTAAATTCAAGAAAGAGCAAACACTTCATTTCCTGTTAGCCTGTGGAATGTTGTATGCTTATGTTTATGAATGAATGCTGAATAAGAAGTGTTTATTTACTCTGGAGAGTTCAGATCAATATCATTCAGTTGTTCTTTACACAACAGTAGAGTAGAGTTAAACAGTGCAATTGCTTCTTGCGGTGAATTTAGTAGCGAGTCAAAAAGCCAGGTATTGCGAAGTTAGGCTCGAAGTATTATTTTTAACGTGTACACATTATTCAAAAAATTTTTGGAAACAGAAACTAAAAATGAATTATTGCAAAGAGTACCTCCGTTTAAAAACATGGAAAAAGTGTATCACCTGGATTACTTGCAATTGAAATGGGACACAAGGTAATACGCCTCCCACCTTACACATGCCAATATAATCCAATTGAGTTGGTGTGGCCTAAATAAAAAGGGGTTGCAAACAGAAATAATAATTTTAAACTGACGGACGTTAAAAGACCTGTTCACAAAGAAATTGACAAGGTAACAGAACAGGACTAAGAAAACTGCGTAAGGCATGCAGAAAACCTTCAAGAAGACGATTTTAAGAAAGAAATAGCACGTGACGAGATTTTGGAACCTGTAATCATACATTTGCAAGACTCAGATGATGAAGACAGTGACAAGGACGAATTGTCTCTTAACGAAAGTGACATTGACAGCGATATGGATGAGACACTGGCAGTTCCATTGGAATAGAAAAACAGGTAATTCATAAACTATAATTATATTATTTTAAAATATACATAATTTGAGAAAATGCTTTTTCCAATTTTGATTTTGGTAACTGCATCACTGTAAAAGTTTGTAAAATATAATTTGCTTACCCTTACGTCTGCGCCAAGCAGACCTGCATGTTGTATGAGTGTGCGAGAGAGAGGGAAATATAAAAGGAGTGGGGTAACAAGCTGGCAACGCTAAGTGTGATACGGCATGTGATTAGCTGGATTCCAGAACTCTTCCCATTTGAAACACATAATAGTCACAGCATTCAATTTGGTATATACCAGATTTTGGACTCGGCGGCGAGACTTCGAGGACTCAACATCTCGATTCTGCAGATCAACAGTAGAAAGAAGAGCCCGACTAGTCTGGACATAGGGGTCCAGGCGAGAAGAAGGGAGAATCTCGAGCTACTACCTCCGCCGTGACGAGCGCGCGCTCGCTTCCCGATACTGGGACCTGCTCTGCAACTGGGTAGAGCAGCAAGGCCACAGCCAACGGTCGCCTGACCGGTTATTAGGCGCCTTTAGGGGTCCGGCCCTCTGCTGCTCGGGCTGTTCAGCGCCCTATGCTAGCACTTTCTCTCATACTACCTTCTTCTTTCCTCTTTTCTATCCGATAGATTAAGATCCCCACATTGTGATAGGTAACTCACGGACTACCCAGACATGGCTAAAGCAAAAACAAAGACAAAGCAGTCCCCTACAAACCTACGGACCACCAGACGAAACATCATAAAGACAAACCTGAACTTCACTGGCTCTTCTCCACCCCAGCCAAATCCATCACCTGCCAAAAACTGCTCACCCCAAGCTGCTCAAAAGACACCTTCGCGACCACGCCAGAACACCCCTCTCCCACATTCTCGCTCATCTTCATGCTCATCATCATCCTCCCTTTCAAGCATCGTTGACCCCCCTGTAATCATCTCCCCTCCAGGGACGCTCTCGCCAGAACCCAGATCTCCGGTGAAACTTCACAACCTCCCAGACTCATCAGCACCGGCCTTCACCTCCAGACATGATCACAACTCTATACCAGCAAGTCCCAAGTCTCAAACCACCCGCTCCCCACACAAAACTCAACAAGGCACTTCATACCGTCCACCTTCTCAAGGGGAATCCAGACCGACAGCCCGGACTGAACCACAACCTGGCCCTTCTTCCCGCCCGGATCCACGACCTGAGACTCCGAGCCTTCCTGAGGCCCCAAACCAGACCATGCCACCCCGCACTTACGCCCAAGTTGCCTCCATACAGCCCTCAATCTACATCAACAACAGACACTGTGACGACATTAGTAAAATCCTTACGAACTTCACAAGACTGACAGGGATCTCTGACATTGAGGTTCGCCGGGTCTCCCTTACACATGACTTTGAAATCCGGACCAAAAGCCCCACTGACTACAAACGCATGTGTGACTATCTGCGCCAATCCAACATGGACTTCCATGTTGTGGCACCAGGCCATTCAAAGAGCCATAGAGCGGTTATTAAACGCCTCTACATGAATGGTGCCGAGCATGAAATTCAGGGAGAACTGGAGGCCTCCAGAATTTCAGTGGTGCGGATAGTACAACTGCGTCAGTTCAACAAGAACAGGACTCCCCTCCCCCACTATCTTGTTGAACTAAAGACACAAGAAGACTTTTACCGGCTACTCCAGAAAACGACAATACTTTACTCACGAGTTACAATAGAGGAATACCGCCCGCCCCGGTTTCCGAAGCAGTGCGGCAAATGCCAAAGGTTAGGTCACTTGGCCTTCAACTACATGGCGGCAGCCGCCTGCTCGAAGTGCGGGGGTGGACATGGTTCCCAGACTTGCAACGTGCCGCTAGAGCAGCGAAAGTGCCTCCTCTGTGGCTTGCCTGGGCACGGTGCACGCTTTCGTGGCTGCCCCGTGTACCAGCGACACTTAGCTGCACTGCGGACCCCGGACTCCAGGACACGGGACAACACTGGGAGAAGGCAGGGACCTCCAGCCGCTAAAGTCGGCCCTACTAACAACCCGGCTAATGTCGGAGCCAGCGTGCCCCCTCCCAGGCCAACAACGGGCGCTAAGACCAAACAACTTAATGCGGCACCCCCAAAACAAGACAAACGGGAGGACACTAGACAGTCCTACCCGGGACTAAGACTGAGGATGGGCAGCCCAGAGTGGCAATTCAATCTCGAAATGTGCTTCCTAGGGCTGGAGATGTTACATCAGAAACCTGACGACAGGGACACTACTATGCGGCTGTACTCGCAGTACTTCCATCTACTGCTGAACACAGATGGCTGGTAGTTTCACCGCTAGACTGATGACTTGGAATGCCCATGGACTAAGACAACGTAAACCTGAACTACTAGACTTCCTGGCCAAACACAAGGTACAAATAGTGCTCATACAGGAAACACACTTAAGCCCACGGGACAGATTAAATCTACCAGGATATTACTTGTACAGAAATGATCGCGACAGACGGGGGGGTGGAACAGCTATAGCCGTCCATAAAGACATCGCCCACCACCAAATACAGCTCCCACACCTCCAGAGACTGGAGGCCAGTGTGATTGCTACAACAATTAACAGCAAAAACATAGTTTCTGCCTACAATCCGCCGGGTGATATAATAACTGCTGATATTAACACACTTCTTCAAATACATCAAAGTATAATCATTGGAGGCGACCTCAATGCTAAACATCCATTATGGAACTCCAGAACAACAAACACCGCTGGGAACACACTCTTGAGGCACGAAAACGTATCAGATTACATTATACACGCTCCCACAGAGCCAACATACATACCCTTCCACATGACCACATCACCAGATGTACTAGACATTATTATAGAAAGACAGACCGGCGCTCGTATCTCACTTAAGGTCTGTAACGATTTATCATCAGATCATCTTCCGGTATTAATAAATCTAGAAGGCTCGCTCCGAAGTGCACCGACCAAACCCAGGCATAACTATAATAAAGCAAACTGGGACCTCTTCGAGAGGACGGTCGATAATGAAATGTCCGAGATTCATGCCAACTCGGTTGAGGACATTGACAACGCAACTAATAAAATCGTGAAAGCCATACAATACGCCACAATGGTGGCAGTCCCACTACAACGGCAGCATAAAGTTGACTCACGTCTTCCAGTCGATATACAGCACTTAACAAAACAACGCAACCGAGCCAGGAGACTTTGGCAACACTCTAGACATCAGACAGCACAATTGCAACTTCGAATGCTGAATAATGAACTGCGCGAACGCACCGCAGCAGTCATTTCGGAACAATGGAACAATACCTTAAAATCACTAGACCCCCAAAACAATACTGTATGCATAATAGCCCGATGCCTAACTAGGGCCAGGGCTACTATCCTCCCCCTGCATATAGGGCAACGCATTGCCACAGCAGATGAAGAGAAGGCAGAAGCACTGGCAGAGGCCCTTGAGAACACCTTAACACCAAACTTAACCCCTTCATCACCCACGTTTATTAGAGAAACTGAATTTCTTACACGAAACCTACACGTCAGGCCCACACATGACCAAATACGAAAAACTCATCCTGCTGAATTAAAATGGCTAATACAGCATCTCCCTAAACGTAAAGCACCAGGACCAGACAGGATCCCCAACATTGCTCTCCAAAACTTACCGCAAAGCGTGCTGCAAATACTGTCTAAAATCTTCAATCTCTGCCTCTTGCATGGCTACTTCTCCACCCAGTGGAAAACAGCGAACGTTCTGCACTTCCCAAAACAAGGCAAAGACCACACAAACCCGAACAATTACAGACCAATTAGTCTACTTAATACAATGAGCAAGTTACTGGAAAAAGTAATAGCGAAACGAATGAATGCGTTTATAACAAGACACAATCTGCTCATCCCCGAACAGTTCGGATTTAGACCTAAACATTCTACTACGCTTCAGCTCATACGCGCTACTGAACACATTACAAAAGGCTATAACATAAAGAAATCAACAGGCGCTGTCCTGCTGGATATTGAGCGCGCCTTCGACCGCGTATGGCATGCGGGCCTACTGCGCAAGATGACAGATTACCATTTCCCAGACACTATGACTAAATTAGTCGCAAATTATCTGCGAGGACGCACTTTCTCCTCAGTTGCAAATTACGCGGTATCCACGCCCCGCCCAATAAAGGCAGGCGTCCCACAAGGCAGCATATTGGGGCCACTTCTATTTAATTTATATATAAATGACCTGCCTAAACATCCAAGGAGTACGTATTTTCTATATGCAGACGACACCACAATCATGGCCCAATCAGGTCGAGTAACCTACCTTAATACACAAACATCTACAGGAGTCACTTAAACAGAGCCGTGGCTCGCTAAATGGCGGATCAAAGTAAACACAGCCAAAAGTGAAGCAATAATATTCACAAAGCGTAAAAAACATTACCATCAGAAACACGGTCTTGCCCCCCTGGCTCTATTCAATAACATAGGCTGGACTAGCAAGGTCAGGTACTTGGGCTTAGTAATGGACCAAGGCCTCACCTGGCGACCTCACATCGAAGAGGTAAGAAGAAAAGCCTATGTACAACTACACAAATTATACCCACTCATAAATCTAAGCAACTCGCTAAAACTAAATATGGGACTAACGTTATACAAAACACTCATCAGGCCAATATTAACCTACGCAGCACCGGTCTGGGGTTATGCAGCAAAAACCCATATAAAACGTATACAAACATACCAAAACAAAATACTTCGAATAATCTACAAAGTACCACTCATCGCACCATCTAAAGAACTCCACGAAGACTTACACATGCACACTATTGAGCAATTCATCAAGAAACTATCCTATGACATGTACAACAAACTACCTTCACACCATAATACACTTATATCTACACTTGGCCAGTACGAGACATCGACAGACAGACATAAACGACCGCTATCACTGTTTGACCGCAACTTAACTAATCCAGACATTGACAATGAGATCTTGGACTTTCTGAACAGCCTGACTAACTGATTATTACTTTATCTATTTCTATTTCACAGACACATCACATGAGGGACTACCACGAAACAGCTGCCCTTAAGTCCCTGAGCTCTCAAGCCAAGGCGGACTCGAGTGGGAGGAGGTCCCCCTCAACGACCACACTTCCCGCGGCAGTGACGGCTCCAGCTGAGATCTTGCAGCGCAGAGGTGTGGACGTCATGATGACCAGGCAAGAACATGGACAGGAGCTATAACTTCGGACACGGAACCCATCAAGGGAACCAAGTATAGTATAAGCAATTACCGCTCCCACCACTTCACTACTCAAACACTACATAATACTCAAACGAAATTACTAGATATAGCATGGTAATACTGCATGCAGCCAACACTAACAATTACACGACACTCTTTACACATGACCACCTCCAATCCCCCTGGCTGTACTCAGGATCTGCTCATGGCTACAGCCCGGGAACCAATCCATTGATGCGCTCGTAGGCATTGCCTGCCAGCATCTTATATTACGGAACTAACCGGGGTGCTAATGCGGGACCCGACTAATCCACGAACTAACACACTAACGCTCCCTGCACGTTAGGATTCTAACTGCATGAGGGAGACAATGTAGCGTATGGCTATGCATGCTGGTTGATCGTCACCGGGGGCGGCTAGTGTGGGGCCGCCCCTTAAAAAAAAAAAAAAAAAAACAGATTTTTTGTTAGATGGAATGGCAACTTTGGTGTTTGAGCAAATTAGGTTTTTTAAGGAGTAATGGTTGACTGGTGCTAGATGAATGTTCTGTTCTTGAAGACTTTTTTGAATTTATCAAAGGCCCATGGATGGTAAGTGAATTTTTTTAAGGTCATTTTAGTTTCTGTAGCTGAGAGGGTTGTGATTTCCTTTAGTAAAGGGCCTCTGATAAATTCAAAAGTCTTCAAAAAACAGAACATTCAACTAGCACCAGTCAACCATTACTCCTTTCCTTTACTAAAGGAAACCACAACCCTCTCAGCTACAGAAACTAAAATGACCTTCAAAAAAACCACAACATAAATCCAGAACCAAAACTACTTAAACACACAACAGGAAAACAAGAACTGTCCATATGGGAACAAATTTTTGTTTCAAAAAATAAAAACAAATTATTATTTGAAGCAAAAGGTTAGAAACAGTGATGTATTTAATATTTGAAAGTAATGAGTCGGTAATTCAAACACAAACATCACTCAAAATATCCTTACTTGGACATGTTTCGGAGAAGGATTTGTCACCATCGCCGATGGGGACAAACCATTCTCCAAAACATGTCCAAGTAAGGTTATTTTGAGTGATGTTTGTGTTTGAATTACCGACTCATTACTTTCAAAAGAAACAAAGTATTCGATTTTGACATTTCTCAGAAAGATTTGTACAGCAAGTTCCTCGAACCACCACCAGAGAACACCTCCGACAAAATATCACCAGCTACACCTTGGAGAACCAGTTAATGTCCGGTTGACAATGGAGGGAAGTAGCATCCAAAACGTGTTCCGGAAAATTTAAAAGTAAGTGTTGTTTAGTGTCATTAATCAACTCACCCTTAAATTTAATTTATTACAACAATGTTTTCAACACTTCCATGAAAGGAAATTATATAAAGTTATGTTACAGATATATGTGATGTAAAGTAAGATACAATTTCAGTATCTCACCGCAAACAATTACCTATCTCGAAAAGTGTGGCTGTGAAATGTCTGATGCTCTTGACAGGTTCCATAAAGTCTGTGAAAGAATAAATCTGCCTAGAGAACTGTATCAGATCACATAAAACAAAAACTTAAAAGTGTGATTCAGAAGATTAATGGTTTTACTGAAATGTGTGAAATTAAACATATTTTAAATTCCAGTAAGAAAGGTGAAGGACTAGTATTAAATAATAAGAAGTATAAGAATATAAAATACTTTAAATTTGCCCCTATGACGTCATGTGATGTAGAGAAAGCATTTTCTGGGTTTGTACAAGTTTTATGTGACAATTGTAAATCATATGCTTTTTACAACCTCAAAATGTTAAGTTTCGTTCAGTGTAACAGGACCAGTTTTGTGAAATACAATGTCTTTGGTTTTATGTACTAATCTGTCAATGTATATACAAGTTGAATACTGTATTTTGTTATACCAGTTGAGTCTTCTGCCCCTATTTATTGTGATCTATGCAATCTGCAGTTTATAGTCTAATGTGAAACCATTGAGCCTTTTAGCTTAAAAGCCATTATTGCAGCTCTGTCCTATTCAGTACTCTACTCACCCAGCATTAATACTTACAGCCCTGAATGAGGACCAAGAAGTTGCGAAAAGCTTAAATAAACGGTTCTTCATGCATATAATACTAACAAGGTGATAAACGAATGCTTTCCTAAAGGGCACTAGACAGTATGTGGCAGCTGGTAGAGTGGGTTAGCTTGCTGGAATGTGGTGATATGAAGGCTAGGTTCGAAACGACATCAGATAGTTTTTTTTCCCCCCTTTTCTCCCAATCTTTATTGCCTATATTTTATTCACTAATTTGTTTATTGTTGCTATTGGTTCACTTGTGAGCCAAAGACAAAAGAATTACAATCTGATAATTAGGGACCTATAGGGATTTGCTCGCCATATAAAATGGGCTGAGCTCATCCTAACGCCAGGTAGTTGAGGCCCTTGACTTTTAAAGGGTAACCACGTGCTATCTTTATCTTTTATTACGGATCATGTTTAACTTTGGGACCCTTATAAACTGTACGGTATATGTGTTGTAAACCACGTTCCATAGTTAGCTTTCATTTTTAGCACAATGTCAATGACATTAAATCTAATAGTTTTTGTTTCATGCTTATATCTTATGTTTTACTTTGCATTTGTGAAATGTTTGAAACTTGGTTGAATGGGTCAAGCACAAGACCCACCATAATGAAATATCTACTATGAACTACAGGTTTATACTATCTTCCAGAGGAAAACATGGCTATTACTGTATTTTGTAAACACCTATGTTATAAAAGTGTTATTTGTATTATAATATCAAATTATAGGCCCCAAGAGATAAAACAAAGGGAAATAAAATTTTTCAGCTAATCACGAAGGATTTTAACCCAGATCAAACATGCATACTAGTGAAGTAACCTGTATGATACCACTTAGCCAATGCTACATTGTTGGGGAAGGTTTCTATATAAATTAAATAACTGCAGATCTAAGACCTACCTCAAATTTTTATACGCTTTCTGCAGCTTTATACAGTGTGTTGAGCTCATTTTGGTAGTTTTAACACAAATAAAAAAAAAAACTGCATCTTCCATTACAATTACTGTATGAGTTAAAAACTGCCACAATTTGTGACAGAAGCGAAAACAATCTACCTAATTCTTAGCATTTCTGACATGGCTGTACAATTAAAATACATGTTGGCTGAAGATTTAAATCCAATTGGTCCCACTGTCTAGATCTGTCATTTTGTGTTCCAATGTTATTGTCAACTTGCTGCAAGTGAAAGGCTGTTCCTTCAGGGGCGTGTACACTAATGAATAAAAATTTGTAAACTCTCTAAAATTATTACTGCAGGTTTCTTATCTGGGTATGATGTTTTTTAAATTTACATACATAGTGATTGCTTTTTGTCCCATACAACACTTATGCACTGAGTTATCGACCCATCCTCTATAAACTGTTCTACAAATCATTCATTAGAAGACATTTAAGAAAGGCATGTCACATACAGTGCTTAGCAAGTTACATAAATTCAAAAATAAATAGGGGCAGGTGACTCACCTGGTATATTATACATAGTGCATTTTATATATTATCAATACTATAATATTTTGTCTTATGCTCTGAATGGGAATGTAAGTTTAAACATATAGTACACAGATAGTTTGAAGTTAGTAGCAATTACGTTTATGTCCATCGTGTTCCATTAACGAAATAAGCCTTGCATAACTCCGCAGATCATGCAGTCAGTGTCAAGAGTTTGACCCCCATTCGGGAACAAAAATGCTCGCCCTATTGATGACATTTTTGCTATTGTTCCTGATAAACATAAATTATGCTTCAAAACTGCTAAATTTACAAGATAAAGCTATAAAATTCACATTAGAAACTGAAATTAATGGATTTCTTCCTTTTCTAGATCTAAAGATAAGAAATAACAATAAACTAAACTTGGCTATTTATAGGAAATCTACTCATATCAATTACAGAAAAAATAAAAGTGTTAACCCTTTTCACACAAATTTGCTGTTATTAATAGTTTGATTTATAGGTTAATAAATATACCCCTGAATAAAGAGAAATTTAATAGAGAATATAAACTCATTATTAATACTGCTTTAATTAATGGTTTTAATAAAGACTTTATATACAAAAAGATTGAAAAATTTAAACATCAAAAAACTGTTAATGATATTTCTACCCTTAAAAAAATAAGACAATTATAATTTTAAAAATTTGACTTACAACCCTTGGGTTAATAAACATTTTCAACATTTTTTTTAAACAATTTGGTATAACTATGGTTCCTCAAAATAAATATATTCAAAATTTACCACATTTCTCTAAAAAAGATAAAATTCCTGATAGTAAAAAATCTAGCATTTATCAACTTAATAGCTTAGATTGTGATCAGGTTTATATTGAAAAGCACAAACATAATTTACAAACCAGAACGAAAAAACATTTTCAAAATATTAAGTATTAACACAGTGACAAATCAGCCGTAGCAGATCATTTTTGGTGTTTTAACCATGAAATAGAGAAGTTAAATTATTAAAACAATTAAATAGTCTGATAGATTTAATGGTTTGGGAAGAAATAGTTATTTTAAAAAACAAAAGTTGTTTAATGAATTTTGAAATACTGACAATCAATTGTCTTTAAATTTGTTTGATTTTCAAAGTTTGGTAATACTAGCAGGAATGTAGTGACCTCTAGTGACCGTAACAATAACGACGACAATGTGATTAATAATGTACACGAGTGTTTACGAAATTGCAATATCACAATTTCTTGAAATTTCCAGTGAAGTTTCTGTTACAAATAATTATATTTGTGTAATATATACATATATATTAGTTATTTGCTGTTTTCATATATTTCAAAATCTCTACCAGTTTATCCTCCAAACAATATCTCAACCTCATAATTTTACAAGTGAGATATCAATCAAGGCTTCGAAGATGATCAGCCATGTTAGGTTTATGAAGGTTGAGGTTTTGGCCATAAATTATAGAATGGCCAAAAGCTCGACCTTCATAAACCTAACATGGCTGATCATCTGCAAAGCCTTGATTAGTAAAGATTGCCATGAAAGCTTCAAGTCTCACAAGTGAGATATCTCTCAATTTAAATGGTATTATTCCAAATTCTTTCATTACAAGTCTCTTGCTTGTAGACTACTTGGATGATGATGATGATGATGATGATGATGATGATGATGATGATGACGAAGATGAAAAAGTTCTGATGATGATGATGATGATGATGATGATGATGATGATGATGATGATGATGATGATGATGAAAAAGTTCTGATGATGATGATGAAAAAGTTCTGATGATGATGATGAAAAAGTTCTGTGAACGGAAAGCACAATATACCAAACTCTGTATTTAAATTCATCTTCCAAGACTGCGACAAAGATTAAAAAAGAATTCCATTCCAAAGCACCCTTTATATGGAAAATGCTTCAGAAATTTTAGCCTTCTCAAAACTGGCTCAAATAATTTTGATTAAATAACTATATGTTTAAAATATTCCCATGACAAATGAAATGTATATCTATCTTGAATTTTCTTGTAATAGTCTTCATTCTGAAATACTTTTGTGTAACTGGTACGCCATAAGAGATAGACAAAATCTGATTAAACAAAAGATGTATATCTCATCAAAGCACACAATTTATATCAAATTAAAGTTTAAATCAAATAAAAACTTTTAAACTTAAAAAAAAGAATCTAAATCCTTTTCAGAGATACTCTTAGTTTGAATGTTCAAATATGTGTAATTTTACAAATAATAAGCGATAACTGTTTCTTGGTATTTCAAAACCAAGAAATACTTTATAAATCGGATTACTGCTTGAGCTTGCTGTATTCTTCTTGTACCTACAAAGAAATGTATACAAGGTGTTAGAGGTATGAGTGCGTGAACTTCAATGGCAACTACCTGACATTAAGTTGAAGCATAAGTTCCTATACCATTTTCCTCTAAAGTGCATGGTTGCATAAATAAAACTTATCAATATTTTGATGGCAATATGTCATCAAACCTTTATAATTTACTTTTGCAGTTAGGATAACGAGGTAGAGCTACAAAAGATGAGTTATTTATGTTGTTACTATATGTTGATAAAATGATTTGTTTAGCCACAAAATAATATGAAAAAACTGGATTCTTGTGTGTCTATCTTACGCTTGGCAACCCCACAACATTGGTGTGCATTTGGAGCAAAAGAATAGGAATGTATACAGTAAAACTACCTGCTGCAACACTTGGTACAACAAGTTCTGTCAGTGTTTCAGGTATGTCAAACGCACTCAGAACTATGGAGTCTTTACAAATTCAGAGTACACTTCTTGCTTATGGCAAGCCAACTTGCCATAAGCAAGTACTGGAACAAGTACACATACAGAATGTACTGGAACATTCATGAAATATGGCACTTGCGATGTTTGCCAACAGAATTCCAAACCCAAGAGTCATAGCATAGAGTCCAATGAAGCACATTTTGACAGCTACTGTAATTAGACATCTTGTTAATGTTGCAGTTATTGACCATCATTAAATTTCCTGTTTAGTAAATAATGGCTTTGATTTAATTTTACAAGATACACATGAATGAAGTATTTCTATAATTAACAGTGGAATTTGCTATCTTTGATCACTTCATCAGACTATATCTTATGCATAGCTTTTGCGCAGCTTTTAGTTTAGGTCTCATGAATACAATTGAACAGCTTAAAACGAAAGCACCACATCCCTCATTACAAGCAGTAGCTCAGTCAGGTGGCGAACCAGCTGTCAAGCACTGGTCTAGTTTAGACTTTCACCCACCGCAGGTGTGAATGCATGCCTGACCACAAACCAAAAGAGAAACATTTCATTCTGAAATCCTGCTCTGTTGCCAGACTGGGCACATAATGTATTCAGTAATGTTCAACTATCTCCATTATTTTTCAACATGATGAAAATGTTATGGGGCTTTATTATTCGTCATATTTGGATCTCCAAGCTTGCAAAAACTGCACACTCATACCCCTAACACCTGTATATGTAAAATGTAGATTATCTTTAGTAGCTAACAAGAAGTCTGCAGCAGAATATGCTTTCGTAAAATAGTTTGTAAAAAGAGTAGAGAAAGTTATATGAATAGAATACATCAGAACTACTACTGTCTTCCTATCTTTTGCATTAACACATATTCTCAAAATGTTACATTAACAAACATATGCTTAAAACTGCTAATGCAGCATCTGTTTGCCTTTTATGGTTTACCAGTTATAAAAGATTACACAACATTGTTTCCAGTGAAGGTGACTTCACAAGCAAGTGTCAGAAAATTCTAGATGCGCATTTCATATACATGAACAACTGAAGATAACTGTGAAGTAATACAAATATTAAAATAAAATATAATAATTTTTTTACAAACTTCACTTATCTGATAAAGGGGTGCAGAGTAGAGTGGTTACAGCACTAGACTGCAAGCGAGGAGGTCGCGGGTTCAATTCCCGATGGTACCACTGGAATTTATTCCCTAGTATAATCCTTCTGGTTGCACTATGGCCCTGGGTTTCACTCAGCCTCTAACAGAAATGAGTACCAGGTTAATTCCAGGGGGTGAAGGTGGCTGCCTCGTGGGGCTGACCTCACAGGCCTTGTATGCTGGTATCTACAGAGACTCCCATAAATAATCAAAGCAGAGTACTAAGTTCTGAAAGTGAAAATCAACATTTGATGTGCTGTTTTATTGAAATTAATAATAATCGATAGTTACATGGTTCGTTCTTGTAAGAAAATAAATGTTATTTCACATAAAAATTATATAATGCATGCTGTTTTAAGAATTAAAAAGAAATATGGCTTTTTTGGCCAACAGTAATTGGACATAACTTGAGTGTGATATAAAATATGGCTTTGTGAATCTCCCTCTTCTTTTCACTACTTCTTGCAACCTATCTGGCCTGCTACTGTGAACCAGGTTTTTCAGGTAGACTGTAGAAAGTTTCAAAGTATAAACTTGAAAGAAGCGTAGAGACAGTGAAGCATAACTTAGCACAAAAGTGAATTGAGAAGATACTGACACACTGCTTCACTCTCACTGTGCTTAACACAGTGTGAGTGAAGCAGGGTGTCAATATCTTCTCGATTCACTTTTGTGCTGTAGAAAGTTTGCTCCATTTCTCTTGCAATCTCTCCTTCAAGTGCTGCTTGAAGGTGATGGGGGTCTTCTGCATGGCCTTCTCCAGTTTATCCCATACTGCTTCTATGGGATTAAGATCCAGGGACTGAGGGAGTGGATGCAGTACATGAGGACAGTTGTAAAGTAACCATAGCTACACAATGTGTGACGTGTGCTTCAGATCATTATCCTGATAAAATGAAAAGCTGCCCAAAATACCCATCATTTCTGCACTTTGTTTTAAATTTTGCTGTAATAGTCTAAGATAGACTTCCTTTTTATGGTTGTGTCTATGAACACCAGCTTTCCCACTCCCGTAGAGGAAATACAGCCTCATACCATTACACTCCCTCTGCCATGTTTAACTGTGCCTAGTAATTTGCTTTCTACCAGCTCTGTGTTTGGTTTCCTCCACACAACCACCCTGCCATCGGAACCAGCAATGTTGTGTTTGCTTTCATCACAAAAAATAACTTGGTCCCATGAATCAGTTGGCTTGTTAACAAAGTCTTTGGCAAATTGCGATCGCTTCCTTTTATTCTTACTGGAAATGTATGGCTTTTTTCTGGCTAAGCGACCATTAAAATCTTATTTTCCCATGGCCCTTCTGACCATTTCAGGGCTGTCAGTCCCAGTTCTTCCTGAATCTCAGTACAAATCACCGGAGCACTTATATGCAGATTTCGTTTTACCTTCCGCATAATATAAGACTCCTACCTATCGGTAAGAAGTTTTGGTCACCCTGGCTTTGCTCAAGATTCAATTCTTCCTTCATACTTATACCGGTGAATTATGTCACTAACTGTACTTTTGCTAAGCTTCACAATTTCTGCTATTTCCCGGTATGATTTGTTCTTTTCATAATGATAGATCACTAACTGTCTCTGTTCAAAGGTACTCTGCTTACCTCTGCGCCCCATACTATGCTCTTGCCTTCTTCTTGGTGCACAGTTGATGTACATACTTCTACAATGCTGTTTTGTCTACTGACAGACTTCAGCTACTCGTTTCTATTGCATTTCATTTGTGCTGTCCAATTCTTTTTGTGTCATAAACTCACGATGTAAACAAGGTTGAATGGGGAAGCTCTTAGTTTAGCCACATTTTCAATCTCTAAAATGGATATTCATAGCACTTAATTTTTGCTTAACACAAGGAGTACCTTGAGATTGATACACATAATCTATCCTGCTTTATAGAGCACTCCATAGTGAAATGCAGAGTCTGTCCGTTTATTTATGGGAGTCAGTGTATATAGATGGGTGCCGTAACCACACGTCGCCCCAACATAGGCTGCCTAAGCCCTCTCATGGGGTACCTTTACCTTTACCCTTTAATACAAATATTACAATAAAATATAATAATGTTTTACAAACTTTACTTATCTGATAAAATAGAGCTGCAGATGCATTGAATCAATTGTGAAACTAGTCTTGTGAACTAATTTATAATTTCTCAAAAAAGATAAGCAAAGTTTGTAACAAATGATTATATTTTATTACTAATGCAATGTGTGGGTATTAAGCATCCTTTGTGAATACTTTAAGCATCTTGAATGTAAACGGCAACTTCAAGAGCACAAAATGAAAAATCTTTGCAGTCATTAAAACAAAACGAATAGATCTGCAGACTCCGTTAATGACAATCTTGTTAGGTAGCCAAGCAGGCCAAAAATAAACAGCATTGTTAAATTACATCTTCTATGGATGGACATTTGTTAAAAGGGCAGAAGTCCATCAGTGAAACTATTTTACCACTATCTATACTTTATAACTTGCCATTTTTCGCAATTAAGAGCACAATACTTATATCTCATTCTTGGTATAACCACTGACTTGAAATATATTTAACTTGAAAGGTGGAGTGCAAAAAGAAGACCCTTAAATTTACACTGAAATCTTAAGCTTTTTTTTTTTTTTCCATTGAAGCAATTAAAACTCATATTAATTTAAAAGCATTTGTTTTTAGAAGTTTAAATATGAAAGCTGAAACATATACGACAATGGTTTTCTATTTCTCCAATTAGGTTAACTTTAGTAATAGCTGTTTCTCCTCAAATAACCATTAAAATTCTCTGTCTCTTAAGGTAGGAACCTAGGTGCTCTAATGTTTCAGTTTACCAGCGGAATAAAGACTTTACCATTAGGATAGCTATCATTTTTGTAGGTTCTGTTCATTTTAAGTTAACAAAGATATGTTGATTAGACATCTGAGGAATATCTCCCTGGTATTACATATATATAAAATACCATAATTAGGTTGTGTCGAAGCTGTGCACCAGTTTGGAGCATTTAGTGAAACTCATTGCTTCAAGCATTGTAAACTTTAATGTCATGACGGCAAGTTGGCCATGGTAGCTCAAAGGGTAAGAGCAACTGGACAGAAACCAGGAGATCCTGGCGTGGCATTGAATTTTTCATGTTGACTATCAGTTCAATCCTTAGCCTATATACGGCTAGTGTGAAGAAATGAGTAATTTCCATCAATTAACTTAAACAATGTAAACTTTTTACTTTCTCTACCATATACATTGTCCTGCACCATGACATAGTGGGTTAGAGCATTATGCTTTAGTTCCCTGTCATGGAAAGTGACCGAGATTGATCCCACCCCTGGGTATTACAGATTTTAAACCCCTGGAATAGGACAGTTGCCCACTCAGCATCGTAAGGAAATTGACCAGCAATGTTAGGTAGCTAACCCTGGTCTAGAAAGCCAACTTTCCGGCTGAGAGTGCCATGATGCTGACCACATCTCCTCCCCATATCTGTTGGATAATCGCCCACCTGTGTTTTACATATGTGGGCGTGAGGCTGGCACTCTGGTTGGCAGGCTCTGACTTGCTTGCGGGTTGTTTATGCCATGGGTTACATTACCATGTATCATAGTTAGGGGAAGTATTATGCTCGCTCCACCCAAAAATTTTAAGCGAGATTTCACTGGAAAAGCATGTTTTAGGACACCCTGAACCAAAAAAAAAAAA
Organism: Mantis religiosa; assembly: GCA_030765055.1. Classification (NCBI taxonomy): domain Eukaryota; kingdom Metazoa; phylum Arthropoda; class Insecta; order Mantodea; family Mantidae; genus Mantis; species Mantis religiosa. The sequence continues at coordinate 404,644,528 of CM060950.1, forward strand.
AAAAAAAAAAAAAGTGCATGTGTGTCTGTGAACAGCGTAAATCAAAACGTCAATCAAATACCAATTTTGGTTGGATAGAGTCAACTTGAAAAATTCAATGTCATGATAGGGAGATTTGAACCACGGATCTCCTTGAGCTACCATGGCCAACGTGCCGTCCTGACATTAAATTCTCCAGTTGACTCATATATTTTTCCAGTAAACCACTAGGGACTCTCGTATTCGAGATACACCACTTGTGGCAACTTACTATTATAAGTACTTGAATCCCAGGCTTCACCATTAAACTCGTTATTATTTTAAGTTAATTGGTGGAAATTAATAATTTCTTTACACTAGCCGTATATAGGCTAAGGTTCTGAATGGATAGTCAACTTGAAAAATTCAATGCCATGACCGGGATTTGAACCACGGATCTCCTGGTTTCCGTACAGTCGTTCTTACCCCTTGAGCTACCATGGCTAACGTGTCATCCTGACATTAAATTCTCCAGTTGACTCATATTTTCCCGGTAAACCACTAGGGGCTCTCGTATTCGAGAGTTTAACCAATTTTGGTATTTTAAGTTCAACATGTTCTGATGTTGCAACACCATGGTTTTCAAGAAAATTGCCTCACTTTAAACTACCTTTACATGGAACATTTTTCAAATGTTTAGATTTTTTCAAAAATGGCTCCAACAATTTTGATTAAAACGTATGTTTAACTTATTTTCGGGATAAATGAAGTGTTTATTTTTTATTTTATTTTTATTATCTTTTTTTTTTGTTGTTGTTGTAATTTTCGTCCTCCAACGTTAAGTCATATCAGACGGGTGAAATGTTTATCTTTTATTTTCTGGAAATGTCTGTAGAAGTCTTCATTCATTTTTTTTAATTACATCCTCCAGCGTTAAGTCATCAGACAAATGAAATTGGTGAAATGATCGTAAAAACTATTTGTAGTCAGTTTATTAACACTCATCACTTACTTTTTTTATATTATTGAGGAACTAGTCTTTGAAACTAGTCCCTCAATAATATAAAAAAAGTGACAAGTGTCAATAAACCAACTACAAATAGCTTTTATGATTAATTTTGAGGTCATTGTTACTAAATTCCTCCAAACACACATGGTGAAATGATGTTCAAATGAGCCCTGGGTCCATAGAGCTTAGAGCTACCAGACATTCGTCTTTCAGGATAGGGGAAAACCCTGGTAAAATCCTTATCCAGGTAACTCACCCTAATAAGAATCGAACTCGGGACCTCTTGAACATGAGGCACACATGTTACCATCTACGCTACAGAGGCAGATGACTTTTGCATAATTGGTAAATCCTAAGAGATAAAACCTTATTACTTAAAAAATGTAGATATTGTTAAAACAATAATTAATGACAAATGCATTTTTTTTTTCCTAGAGTGAACCATTTCGGAGGTACTCCTTGATACCTGTCCGAGTTTTCCAATACTTATTAATTTTCTCAACTGGACAATCATTATGCTTGTCAGAGAAGTAACAATGGTGTTAAAATTAATTGAAAAACTATTTATAGTTTATATATATACTTCGTCACTTACATTTTTTATATTTTGACGGACTAGTTTCAGAAGCCATCGCCTCCATTATCAGCCTCTTTCCAGAGGACAACAGAGTGCAACAGACAGTTGAAAAGAATCCAATAAAATGTATTTCCTGGGCTTGTGGGCCATGATCCAAAGGATGAAAATTCTCCTAACGTTTTGCTCATATCTCTAATGAGCATCTTCAGAGGATGATTCTAGCTAGGTACTTGCTGGAAACACCTTTGGACCACAGCCCACAATATGTGGAAATACATTTTGTTGAACTAACACAGGCTGTGAAAGCCTAAGCATGTACAGCTGGAAAGAACTTGATAATGGAGGCAATAGCTTCTGAAACTAGTCTCTCAAAAATATGAAAATGTAAGTGACAAAGTATTTAAAAAAAACTATAAATAGTTGGGCAATCATTTATTTTTTTATCTTTTGGTCATTCCAAGAGAATAAGATTTCAAAGGCATCACATATAGGAGGCCAGCTTTAGAAGATAGACAACAAGAACATTAGCAATAAGGTAATTTCTGCAAATGCTTATCTTGATTAACATGAAATATAAAAACAAGTATGCATTTGTACGAATAATTTGTACAACAGTCATATGAGCACCACATATCAGACTTCTTATGAAGCTAATTCCTTACAGAAATTCATGTGCAATGTACATTTACTATTGACTTTACTTAGCTGAAATCACAGTCAAAACAGGTGATGGTTAACGTAGTCTAGAAACACAATGAAATAAGTAGGGAGAGCTTATATTCTGTACAGAACCAGTGTTGTCATATAACCAAACTTATTTGTGAGCAGGCACAACATTGTACACATATTATGTAAATTCCAAGCAAGAAATACAAGGGTTTGAAATCTAACCTTCTGTTGGTCGCACACCTGAGAGGCCCCTAGCTTTACTTAATTACAAATTATAATGCACACTGTATTCCTCTTTTTATTTTAGCTGATACTTTCAGTATGATTATATTAATAAAAGTGATGTATAATTAACCTAAATAAAGCCAAAAATATGGAGAAAAAAGGAAAAATTAACACAAAAAGAAATAGAGGCATATAACTACATATAGTGCGGGTCTCCCAAGCCCCGCGTGACCAACAGTGTTCTGCCAACACACATGCCTAATGGAAGATTAAAGGGCAATATGCAAGTTTATAAAGGCAAATATACAAAAACTAATTCCACATTTATAATTTTGTGCAACCTAGAAATATTTTTTGTAGCCATGTGAAAGGGCGTATACCAATAACAAATTCACTAGCCAGAATACACTCAAATTATAAACAATAATGCATTCATTTAGTTTTAAAAGCTGGCCCATCAAAATAGATTTAATTGTGTTCATAATGATTATGGCAGCTTCATTCTCTTCACTTATATTTATGAACAGCTTGTTTCTATTTCTGTACAGGATTAATAAACTTTAAAATCACAGAATTGTGCTTTATTTATCATTAAAGTAAAACCTGCTAACATATAGTTTTAAATTTTCCTTAGGCATCCTTATAGTTTCTTTGTCACTCAACAAATCATTGTGATGCGGCTCACTATGCTTTGACAGAACCCATATCACACAAATATTGGCTGTCAAAATAAATGTATCTTGAGCCATTCTTACTCACAAACCATGTTTTATGTCCACAAGCAGAATCAGTCATCCATGAGAGCAGCCAACATTATGCACTTGAAAACAAATGAACTAGCTATGATATGAAATGTATTTTCCTAACTTTTTCACGTTAACTACATTCAAGAAATACGTTAAAATTGACACAAGAGTGGAGTATGCTATGTTACACGAGTACAATTAAAATTTGTGGAACCGAGATTCAGTGTTACTACACATTGATGTTAGGATTTCAGAGTAGATACAATACTGCCGCAGTGCACTAGCAAAATTTATAAAAACACAACTAGCTATAATCACTGTTAAAGTGTAGAAGTACCTTTTTGTATAAGCTTAAGTAATCTGATAAATGTGAAATTCAGCAACCCCTCATTGTGTTGCCTGCACTGCGCGCAACTTTAATGCCCTCTCTGATAGAGAAGTTAAACAAAACAAGGTAAAAGTGCTATATTTTAATAAAATGTCAAAACAAAGTGATAAATTAGCATAGCATTTCTCACACTTTTCAGAGACATGGAATCAATACTGGGGATACCATGCAAATGTAACGTAATGCTTTGTGTCCTAATATAAGAGGCCCGTGAAGTTTCTTTCCGTATAGGTTATTTCAATGAAAATGAAATTAATCCAATTCAAAAATGTGTTACTGAGCCAAACACTAACAAAATTAAATTTACTTACTACGCAATGATCTCTGTATAAATGTACATTTGTAGGTTTTTTATTTCAAACATTTGTGAAAATAAATATTAATATTTTTTTTAGTTTTCCACTTGCGGTTTATAGGTGTCACTAAACCAAAACACATTAATTAACCGGCCACTAAGTATAATTGCACACATTTTAGTTCTCACACACGACCCGAGTTTTTATTAAGGCACATTGCTGCAATAACCCTCCATTCTACACTTACACTGTATGAACCTATGTAGCACTGTCATTATGCAGTATGCAAAACATGGCCGATAATCACGTGACAAATGGAGAGCACTGCACTATTGGTGCAGTACGGATGAAAGGATACTACATACTACATATTTATAATTTATACCTTACAAAACTGCATTTTGCTCATCGTGAATTACTTTTTTACTTCCAAAAATACTACACAGAATTCGGCTTTTGAGTAATGCTGTACAGAAGTATCAAAATACCAAGCTATGAAAACATAACCTAAAAAATGGAATGAATGCTCCACTCTGAATGCTATTGTTATTGGAGTGCAATTGCTGATTCTCGTAGAGTTTCTTTCTCTATCTTTTTGTAGGTTAATTTTATATGATTCTCTCATTCTTGATAATACGGACAATTGACTATCTCAGGCAATTATGACTTCTTTGTGATTTAATTGTGACTAAAACCTACTGTGATTTTAACAACAATCCTCAGTTTACAATTTTACTAGCACACTATATGAATAAAGATTTACAAACATGAAATATTAACGGTATAACATTCCAAAAGTGCACATTGTCGGAAATTTCTGTGACCTAGTAAAGGTATTAAATAGCATTGACATTAATTATTATATTCTGATAGCGTAATTACAATTTTACAGCTTAAACAAGAGGATCTGAAACAGTGAAAGAATTCAAAGCGTTGATGGCACAGTTCCGCCAGATATAAGAAGCATATTAAGTCAATGTACCTCAAGGATCAATATTAGGCTCAATGTTTCTAATCAGCAAAAATGACAATATCAATTATTTTCTATAACTAAACCAGTATGATAGTAATTGGCAAAACTATGCTTGTATAATTAAATGCATAATATAATATCCTGATTGTACAAGTCATAGTAGAACTTGAGAGCGAGACCACCGAGGAACGATGCCTCCCTATCAGATGTGATATTTTAATACGGGTCTTACAGCGGAAGGAAAACTGTATAACCCCTGTGATATTTGGAAATAAAAGAAAATTGTATCTCAAAGGAAAAGGTTCCTTACTAAAATTGTCGCGCATTTTTGTATAGAAAGAACTCTTTGTTCTTCCAGGCAACAAACAGCCAGTCGTTGAACTAATAATTTGTCGTGATGGTGGTGCGCCTGCCTCCCATTCAAACAGTCCTAAGTTCGGATCAAGGTCATAGAGTTATCTGGATAAGCTTTTCCGAATTTTTCCCCTATCCTGGAAGATGAATTTCGAGTAACTTTAAGCTCTATGTGCTCCGGGCTCATTTGAACGACATTTCATCCATTTCATTCTTTGTCCGATATGATCTATATTGGGGGATGTTAATATAAAAATATGTATTAAGACAGCATATTGAAATATACATCAGTGTGTATATGCATAGAGTGAATGTCGTACAAAACATGCGTTAACATCATTTATTCCGATTCTTCTTAGTTGTCATGGGCCCTGTTTTTCCTCTTATGGAAACTGTCACGTTGAAGCATCCAGCAGTAGTCAACCATCATCCGAACGTCCCAGATTTCTTCATCATTCATGATTTTTCAAAATTTACGTCCTCCAAGTTTAAGTCATATGGAACGATTAATGAATTGGGTGAATTGAAGCTCAAATTAGCCCGGGCTCCTTAGAACTTAGAGTTATCCGACATTCCTCTTTAAGGGTAAGGGAAAACCCGTGAAAACTCCTTATCCAAATAACTTACCCTGACCGAGATTCGAACTCGGTACCTGTTAAACGTGATACAGGCACGCTACCATTTAGGCCAACGAGGTGGGCTTTGTTATACTGGTGGAGTCATCCATCCTGTTCTTTACATACAGAATCCAGGTTTGGAGGGAAAAAGCCAAGGTGCGAATTAAAAGAGAGAGATAGAGATAGATGGGCAGGCAGGCAGGCAGGCAGAGCGCTTCACTCATTGAATGGAGATCTTCATCTAGCATTAGTATACAAATATGGGACCAACGAACACACCATCTTTGAACTTAACATCTGACAGGTTGGGAAACTAGTAACAACCGTATTTGAAACAGTTGTTATATTTAGAAATACTTTGCCAAAATGCTCAACTGTGCCCAGTTTGGTCTACAGAGATAGCAAATGTATTCTGTCTGTTTCCACTAGAGGATCACACTTGATATTTTTGTCCACTGGAACCAACTCCCACCTTCGGAGCCACTGTCTTTGCCCCCAATGTTGGTCACGAGCCCAACTGTTCCACTTGTGATCATAACAGGAGCGGTTCTCCTTTGATGCGTTTGAATCGCCGAGTCAACTACGGTCTTCAGCAAAACTCACGTCTATATATTGTAAAATACAATGAGAACGTTAAGCTTAACAGGCTTTTCATGCAATATACGATTGGGGCTGCTTTATTTTTGATTACACAAGAAATTAATTTCGTGGGCATAATGTAAGCGAGGACTCTTTAAATAAAGGTCATTTTAAGGAACTTCTGAATTCATGTGTACAGGGAAGATCCATAGAAATTCAAAACCACTATTCTAGCATAAAATCCGTTTTTGCAGGGCATTCAAATACAATACAAAAATTAAATTACGGAGTGCATCTCCGATTATATAAGGGGCTCTATTAATGAAATTAAGGACACACGATTTTTCTCGGTGCAGGTAGATGACACCATTGGCATTTCACACACACACACACACACACACACACACACACACACACACACACACACACACACACACAATGCTCTTCAATTCTTCGATATGTCAATTCATTTGGAAATGTAGTTCAAAGATATCTGGGCTTCTATGACGTTAATGAGCGCCGTACTACAGACGTACTTTCTCGTGTACTTGTGATTCATTATCAGTTTCATTATAAATCTAAACTTGTGGGACAGTTCTATCTATGATGGAGTCGCTGTTATGGCAAGGCACTTATGTAAATTGTCTCTAAAAGAAGGTTAAGGACGTAGCACCCCAAGCTGTGTTTGTTCACTGTTTTGCACATAGGCAACCTAGTTTTGCGACACGGCTGTTTTTTTTTTTGTAATTTTAGTCCTCCAACGTTAAGTCATATCGGACGATGAATGAAATTGGTGAAATGATGCTCAAATGTGTCCAGGGTCCATGGAGCTCAGAGTTAACTGACATTCGTCTATCAGAATAAAGGAAAACCCCGGAAAAACCTTATCCAGGTAACTCACCCTGACCAAGATTCAAACTCGGGACCTCTTGAACGTGAGGCAGACATGTTACCATCTACACTACCGAGGCGGGCACGATAAGGCAGTGATAGAACTCAGAATTCAGGAATGCCGCACTTTATTTTTTTTGCAAACGTGAGTGGAATGCCGCGTTTCTTCCACCCCTCTAGCCAAACAGTATTATGTAATTGATACCGAGGTTGGAAAGCGTTTACCTACAGGATCAGACACTAGGTGGTCCTCGGTTTCCGAGACCTTAAAGGCAATAGTAGAAGAATGGGAAGGAATGATAAGGATATTTGAACATATAATGAAAACTGGCGATTCAAAAGTAGTCGTCGGGCAGAAGGATTCATAAATAAGTTTAGTATCTTTGAATTTGCTTTGCTGTCTCTAGTTTTTAAGGACATTTTTGATATGACTGACATTTTATTCAGTGTATTGCAGAAGAATTCATTATATGTAGAATTTTTGCAAATATAATTCACAATACATTAGAAGCCTTATACAAACAGAGAAACCATTAATATTTCAATGAATTTATTGAATCCACTTCATTTAAAGTGAAAGCCCTATCTGATATGCGAAATCTGTCCTTACACCAGTACAAACAAAACTTTAAGTCCCTATTTTACGAAATTCTGGACGAGTAATCACCGAAATTAATGAACGATGTGAAGACATGCAAAATATATATTTGGAAGTGTTTAGATGTGGTGTTTCGTCTGGTTATTAATCGTTCTAGGAATGCCGAAGTTCTGTAAGATACTAAAGCAGTACTCCCGTTTACTGTAGCGGTCTTCTTTTATTATTGTCTTCTTTAGCACTGACTTGTAGTCCTTTTCCAAATCTACACACAAACGTACCATACACACGCAATTTAACACTGTGTGTTCCAGCTGCAGGGGGAACAAGGCTGATAGAGGACACTACAGTTAACGTTATCATGAACTCCTGCAAGTGAGAGGCTGATGCGAGCTCATTGTCACAAGACGACACAAATATGGAGTAACTTTTACACCGCGGAAGCAATGGTTTAAACCCTGTAGAAAGAAGCTCATAGACTGTGCACTCTGAAATTAATAACTCTTGCAGTGCACAGATGTCACCATAAGTGATGCTGAAAGAAAATCTACCACATATCGTGACTAGACTGTATATGCTCACAGTCACTCTGTGATCGACCGTATGATTGATACTGTCACCCAAACCTCGGAACTTCCTATAGACCTGACTCGCAGCGGCAGCAGAGACGGAGGCGTTCGGACACACCCACCCATTAATTTAAGTAACTAACTAAAGGGATGATTAGGAGAAGGATCGCGGGCCACTGAGCCGTCCACTTAGGTTCTAGAACGTGCGGGTTGTTTCATCCAATCCAGAGACTTCTAGAAGACGGTGATATTCCTATAAAAAGGGCTGCAGTGAGTGAATTCAGTCAGTCAGTGCTTGACGAGCTAGCGAACGGAAGAGAAGACTGTGTACGTGCATCGGAACGGTACCGCACGAACTGGCGAATTGTAATTGTGTGCATTACGTAACTCTGTGTAATTGGCAAGTGTTTAACTGTAAGTCGGTGGAAATAAAGAACACTTTTGAGTGGTGCAATTGGACTTTTCATTTCACGAACCCACAAAGTCACACTGGTGTCAGGAAGCGGGACGACAATATCACCGAACATTACAACCATGGACGCGGCATTGGAAAAGATTCTGGAGAAGATGATGGAAATGAAGGCCGAACTGACATCGGAAATGAAGACGGCAAATGACAACATTACCGAGAAATTGGAAAAGAAGTTGGAGACGGCAAATAACAACTTGGCCGCGAAGATGAACGAGTTAACAACAAAAAACAGAAGCGGCAAATAACATCCTCACCGCCGAGTTGAAACAAATGAAGACGGGCAACAATAACATCACTGAGAAGATGGAAGAAATAAAGACCGAATTGACCACAGAAATGAGGGCAGTGAACGACAGTCTGGCCACGGAAATGAAGGAGGCGAACGAGGTCCTCGCCGCCAAATTTGAGGAACAGTTGGCCGGCGTGAGGGATGACGTCACGAAGCTGGGCAAGCGGATGGATCAAGTAGACGACCGCCTTAATGATTTAGAGGAAAAGGCCGACAATAACGCCAAGACCCTGAACGCCGTGGTGGAAAACAACGAAGACCTTGCGAACCGCGTAAACAACCTGGAGGGAAAGGCCGACAGCAGCGTCAAGTCCCTGAACGCCATGGTGGAGGACGTCGTCGGCAGGAACCTGAAGGATTTGAAGGCCGACGCACCGGGACGCGACACAACATCGGCGCGCGTCAAACCTCCGAAATATGACGGCGCGTCAACATTTGAGGTCTTCCACCCCCAGTTCGATACAGTGGCCAAGCACAACAGATGATCACCGGAGGAGGAGGCCACACAGTTAATAGCCAGCCTCCAGGGACGGGCCGCGGAAGTCCTAAACGCGGTGCAGACAACGGCGGCGCACAAGGACATCTGGGAGGCCCTGGAGAATCGTTTCGGGAACCACCGCTTAGCCGCAGCATACCGCAGCCAGCTAAAGGCAAGGTCACAGCAGCCGGGGGAGACGCTGCAGGAGTTCGCCATGTCGGTTGAGCAACTGGCTAGCAAGGCCTTGGTTGACCTGCCACTGGAGTTCGTATCCCGGGAAGCCGCCTACAACTTTGTCGACGGGGAACGGGGCACGGAGATTCGTCAGCACCTAATTCTCGGCGATTATAAAACCATCCACGAGGCGCTGACGGCAGCATTAAGGACGGAGGCGGCCAAGGTAACAGCCATCCCGACGTCGAGAACGAGGAGTGTCCGCTACACCGGAGACAAAAGACCAGCCGAGGGACGCCGGCGAACAGCTAGTGGCCTGTGTTGGAGGTGTGGACAGCCCAGACACCTGCAGAGAGCCTGCCCACACCAGGAAGGGCATCCGGAAGAACGAGTAAGGCCCGGCGTGGCTAGCGGCGCGACGGCGCCATTACCACCATCCCCTCGAGTGACACTGCGCCCCGTCAGCCGGCGTATGGATGACAGCTTCATCGCGGACGGTTGGGTGAGAGGGAAGCCGTGCCGCGTGCTGGTGGACACTGGGGCAGCCGTGACCATCATCAGAGCTGACGTGGCGAAGGGTTTGCCGACGAGGAAGCCGAGCCGACCATACGAACTTGTCACGGCATCGGGTGACACCTTGCCTATGGAGAAGGAGGCCCTGCTGGAGCTGACCTTGGGGCGGAGTGCCGTGCGTCTGTGGATGTTCGTCGCTAAGGTGGCTGAGGAGGTGATTCTGGGACTGGATGCCCTCAGGAGCCACCAGACGGTCGACGTCGGCAGGAAGGTCCTGCGGCTCAACGGAGAAGGGGTTATACTCCGTCAACCCGAAGAGCGCCTTGGAATCTGCAGGGTCGTCTTGAACGAAGATGTGGTTTTCCCCACGAGGAGCGAGGTGATGGTGACGGCGCGACCAGAAGGCCAGACAGCAGGTTGGGTCCAGAGGCTGCAGGAGTACGACTTCACCTCAGAACATCGTAGAGGGGGAGCCACGGTAACGCAGACGCCATGTCCCTAAGACCCTGTCCAGAAGAGTGCGGCCAGTGCACAAGAGTGGAGGAGAAGGAGCGTGCCGCAGCAGTCCGAGTAGTCACGGCAGTGCCTACGGATGGCTGGGATAGCGCAGGCCTGAGGAGGGAGCAGCTGGCGGACGCAGACTTGGGGCCACTCTTACGGGAAGTGGAGGCAGGGACGAGACCAACCTGTGAGGACATCGCACCGAGGAGCGCCACCTACAAGTCGTACTGGGCCCAATGGTACTCGTTGAAGACCTGAGAGGGCGTGCTGTTCCGGGTATGGGAGTCACCCGATGGGAAGACGCAAAGAGAACAGTTGGTACTTCCCCAGAGTAAGGTCCCGGAAGTCTTGCAGGACGTGCACGACGGTACTTCAGGAGGACACCTGGGAGCAAAAGCGAACGATTGACAAACTACGGCAGCGTTACTACTGGCTGAGACTCCGAGCAGATGCTGAGAGATGGTGCCGTCAGTGTCACGTGTGCGCGGCGAGTCGTGGCCCCCAGAATAGGAGCCGGGGTCGCACGCACCAGTACAACGTCGGAGCGCCATTCGAACAGATCGCCGTTGACATTGCTGGACCGTTCCCAGTTTCCGACCGAGGCAACAAGTACCTAATGGTGGTCGTGGACTACTTCACCAAGTGGCCGAAAATGTATGCCATCCCAAACCAAGAGGCAAAGACAATTACAGACTGCCTCGTGGAACAAGTGTTCTGTCGATTTGGGGTGCCGTTAGAGCTACACAGTGACCAGGGTACCAACTTTGAGTCCAAACTAATGAAGGAGGCACTACAAAGGCTTGGGGTGAACAAGACCCGCACGACGCCTGTACATGCCCAGTCGGATGGCATGGTCGAGAGGTACATCAGGACCTTAGAGGAACACCTGAGGAAGGTCCTGGCCAGCAATCAGCGAGACTGGGACGTCAAGGTGCCACTGTTCTTGCTGGCCTACCGCTCGTCTACACACGACACAACTGGAATGACGCCAGCCAGCTTAATGTTCGGCCGAAAGTTACGCCTCTCTTGTGACCTGGCTTTTGGAAGCCCTCCGGAAGCGAAACAGACAGCGACCGAGTGTGTGGAGAACTTGGTGGACCATCTCCACGACATGCACGAGATGGCTCGCCAGAACATACAGAAGGCGAGCGACCACATGAAGACAAGGTATGACAGGCATGCCAACAGCCAAGGGATCCAGCAAGGTGACCTGGTCTGGTTGTACCGTCCTACGCGGACCAAGGGACGCTGCCCGAAGCTTCAGCAGCCATGGCAAGGGCCGTACCGGGTGGTGAAGAGGATTAACGACGTGGTCTACCGCATCCAGAAGGTTCCCCGAGGGAAGATGTTGGTGGTACACCTGGATCGCCTGGCACGCTACGATGGTGCTATTCGGGACGGCCAGCTTTGAGGAGGGAGCAGTGTCACCCAAACCTCGAAACTTCCTATAGACCGACTGGCAGCGACAGCAGGAGACGGAGGCGTTCGGACACACCCACCCATTAATTTAAGTCACTAACTTAACGGATGATTAGGAGAGGGATTGCGGGCCACTGAGCCGTCTCTTTACCCTCCCCTTAGGTTCTCGAACGTACGGGTTGTTTCATCTAATCCAGAGACTTCTAGAAGACGGTGATATTCCTATAAAAAGGGCTGCAGTGAGTGAATTCAGTCAGTCAGTGCTTGACGAGCTAGCGAACGGACGAGAAGACTGTGTACGTGCATCGGAACGGTAACGGACGAACTGGTGAATTGTAGTTGTGTGCATTACGTAACTCTGTGTAATTGGCAAGTATTTAACTGTAAGTCGGTGGAAATAAAGAACATTTTTGAGTGGTGCAATTGGACTTTTCATTTCACGAACCCACAAAGTCACAATACCATCTAGAACTATGTAACAAATCTGATGTGTTTTACTAAAATGTTTTCTCTATTGATGAGTATCTTTAGCTTCCGGTGAACGCCGCGTCATCTTGGTCACATTTGCCGACGTTTCGCTCATCATGCCGTGAGCTTCCTCTGGGCTCTTGTCCAATCTTAACGCTGTTGTTCACGCTTATATCTCCTTGGTTCTCCGGTGGCTCTGTCACTTAGTTCTTGGTTGGCTGGCTATCCACCTATTTGAGTGTGTGCCAGTGTCACCGTTTTCTGGTGGCTTTGTAAGTGAGTTCTGTTGGCTTTGTTAACAAATTACGAGGAAAAAGGCAACAGAACTCACTTAAAAAGCCACCAGAAAACGGTGACACTGGCACCGACTCAAATAGGTGGACAGGTAACCAACCAAGAACTAGGGGGCGAGCCACGGGAGAACCATGGAGATATAACCTGAAGAACGAAACACCACATGATGAGTGATACGTCAGCAAATATGACCAAGATGACGCGGCCTTCACCGGAAACTAAGGATGCTCATCAAGACACAGACCGTGGAAGTTTACGCATCCACCCGTTTGCTATATTGTTTGTCAAACCACTCTTAGACACGCTTATACTTCTACATACATTATATTCATCGAGATACATACGTATTTTCTAATTGATATTTTTTAGTTGCAAGGGTAATATGGGAATCTATAAGCTTTAAGCAATACTAAAATATTTAAACTCTAGTACCTATTTGATCGCTTTGAAATTTGATTATTTTTGCATGGGGATTAGATGAAACTGAATGACGACTTTCCATTTGCGAAAAGCAAATTACTGGAATATTCCGACAAATAACAAGGAATACATTGGAAACACTTCACTTTATAAAAGGTGGAATTGACACCAATTGTCTGTTTTAACGAACACTGCATTTTTCTGCGCTCTTGATTCAAAATTAACCCGGAACGCACACATCGCTGATCTTATCAAGAAACTTGGAGAGAAAATTGATCAACTGAAATTTCTAATATCAGACACTTCTCCGTTGCCCCCATCTTCTGAAAGACTTGTTTACTTCTCGCTAATCATTCCTATTTGGGCATATGGTTGTCCAACTTGGGGTGCAGCAACAAAACGCAGACTAACAGAACGCAGACTTTACAAAATCGGGTTCTACAACTAATAGCGAATGCACCTTGGTACATTCCCAATTCAACCTTACATAAAGATCTGCGTACTCCAACAATAGAAGACACTATCCAGTCTTACTGCACACGCCTCTTCACTTCCTTTGGTGAACTTGAAAATGCAATTCTGAGAGACATTCCTCGGCATATGCCACAAGAACGAGTACGGAGAAGATTATAGCGAAAACGACACCCAGATCTACTAATTTGAAATAATCTCAAAACAGTTTAAATAAGTAGCGTCACTGGACTGCAACATCAATACACGTTTCTTATTCTTTTGAATAATTTTATCTTTGTTATCTAAACTAAAAATACTCTGTCTGTATAAAGTAAGTTCTCAATAAATTAAAAAAGTATTTAGGCTATCTCTTACGGGTTACTAGTTATCCAAAAGTCATTCAAAGTTAAGAGGACTTCTGAGGTCATTCCCAAAATATTCAAGATATACATTTTGAGACCTCAAGACAATGTTTCCAGCGAAATTCGGTGTCAAATGTTAGAGGGAATGCAATATTTTCCTTGCCTAATATGCTTTGAACTGTATGTCATTGGATTTTTTGTTCCATTTATACCCAACATTTAACTGCAATGGTGATATCGGCGGCTCATGTTGCTTTAAAGCGAACAAATTATCTGTGAATCTAGACAAAACAAAAGATGTTACATTTATAACTTGTCGTACGTCACTTACTCAAATCAAAATTGGGATCAATTATTTGTTATTAGAAGAAATTGAGAGCATTAAATTTCTGGGCCTTCAAGTTGACATATGTTTAGATTGGAAAGCTCACATAACGTGCAGTTTACCTAAACTCAGCTCTGGCGTTATGGTATCCGAGAGCTGGTTAATGTGAGTTCTATTGATACGCTTAAATTAGTGTATTATGCATACTTTAAGTCTATCGTGGATTACGGAATATTATTTTGGGGCAACAAAGTAGAAAGTAAAAAATAGTTCTTAAGCAAAATAAAGTTATAAGAGTCATTTCTAACACCCATAGCAGACGCTCCTGTAAATTAGAAGATTGAAGATATTGTCACCCAATTATCGGGAAGCACAACAAACGACAGCTGAGTAAGGGATCAGAGGCCGCGCCACGCCCACCTCATTGGTCTCTGTCACTAACTGAGGGGGATGATTAGGGAAATGTCATCTGTCGCTGGCCGCCTCTTTTCCCCCTCCCACTGCCATCTGGAACCTTCGCGTGGATTCACGGAAACCAGAGACTTCTAGAATACTGTGATATTCCTATAAATAGGGCTGCAGTGAGTGAATGGAGTCAGTCAGTCTTGACGTAAGAATGCAGTGCTAGTGTATGACGAGAAGACTGTGTGAGTGCATCGGATAATTGTACGTAATTACGATTGCAAGTGAAATTGTAACGGACGAACTGGTGAATCGTAATTGTGTGCATTATGTAATTCTGTGTAATTGGCAAGAGTTTAACCGTAAGTCGGTGGAAATAAAGAACATTTTTGAGTGGTGCAATTGGACTTTTCGTTTCACGAACCCACAAAGTCACAATATTAACCTTTCCTTGTATGTATATATTCTGGATCCTAAAATTCTTTGTATGCCATCGGGCTTCATTTATAACAAACAACGCTATTCACAGAATAAACACTATTATGTGTTTCAAATGGGAAGGTTTTTTCCTTGAGTGCTACAAGGTGAGCAACCAATCCGAGTCCTGCGGTGTTGTCGTATTGCATTCCCGCTAAGTGTGTGACAAGCGGCAAAATAATGATCCTCTAATAAATACTATTCGCGCTAAGACGAGAATTCAGATTTTGCAAAAACTAATCCATGAGGAAGGAGGGAGTAATGCATTTAACATAACCGTAAAAACCCGAGAGAGGGAAATATAAAAAGAGTGGGGATAACGAAGTGGAAACGGTGAAGGTTCCAAAGTATCTGATTCGGTACAGGTGAGAACCGCCCTACCCAGACCAAGGGATGCTACCCGAAACTTCAACGGCCGTGGCAAAGACCGTACAGGGTTATGGAGAGGATTAACGACTTTGTGTACCGCATCCAGAAGGTGACACAAGGAAGATGTTGGTGGTACACTTGGATCGTCTGGCCACTACGATGGTGCTGTTCGTAACTATCAGCCTTGAGGAGGAAGCATTGTCACGAACCCATTATTTACGATAGCTGGCCACAGAGAGATAAGGAACTGATGGTGCTGGTTGAACATAAACAGCTTGCCTACGCAGATAAACATAGGACGGAAATAAAGGTCTGCGGAAATAAATGAAGACATAAATGGAACGTTCCAGTGACATCTGGATTGTCTTACAGAACATTCGAGTTCTTGTTTGTTCCAGAACTATCCAGTAATATGAATGGTGTTGTATATAAGGAAGCTGCGACTCGCCAAAAAAAACCTGTAAAGACAGTCGTGAATAATCGTAAATCGAGACGGAACGAGAGTTGTAATTGAAACTAATATGTGTTTGGAAATTAAGCTCTTTGTTGTGGTCAACGAACTTGTTATATTGTAATTGTGTATGTGACGTAATCCTGCTACTGTACGCATGCTTCTACGGAAATAAACATTTTGAATTTCTGCAACTGGGACTTTTAATTCTACGAACCCACATATTCACAATATGTTATTAAACTGTATACCTCTGGACATGTTCAATGTGTACAGTATTTTCTGGCTACAGGTGAACTCACTGAACACAAATCAATATAATCTAATCTAGATACATGGTACGGAAGGTAAAAATGGATCTCGCTTTGGAAATCCTGCAGTTTTGAATAACAATAAAATCTACAACGTACATTACATCACTCCAATATCATTAGCAGTATAGTACTAATATTATGTGATTTATTCAGTATTGAAGACCATATATTACAGCAGTAGTATGTTATAACTAGACTTTGGATTTTAGGTAAAAACCCTTTTTAATCCTTAAAACATAACTTCATAAAAACCTGCAAGTACACTTTTCTTACGACAGCATACCTATAATTACAGTTTTTGTGGCGCCTAAAAGTGCCTATTTTGACAATAAGGCCTAATTTTACATATTATCCATATTTAATATGCGTTTGGTTAAAACATCTCTTCTTTTTCCATATATATATATATATATATATATATATATATATATATATATATATATATATATATATATATATATATATAAATTCTTTTTTCTAAACTCTGTCTTTTGAATTCCAAAGCATAATTTGCAGTGTGTATCAATTTTTAACTAGATTATGCATGTAACTTTCATGGTCAATCTAAGGGTTGCTCTTATATGACCTTGGAGCTATGGCTGCAGTCCACAATAACCGTGTGTTCTTCAGCCCGTTCCCTGAAAAATAGAAAGCGATCCCTCCCACCCTCCGACTTATTGCATCTTCAGACAGTGACACCTTCCCTCTCCCTGTAAATTTTGCATTCTGTCTTAAATGTTTAAAGTATACATTTGGTGAGAGGACAATGCCGAAAATTAAAACTACAAAGGCTTCACTGTTACTTTAAAGGCTTCAAAAATTTCCAGACCTGATCACGGATGGTCAAACAATATTCTGTAAAGCGTATAGCAAACAGGTCAGAAAATTAAATGTGCATATCAAATATATTTTTTTCTTCTAAATGCATACTGAGTGACCGCTTGCCAGATAAACTTTTATAATGTTATCTTCTTGCGTTATTTATTGGAACACATTTTTTCCTTCAAATCTCAGTTTGATATGCTTTGGCGCAGGTGTGCTGAAGGCAGTGTTTCTGAAAATTTAATTTTGAATTTACATAACTAAAATGTTACTGGAAATTCAAAATCCTCAGTAATACAATAAAATTACAACGAGTACGAGATAAAAATTTATTTATCTACCACGCTTTTGTTCTTTCTGTGTGTCTGTAAGTAACCAGCGACAAAATGTTGCACTGAACTCAACATGTACATACAAAGGAGCTGCAGATCAGATTAACACTGAACGGAAAAGAAAACTGAAACAGTCTCTGCTAACCCAGACAGTAAACCATTCTTCAAACAAAAATTAATTTCATGCTGATCTATGTCGAACAATCGTCGCAGCAAATATCCCATTTAATACATTGGAAAATCCACAGTTCAAAGGCTTCTTTAAAAAATACTGTCACAGAATTATTCCACCAGAAGCCCCCATAAGGATAAATTATGTTGACAGTACATAATATGTAGATGCTTTGAGCAGAATTCGTTCGGACACAAGTAGATCACATATCTGGCTAAGAGTAGATGAACCTACGGAGAGTATGTGGAGATACATAGTACATTTAATTGTGTGGAAGTTGAAATCTGATACTCCCACAGTAGCATATTTGATCTGTTGCAGACAGCTGGCCAGAACCAACTCTCAGACTATAGCGGAATTCGTTAATGATGTTCTCCAGGTATTGCACTCAAACAGTCCTGATGAAAATAAAATAGTACTAGTGTACACTGACGCAGCAGCATATGTGTTTGGAGCAGTGAGTTGCCACATTGTTTGCCTTGCACGTGCTGTTATCCGTGTCACAGAGCATATCAGACAACAGTACGTAAATGTCAACAAATTGATTTCTACAGTACAAAAAGATCATCAAGGTGTCAACAAGGGTACAGATTTTGCTTGAGAAACTGCCCAAATTTTCTCTGCCTCCCGAAGCTACACTTACCTACTGGGGAACATGGCTCAAAACTGCAGAATACTACAACGACCACTTTAGTGAAATGAAAGACGTCGTTTCAAATTTAGAAGACGAGTCTAAATGCATTGTGTCTGCAAAGCAAGTAATGAAAGAATCTAGTATTCGGAGGCATCTAGCACTCTTCTCACTTTACTTTGTACACGTTAATTCCATCACTTAAAGCAGCAGGAAAACCTCTCTATGAACAAATGCAAACATTTAATGCTATGAAAACAAGGATTAAAACTGTACATTTGGTTCTGTTGTAGATAAAATACGGAATAAACTGGATAAAGTTCATCAGAGGAATTGTAGGATTGAAGGACTTGCGTAGGTCTTCAGATATACTAGCAGGAAAAAGCACGGATATACAATGTATCATTTCTGTCCATCTAGTGTCGAAGTTGAAATTGGCACCTGTTACTTCGGTGGATGTGGACAACCAACCATCGCGACTGGATATTGAGGATCTGAATGTCAGATCCTCGGTCTCAGTCAGATCTGGGCTGGGCCCTCCACTGGCAGTAAAATGTTTGGTAAGGATGGACTATATGCGGCAGAAGATGAGGTAGGAGTTGGTGGATGTGGAGCGTTTATTTTCAGCTTACAAATTAGTGCTGAGCGACAGATGACATTGCTTGTTTATTCAAAACCTAGAACAATTATTAGTAATCTATTGTGAAGCTAATATTTACAGCATTAATGGACTAAGATTTTAAATAAAAACATTTTAATTTTTTTTCACTGGTTTGTGTAGTTCATTTTTATGTTCAAAACATTTTTTCACATTTCATTGCTTAAACTCATGTATTAGTTTAGATATGTGTGCTTCTTGTAATTCTATTAGTAGTGGATGTAATAAGTTTATGTTCTATGGTGGATGTATTCTAGAGTGAGCATTTTAAATTATTAAATTCTAAAAGTAGAATTCACGATTTCAAACATTTTTTTAAGAATATTATTTTTAAAGCTTATATTTGTTTTTAGAGACTGTTTATTACATTATAAAACCTATTTTAAGCACCTAAAGACACATTTTAACGACCAAAGGTCTGAAGTTTTGATCAACAAGTTCTTATAACTTATAAGTTTAGAATCACTGCTACTTTGATCGTGTTTGTATTAGTTACAGAATCGCAGTAACAGGATCTGTGTATCGGCATAGAATTTTTCGGAACGTTTCTACTACTGTTGCGTGCCTTTGGTTTCCAGAGTATTGTATATCCTTTTTCCGGTGGATGCACACGAAGAACCATGCCTGTAAGTATGCTGGTGTTTTTATATGAAAACTTTTTGTGTTTAACTTATTGGTTTGCTGTGTTAAATAAGTTTGATAAATGAAACGAGATAAATCGTTAGCGTTATATTTGTTAGAGCATCCAACTTGCAAGTTTATAAACTTTCAGGTGACATAAACGATGCTACGCATTTGAGCACATGTTCGAACTTGTTTAATGGCATAAGGAATGAAATGTTAACGTTTAACACGTGTGATGCTGTGAAATTGTAGGTGCAGAAAGTTTGGGGGAAACTCTTAAAATTCCAGATAAAATACAATTATTTTTATGCCAGTTATTGAAAGGAAAACTTCGTTGATTCGGGTCGTTAAGCACTGGTGATAAGTATAGAGATCATGAACAAAGTTTTCGGAAAATAATTAGGTCTTGTCATAGACTCATACACTGTTAAATTCGAAGTTTTTAATATCTTACATGACACTTTCAAACTTTTAGAGAATTACATGCCATTGTGAAACAGTTGTACCTCCTTCAACTACTGTTCTCAGTACATAACGTATGACATGGTGTTGCGCCATATTGGGATGATATATTGCATAAATACACATGTAACACTAATTTTAAACCGTAAGTATACTGTATTATTATTTAATGAGTAGGTGGTATTGAAGCTTATTTTCATCTCATTGTAATAGTTATCAAGCACTTTCCAAAAGTTCTAAACCTGTCTGTTGCTTGGGTTGGCTTAATCAGTGCAAGTGGAAGACCAAAATTGGCTTGTTTGTGTGTAAACTGACATTTTTTATGCATACCGACATCTCCAGGGGGATTTGATGTTTAAACGGAATGGCTACTAAGCAATAACAAAATATAATAAACTACGGTAAAAGTGCAGAAAAGGTGCGAAGGGAAATCGTGTCTGACGCCATAAGTCGGTGCCAACTTCCAGAACATGCTACCGCGGAAAATACCAAAATTACGCAAGCAAACCAGAGATACTGTGAAATGCGACATAAGGATCAGTGGATCATTGCCAGAATTATCATTATTATATATTATATTTAAAAACTCAAAGGAATCTAGCACAAAGTATATAATAATAATAAATTAGGCTTACTACGCACTATTCCCATTACAATCGCTAGTTCATAATATGAAAAAGAAAATGTGTATGGCAACGTTCCTCTGTATTTACTGTGTATACAGTATCGCTGTTTTCGTGTATATCGGAGCTTCGCAGTCGGCAACAACTTGTTTTCCTGGCGTCATTCCGTACCAACGTAACTGCGCACCTATTCTGCGCTTTTACTTAAACTGCTTTTTCCATTAAGTCCAATTTTTTTTTTTCTTCTAATTTCTGAGTTCTCGATATTGCTTGTATAAAAGGTTATATGTGCCGTCCAAACATAAAAAATTACATAAATGCATTTGAAATAAAACTAATACATGCCAAGTCTAAACTTTCTTACTGCATATGTGCCGATGTCCTAGCCTGGTTGCATTGCTGTCAGCATTGCTTCTCAATAATCCTGATCCAGCCAATGTTGAAAACATTACTCTAGTCATTAAAGTGGCAACATTTTTCAACTGGAAGTTCTTGATCAGCCCCAGAAATGGATTAGCTTGCCTGCTTTTGCAGTCTGTCAAGGTTTTTCCACTAAATGTATATAAGTTTCTCTCTGATACTGCCTGTTGATAGGCAATGCTAGAGAAATTTCCACCATGTCTCAATGTTATTAGCATGGATATTGTTAACTGGTTCCATGAAATGCATACTGTGGGTGGGCTGCAAAACCCCTAGTCATTAAGTCATTTTATTCACCCTAGGAGTCTGTGTGGATTGTGCTGGCAAACTTTACATGCCCAAAGCAAAGAGGGTGACAGCATCTCTGATTATTGGAGCAGATTGTCATCCATAACATGTTGATCATTACGATAATCCCAAGGATCCAATTTCCTTCTGTGGTTGCAATGATACATCTTCCTCCCCTAAATGACATGGCTGTCACCATCTATATTATTGCTGTTTATATACTTACTGTCCTTCGAGAATAAGCAAACCTCCTGACAATAGGTGAACTAATCACATTCTGTGTATTATGCTTGTATATTCAATGCAACTCTGAGCAATGGTTTGCACGAAAATGCGTGGCGATAGCTGACAATAACTCATAAGTATTTGGGCAGGTGATAACCTAGATTTCTTAAACCAAGTACCTGACATATATGTTAATAAACATATAAAAACTCCATAGTCTCTCATGACACAATGGTGTGAGATAAATAACATTAATGAATCTAGCCATAGCGATGGAGCTATTACACTTGTGAAATTTATTTATTAAATGGTAGGTACTGAACAGATATTCATTTTCACAATAAATAGTAGGGGGGGACATAAAGAGAACAATATCCAAATAAGTTTCTGCTTACCTTGGTTAAATGTAGCAAACACAGAGCATGGTGATTTTTTTGGATAGGTGGTGTTTGCTAAACTATTTGTTCAGCACTAACACCTAAATCACATTTGTTTAATGCTGAAAGTAGGAATGAAACGGTATAGATGACATAAGCATTGCTTATTTTCACATTTGAGAAATTGGAGAATCTCTTGTGTTGACGGGAGAATATTTTCTAAGTCCCAAGGTGCAGGTATATGCATGTGCAAGCAGACAACCTGCAGGATCTGGCATTGCAGCCAACATGAGAAAGATGTGTTACACTTACAGCCAACCTCTGCAAAAATGCACCAGGCCTCTGTCCAACACCAATGCAGAAAGACATGTGGATGCAATTAGTGCAGGTCAGTTTTGGAAAATACTGACCATCTTTTCTCTCAGGTTTTATTGCTTTACAAAATAAGCTTTCTGTCCAGCAGAAGTACCTAGTTAGAAGTGAAGGCTGTAAATTCTGTGCATTCGACTATTTTCAGTAGGTATGTTGTGGAAAAACAGGACATCGCTCGACAAATTGGTAAAATAGACTTGTCCTTTTATTTTAATGAGGAGGCCTGCCTTAAGTTATTATTCGATGAGGGTTTGCTAAGAACACAGATGTGTTCCGAATGGAATGCTATCCTTAGTGTAATTAGGTAGTTAATGTAAATTAGGGACTATTGTGTGTGTTTAGTGTAATTAGCTAGTTAGTGCAATTTAAGTACTTTTTAGTTTGCTAGGCCAAATTAGACTGCTGGCAGCATTACATTAAGTGGAGAAACAAGGATAATTTTGACTGCACTGAATTTAATATAGCTATGCAGTAAGTAAAAAGATAAACAGCCCGCCTCGGTAGCGTAGATGGTAGCATGTCTGCCTCACGTTCAAGAGGTCCCGAGTTTGAATCTTGGTCTGGGTGAGTTTCCTGGATAAGGTTTTTTCTGGGGTTTTCCCTTATCCTGAAAGACGAATGTCAGGTAACTCGAAGCTTCATGGACCCCGGACGCATTGAGCATCATTTCACCCATTTCATTCATTGTTCGATATGACTAACTGTTGGAGGAACTATATAAACTCATTAATTTATCCATAAACCAAAACAGCTTCGTGTTCAAAATTACAAAGAAACCTCAGGGTTAGCTATGGGCAACCCCATATCACCATTGTTGGCTGATTTATATGAGTTATTTGGAAACATGGGTGACAAAAGCATTTCCACATATTTTTAAAGTATGGTTTCGTTACGTTGATATATTTGCCATAGTACCAGAAAAATTAGCACAGAATGTGTTAAAACTATTGAATTTACAAGGCCAATCTATAAAATTTACTATTGAAACAGAAAAAGATGGCTGGTTACCGTTTTTGGATCTAAAAATTATGAAAAAAAACAAGGAAGTGGATCACATAAAAAATGTTGCAAATGTAAATGGCTTTGATCCAAAATTTATTACAAAAATTTTTAACATAAAAGACGTAAAGAATATAACAAGGAAGTGGATCACATAAAATATGTTGCAAATGTAAATGGCTTTGATCCAAAATTATTACAAAAATGATTAACATAAAAGATGTAAAACCATCAAGGACATTAGTTCGTTAAAAGCTGATGTCTTAAAGAAAATATATTGCAAATTTACATATCATCCTAAAGCTTTTAATAAATTTAAAAGCATTTTCCGTCATTCTCATATACAACTAGTTCCACATAACAAATACAGCATGAGAAATACACTAAATCACCTGCTCAAAAACACAAGTCCGGCCAACAAATTATCAGGAATTTATAGTGTAAAATGTGAGGATTGCGATGAAATATATATTGGTAAAACAAAAAGAAACTTGAAAACAAGGATGAAAGAACACATGATACGCATAAAATACAGACAGATAAATCAGCCATAGCCCATCATTTTTGGTCAAAAAAGCATAATACTTCTAAAGAAATAAAACTTTTGGTACCAGCAAAAGAGTATTGGGAATTAACCGTTTGGGAAAATATACACATTTTTAAGAATAGAAAGAGAGCCATGAATTTCGAAATACCAATATTGGGTGACGTCATTCAACTTGTTGAATGCCAGCAGAGGGAGGCGGTCAGCTGAAGAACTAGTCAAACATCAGCTGATGATGGGGACGCGTGGTCCTTAAAACATGTCCTAATTTTAAATGTAAGTGGAGCTAAAGTGTTTTTATAGTTCGACAAATGGTTTAAAAAGATTCACTCTTTATAAATACTTCTATTTTATAATTTTAATACTTGCTTCCTTGTCAGATTTTTTGATGACATGACACTAGACTTCAAGTTCATATGCACCATCATTACCAATATGGTGCTCTGATTTCTGTATATACTTAGAAGTGGTTATCCAGTATAATATTTGTCAGTGCCTGTGCTAGGCAGCTGGAGTGTTTCCATTTGAATTATGCACATGCTGAAAATGCCAACATTGTGAAACCAAAATTGCGATGTACAGATGTGTAAGAAAACAATGCAGTAATAATAATGTTTGGTGGTGTTCTTTAGAATGCAGTACTCTATGTAGCTTTTTGCTGTAGGAAGACTTACTTCATGGTGCATTTTTTTTCATATGCATGTCTTTTGACCTTTCTATCAAGGTTAGATTGTTGGAGAGATGTTCCCTAAGATCTAATTGCATATATCGATTTGTTATATTTTGATATGGACTAGTTTGCAATAAATTGATTATTTTCAGATTTCCAAGATGCACAGTTGGCAACATTGGCCTGTACCAGGATCTGGCACTGTTATACAGGATAACCCTTAAAGCCTAATAAAACTTAAAAATTCTTCAGCTGGGGACTTGTGCAAATACTGTGAAACTTTCTGATGAATGAATGTTTTAAGCGAGCGCAGTTTCCAATTCTCACTAAAGATAACACTGATATTATTAATGATAAACTCTGTCTATGACTGCTGACTTGTTTTTACTTTGGCCTAGGCAAATATATTTCTTGTTTATTGCATCTGATGGTTATACAATACATGAAAAACATGTTATTTCCTTGCTAAAATGTGCATTTCTTATACATAACTGCAGCTCTCTATTTCTGAACGCTTAGAAAATTGGGCATTTTAAGTACTAAAATGCAGATTTGGCAGGAATAATTAAAATGGTTAAATATTCATACTTAACCAAAAATGTAAATGTAGAAGAAAGATTCATACACGGGAAATGTGTATATTGATGTGATCAGTTTGAAAGCCTGTAACCTATTCACACTTACTCCCTCTTTAAGACTCTTAAAAAGGAAAGGAACCACAGTGACAGTTTGGTGAATAACCCGTAAATAAGTGAGAAAGAAAGATGTTTTAAACAATGAAAATGCAAATAAGATACTAAACACTAGATCAGTTTGAAAGTTTGGAACCTACCCACCATCCCATTTTAAGACACTTAAATAGGAAATAGATTGCATAATGTAAACAAAGAAACTATGAGGACAAAATGAGATTGCAAACCATAATTTTCTGAAAACTACTTATATACAGCTTACCTAACCTCATGTCACTTAATTCTGGATGGACTACAATATGTAAAAACTTTAAAACCATAATTTTGTTACGAGTATGGTGGTAAAACTTGTATTAGTAATGTATGCGTATGCTTCCTTGGCCTGTGTCTTGAGTATCCTTAGCTTCTGGTGAGGGCTGCATTGTCTCGGTCATACTAAATGACATTTTGTTCATCATGTCGTGAGCTTCTTCTGGGCTCCTTTCCTATCTTTGCGTTGTTGAGACTTATATCTCCACGTTTTTCTGGTGGCTCTGCCTCTTAGTTCTTGGTTGGCAAGCCCACCTATTCGACTCGATGCCGGTGTCACTGTTTCCTGATGGCTTAGTATTAGTAATGCTCACTTTGCTCGTCATTTAATTCGTAGTGGCCTTCAATATGTAAAACCAGTTTCTTATAAAGGCATCAGTTGGGATTAAATTGCTCAATAAATTTTCTCTGATTCCATTTTTCATTCATATGTTGACAGTTGTTTAAGCAGCAAAGCTACAAGCTGCCCTTTACTGGCTAAAAACTGTTAGGGTTAAAGCTTTTTCCTGAACCACTTTTTAAAAAATCATCTCTGCTACCTACGAGTTTAGGGCCCTCGATGCCCACAGGCAACTGTCCATCAAATTTTTTATAATAAATTATTACTTTTAAAAGTCTAGTTTGTGAGTAAAGCTAGGTGCTTTGAGCAGATATCCAGGCTACAAACTGTTTTATTTTGGTGCAGAGGTTAAGATGATCTAGATATCATGGACATCTCTTCATTTATATATATGTGTCCTCCAGTGTTAATCGGACGTTGAATGAAATGGTAAAATGATGCACAAATGAGCCCATGGACCATAGAACTTAGTTACTTGTCATTCATCTTTTAGGATAAGGGAAACCCCTGGAAAAAGCCCTAACCAAATAACTTGCCCTGGCTGAGATTTGAACTCGGGACCTCTTCAATGTGAGGCAGTCATGCTACTTTCTACGCTACCAAGGGGGGCTTCTCTTCATTTGTGCGTCCGGGATGCTGTTGTTAGTTCCTTGATGCCATGGTTATCCTATGGTTTAAGATGGTCTTGATTACTTGGATTACGGAATTTCAAGACTTCTAGATTTATTTTTTAAATATGCAAGTTTTCTTGAAAGTTTGTTCTATACGGAAACAAGTAGAAGAATACTATAAGTATAATCTTGAATATTAATTTAATAATTAGAAGGAAAAATAGTTTCACTATTATAAAATATTAATTTAAATTTCTCCGAATTTGAGATTTAAACTTCATCATAATTGTAATTATTAGAATAAACAATTTACTTCTAGTGAAAAAACAAGGTAGGTATGTACACTATTCCGTTCTTTAAAGTCTTTGTGTTTTAAATTAGTAATGGCCAAAATCCAAAATGGTATGCTAAAATGTGAAAGAAATTGAACACTTAGCTCAAACATTTTAAAAGATGAGAAATAAGAATGTTTTAAAATTTCATGCACTATTTATACACATCCACTTGAACATATTTTTGGGCATATGAATGCTTAAAATTGGCAAAGTTGCTGTGTTGCATCCTGATTGGACAATGCTCAGGATTTTTCAGTAAACATTTTTGAAAAATTACATTTTTTCAAAATGTCAACATGGTGCTTAGGAGTCTTAAGATAACCCTGAAAAACAAATCCATTGCTGTGATGAGTCTCGTTACACTAAGCTAGCCAGCAAGACAACACCTTTTGCATAAATGACATACAACTGTGTGATGCACAAATAGGAATTTAAAAATAAATCTAGAAGGCTTGAAATTAAGTAATATGGATCATCAAGATCATATTAAGACCTAGGATAACCACAACATCAAGGGACGTACAACAGCTTCCAGGGAGCACAACATATGAAGAGTCCATAGACATCTAGATCGTCTTTAGCATCTGTTTCCAAGATAAAACTTAAAATCAGTTTGTAACCTCTATATCAGTAGAGCATTGGAGATAAATTTAAAATATTTCATGCACCAGAGAAAATGAGTGTAGAAATTAAACAAGAAATGTATCTTTAAGAAAACTCAAATCAGGGTAGAGCTGTATATTGTAATGTTAGAAACATTTGAGAGGTAGATGAAACTAGGAATTATTAGAAAAGGATAAAATTGTAGAAAGGCCTGTTAAATTAGCTAGGGAAATTTACAAGAAATTTAGCTAGGGAAATCACTGAAAAGCAAATTGGCCAGTGATCAGAGTGAGATAGCTAGAGAAATGTCAGGGAAACAAGATCAGCATGCTACTGATATGAATAGTAAAGCCAGTTAGCAGCTGATATAAATAAAGTAGAAATCAGATCGGACCAAATAAACATTTCAAACTATGAGCAAAAAAAAGGTACCTTCTTGAATGAAATTGAGATATAATTGTAGTACAGGGAACATAATTGTAAGTAGTGAAATTGAAAGATAGCAGTTTAAGTATGACTTTTTTTTTCTTCCATCCGCGTAAATCCTATCAGATGAATGAAATTGGTTAATTGTTGCTCAAATGAATCCAGGGTCCATAGAGCTTGTTGGAGTTATGTTCATCTTTCAGAATAGGTGAAACCCCAGAAAAAATCTTATCCTGAGAACTCGCCATGACAAAGATTTGAATGCAGGATCTCTTGAATGTGAGGCAGATGTGCTATCACCTTGCTACAGAGGTGGACAAGAACATAAATGTTAATGCAGTAATGGAAATAGCAATAGTTACTGAGAACTTATATTGTATCAACTGAAATGTGTACACAAGAATTGGTTACTAAATAGCAGATAGCCAATGCAAATTGGAAGCAGAAATTCATTAACAGTACCAATAATAGTCGATAAATTCTGTGAGAAGTCAATTTATGTGAAGTGGTGTACTCTTCATATTTGAAGTGTACATAAAAATGGGCATAATAATGTGAACAGTGATAATGAAGATGAACTGACATCAGAAGGCGGTGAGCAAGGGTAGTGAACAATTCGAGTAGGTGAGCAAATTATTTGAGTTCTCTTTTTATACCAGGCCCCGGTTGCCACCTTCTGGTGGTCAGACAGTGCATATCAATGAGCAGGAACTGTAGTAATCACAGGTCGTCTCAGGTATCATAACATAAACCACAATGCTCATTCCAAACCAGAGCTCCCACTCATAAACAAGAGCACTATTTACGCCAGTGTAGATAATTGTTTAATATATGTATTGTATCATAAAATATTGGAATATTAGGGTATAGAAGTGAGTAGTTTATTGGGGTTATAAGAAGTTGATGAAGGCTTCGCAGGTGATGGCCTCAGGTTTATGGTCAAACTTTTGGCCATTCTATACTCCATTACTGAAAGTTCGACCTACATAAACCTGACAAGGCTGATCATCTGCAAAGCCCTGATTAATAACTCTTGCCGTGAAAGCTTCAAATTGTTGCTAAAGAAAGTGGATATACACGGTTAAGATATTACAAAATATAATGCCATCTGTATTGCATTAACACAACTTCACTCATGTCACTAAAACTGGGATTGTTTAACAACCGATAGTGAAGATGGTTGTCGCCAATCAGCTGAGGATAGGACTGGGACAGTCCAGACAACGTTCATGTTTATAATAGTGACATGAGTGAAATTGTATTAAAGTATGACTCAGTAGTTCTTTTAATATGAAATAGCTTCACTTTTAACAACACTTATAACTTTCAGCGGAATATCTTGCTTGCAAATTACCAACTGTGCATTAGTGCCTTTCTGTTGATATAAGAGAAAGTAGCAAAGAATTCCCAAGGTTTTATCTGAGCACTGACTAAACATTTTGCATAACATGAGAAATATAAGCTGTCATTCATAATATGCTAGTACATGTTGCTAAGTCAAAACTCGTGATCAGTGTTTTGAGTTCTAATTTGAGAGGAAGATGACAGCTGTAAGCAAGGAACTGTTAAGTGATGGAGAACAACTAATACTTCACTCACTTACAAAAATATCCTTCACCTGCAGTGTGCACATTATGAAAATGAAGTGTACCAGCATTTCAGTGCAAAGTGTAACCAAAATCTGCAGGGAATATAAAGACTAATTCCAATATCAGTTGAGTCATCTACAGTGGATTTGGATGTTACACTTTTGCCTGAGGATTGTGATTAATGTAAGAAAAATATTCGTTTCTGTATGCTTATAACATTGTTATTTAAGGTTGCATTTTCAATGATTTTTCATGTAGGGTGCCTTTTTATGTTGCTATGTTTAGGGTGCCATGTTCAGCTGTGATACCTTAATGGTGCAAGAGGAACACTCAGCTGTTAGGTGCAGGGTTTGTAAACTACTTTCATATGGATGGTACAAAGACTACAATGCTAGGCACTCTGGTTTGGAATTTGCATTGGTAACACAGCTTACTCCAAGCATCTTATGTCTGAAATACCTCCAGCGTTTGATGATGAGGGGGACAATTTGCAATATCTTATAAAGGTCAAAGATAAGATAAAAACGATCCTGTATAAACAAGAGAATGCGGTAATCTGAAAAAGCCTGAGACGCAGGGGGATTAGCGAAGGTTCCCACACTCTCCCTGGACAGGTTTGACACCCCATGGCAACACAGTTACAAACCATTCAAAAACATTCTGACACTTCTACTTTTGTGAATGAATCTTCTCGGTTTTAGTGTATAGAGTGAATAGGGGCATGTTTTTTTATCGGTCTGCTCCTTGTATAGCAGGCATTCTCTGCCACACACATTCGCTGTCCTTGTCCCACTGTGGAAGACAACACATACCTTTCAGGGACCTTCTTTGCGTTGCTGGACTGTAAAGTACATTCATTAATTTGTTCCCAACTCACTGTTGGGACGACAATTTTTAAAATTAGATCAAATTAAATGTGCAACAGGCAAATGCAATCCTGACAGGATTTGACAATTATTATTTTTCAAATAAAGCAGAAATGACTGATCCCCTCATGAGTGACAAAGGAATTATTTGTACAGTAATGTAGTATTTCCCAGAAAACATCTGATGTTGGCAGAAACATTGTTTTTTCAGATGTGATCAAAAAGAAAGCCAGTGCACTAACAGGTTTACCTAAACATGAGAATAATTGACAAAATAATGGGAACAGAAATTACAGCGAGGATAACCGCAATGTATGGTAGAATTAAAATTACTTGAGTATCCTAAATCCTGTGAAGTATATGGTGTCGGGGAAAGCGATATTGCCATCTGCCCTAGTAGCTTGCGAGCATATTTGATATGCTGACAGCAGCTTTGAGGCCCCTCTCTACCAGCTGGTAAATATACTATTTGAGAGGTGAGTCCTGCCTGCGTAATATGAAGGTGTGTAATTTCGCGTGGTTTATAGATACAATTATTGTAGTTTGTTTTATTGAATGTGAACACTATCGATGATGGATAAATACAAAAAATATTTTGCAATTTGGTGTTTCTCTATCAAGATATATAACTTAATGTAATTGAATAAAGGAATGCCAAATTAATAACAATATTAGTTTCAAAACATTTTAGTAAAGATACTTTTTGTCCTTTCAACAGTGCACGTTATATCGAACAGTGAATAAATGAGTAAAGTAATTAATGAAATGGGTGATATGATGCTCTTAGAAAGTCCAGGGTCTCTAGAGCTCAGAGTTACCTGACATTCGTCTTCGTAGAATAAGTGAAACCCGTGGAAAAAAAACCTTATCCAGGTAACT
This sequence comes from Mantis religiosa, assembly GCA_030765055.1. Taxonomy (NCBI): domain Eukaryota; kingdom Metazoa; phylum Arthropoda; class Insecta; order Mantodea; family Mantidae; genus Mantis; species Mantis religiosa. Next base: position 404,676,024 of record CM060950.1, read on the forward strand.
CATCTTTAGCAAGATTCGAACTCTCAACCTCTTGTGTAAGGCACACACACTACCTCACATCACGAAGGCGGGCAAGAAACAAATGTAAATCAACCGAATATGAGCTGCTTCTATACGTTTATCAAAACAATGATTGTTAAAATTTAGCTTCTGTGAACAAGTTTTTGGAAACTAAATAGTAAGATATAGCTGAACCCAAATAAGTAAAGCTGAGCCAATGTGGCAAATTAAATATCAGTGCTTCTTTAAACGAATGGTTCAACGTGAACACCATTGAGAGCAAGACACTTCCTTATTCTCATATGCAAGCTTGCAGCATTGCAGGTGTAACTGGTCATCTCATACATAATTAGTTGCTGCAGTTGCTCTAAGGTCTTGGGTTGCCTCGAATAAACCTGATCTTTGAGATAACCCAGAGAAAACAATCCAACAGGATTCGATCTGGAGATCTTGGTGGTGGCCACACAGGATTGCTAATTAATCTGTTGGGGAGAAAATACAATAATTCAGGTTACTCATGCTGAGCACATTCCGGGAAATACTATTTGGAAATTTGCAGTCTTACCTTCCGGGAAAATGTCTTTTAAGGAAAGCAATTGTGCCAATGGCGGTATGTGCAGGAGCACCATCCAGTTGGAATCAGTCATCAGATTTTTCATTTTCATCCAGTTGGTCAGTGAACTCGGTTAAGAGCATTTAGTCTTCCTTCAAAGAAAATTGGGCCGATTATTCGCTGTCTTGACATGGCTGACCAGGTGCCAGTTTTTTTTTTGAGTTTGTGGGATTTCCACAAACTGATTTGGAGGCTCAGAACCTCAAATGCAAGCATTTTGTGTGTTGACACAGCCTGCCAACTCGACAAGCATTCGTCTGAAATGAAGAGTATATGAAGCTGCTCATCATCCTCGTAATACTCCAGGAAGTAGTTGCAAAAATTTACACGGACTGGTAGGTCTTGCTTTTGCAACTTATGCAACCATGTGATTTTATACGGGTAGAGTTGCAGCGCCTTCCTGACCGCCGTGTGGCAAGAACCAATGGAAAGTCTTTGTCTCCCTAACTACTGCCGCAAAATTGTCTTGGGCCTTTCTGTCATAACATTATTTATTGCTTCTAGATTGGGACCACTCACTTTATAGTGCCCAGTGTCTCTTTTTGCGAGTAACTGATGCTGTATTTTAGAAATGTTTGTTGCACCTATTGGTTTTTAAAGACCTAGGGATACCAGCATTAATAGACATTTTAATTAAGCTGAGTATGACAAAAAATTGATACATACTGCAACGTATGTATATATATATATATATATATATATATATATATATATATATATATATATATTGCAAAAAAGTATGTGAATTTGATGGTACAGACGCGAGCAAATGTATTCCGATGCATGCAAGACTGACTTACTGGAGGGATGCGAGCTTATCAGTTGTGTCAGGACGGTTCGGTTTCCTTATGCCTGACCAGCGAGTTCAGCACACAGGTATTTAAGCCTCAATGGAAAATAAAAACAAATTTGCCACATGAAACGTAGGTGGTTTTATACAAATTCAGCATCAACTTAGGTATTTATCCATCTTTTTCTTATTGACGTCATTTTCTCTCTCTCCCTCTCTTGCACACACATACCTCAACCATTTTAATCTCCCTTTCTTCTTTTTAAAAGCATTTCCAAAACCCAAACTTGTAGTTTTATCTGGAACGAAATATTTCTACTTTTTATAGGTTAGCGATAAATATAATATTAAACTGTGTGGCATTTGTGTATCTTGTTCCGAAAATAAATACATTATTTCCTTTGTTACAGTTCTCAAGAACATTATATGGACACACTACTACAATTAATATAGCCAACAAGTTACCAAATGACTTAATGACCAACGAAATAAATAAAATAATTATTTTGTTTGATAATGACAGTTCATATACAAAATCACATTAGCGTCACCAGCATGTCGGAGGTTTCACGAAGGAGTTCTTTAAATGTCAGTAAAACTGGTATAATGCGTATGTGTTTGGAGGAATTTAGTAACAGTGACGTCAAAATTAATCTCAAACTATTTGTAGTTGGTTTATTAATACTCGCCACATGTAAGTGACGAGTATTAATAAACCAGCTACAAATAGTTTCTGAGATTGATATGATTCATTTCACTTATAGCCTCACGTAGAAACCATCGAACTAAACCGGGTCTGAACTCGCAACCTTGGGATCAGAATGCCAGCACCTAAGTCATCCTGGTCAGCTTTTAGTATCAACATCATTGCTATTATTATTATTATTATTATTATTATTATTATTATTATTATTATTATTATTATTATTATTATTCACAGAAAAGCTTTAGAACGAAATATGTAGTTTGTGAATCAGGTTTCTTCAGTGAATTATTTATTTGAAATGATATTGAACACTATCAGTTATACCAATAAATGTGCAATATATGTATAGATAGAAATAGATAATTTCATTTTTAATAGTTTGATTTAAGAAACATAGAAAACAAGTACTGTTATATTATTTCGTTTATTGGCATTGATGCTGCTGAGAAGAATTTCATCTTATTCAGCAGCTCAAAAACTTTCTCACAATGTGACATGTTTGGAATAGTTTTTTTTTATGCCCTCCATCGTTAAGTCATATCGGGCGATAAATGAGTGAAATGATGCTCAAATGAGTCCGGGATCCATGGAGCTTAGAGCTACCCAACATTCGTCTTTCGGGATAAGGGAAAATTCAGTAAAAATCTTTATCCATGTAACTAACTTGGGATCTCTTGAACGTGAGGCAGACACACTGCCATCTACGCTACCAAAGTGGGCGTTTGGAGTAGTGTTGCTCGTTGTATATTGCTGATTATCTCCACTGGAATTCTGATGTCTTGAATGGTCTCTGCTAAGAATGTTGAGACCACACCTTCCACCGATTTAACAATTGTGTAATTTTACACTTTTTAATTTCCAGATATTTTTTCTCTAATGCCAGGTGCTGGTCAAAGTCAAGTCTGTAACTCCATATACATTGAGTATCTCCAACTAGGAGGTGGCACATCATTACACTTTGTATAACTTCCATATTCATCTCTCTGTAGTCCATTTTTTCCTCCTCGCTAGTTCTTTTCTTCTAACAGCAGTCCTGAAATCAGGTTGCAAGTTGGAAGTGCCAGTGTATTCTTTCATCACCTATGGGTTTTATGATCATCACCATCACAATTATTTATTATTATGACGATAATGATGGTTGTTTGATTGTTGCTTTAATGGTTGTTGTGATTTATTATTATTACTATTAATTACTATCACTTATTAGTAGTATTATTACTGGTATTATTTTTTGTTGGGTAGACTGCTAGGGAGGATAATTCATTGTCTCCTTACTTCAGTGGTCGGAGGGTAACGTCAGTGTTGATCAGCAGGTGAGCTTGACCTTTGCTTTCACTAGGCTAAACTATGTTCCCTTTGCCTCTCCAACCCCCTTGTCCATCGGAAAACTTTTGCACTGGTGGGTATCTGGACACTTTTGACATTACACTCCGAGGGACTTTCCTGAATGCTGGATAGTGTTGCATAAACTCCTCTATACACCGTTTTAAATTATATTTATGTCACACCAATTTTAATGCCGATATGAAAGTAGCATTGAACCATGAAGATGCGGTGCTCTGTGTTCTTATCCATGATGGTAACCGTTAGAGTAGACACGTGTTGCTGATACCATAGCCTGCTCACATCCCTTTAAGCCACGGCACTCGCCAGCTAGAGTGTTATGACTAAAAGTTACAGATTTCTCCACTACCCACCGTATGGCGCTGGCTGATGACCCCTCTGCAACCCTGTTCCAGCTTACAGCTGCAATGTGTTGACATTACAAACACAGAACTTTCCGTGGTTTACAGTTTAGGAGTTTACGTTTTTCAAACACTTCATTGTCGCATAAGCAATGCACCTTAATATCACAGGAATATAATGTTTGCATATTAGTTCACTTAGTAGTTCTGAATGCTTTCAGTTCTCTGCACAAACGAGATAACAATGTTACATTGCTGGCATTATGTCTTCCTCTAGGCTTTCTCTCACATATACTTTGGGTAGCTTAGGTACAGCAGTTATAAATTTCTGCCAAAAGAGAAACTCTGGAGATGGGTAATATAAGGTGGAATTTTCGTCCCTTTTGAATATTAGATTTACAAAGGATGCTGTACACTTGGCGGTAGACACTTTAGTAAGAAAGATGACACAAGAGAATTTGGCCGCTATTTTTTAACTATAAAACCTCCTATATATGCCAGTGATAAGTGGACTGGTGCATGAAACGAGGCTGTCTAGGAAGAAAAGAAAAAAAAACTAAGTAAACAGTTAAAAGCAGTTGAACAATATACGTTGGTAGGTCTTAAATTCACATTACCTTTAATGTTATTCAATTCTCCCAATATTACGATTGTGTCTGGAAGCTGTGTTGCAGTGTACAATGGTGTCTTTTATCATTAATTGAATTGATTTATGAAAGTTATTGGTTTCATAAAAATCTTTCTTCATTTGCTTGCTGTTTGTTTACAAATTCTTTGTGCCTTTTATTTGCTCCCCATAATTTACATCAAGGTGTTATTCTCCCTTTCCAATCTCTTTAATTTGGAAATTGTCTTCCTCAATCTGAATTGCAGCGCAGTTTTAAGTACGTGCATCTGTGACAAGATCCAGCGCATTAATATCAGCAGCACTGTTAACACTTTCTCTGATAGAACTGTCTCCGTTTTCTGCTTTCTGTGTGTAAGCCTATTTTTTTAAATTTGTCGCCTTGGTGTTGCTTGTTTCCCTAATTTTATAATCTGGGTAGTTCGGTAAAATGCTTGGTATACTTCCTGTTTTCAGCAGTTTAATTTTACAGCCTGGCTTATAGTCATCCTCAGTAAAATGCAAACTGCACACGACTGTTGAATTAGATTTATCATTTACCACAAAATTAGAGCGCAATATAGCTTTTAACCATTGTTTACGTAGTTTTTCTTCTACTGGAAATTCATGGAAACTGATCTCTTTTGATTTTCCTTTCTTACTTTTACAGAAAGATACGCAACACCAACTCAACACCATCTGAAATATAAAGTATTGAACTCATAATTGCAGCTATGCTGTTTGTTGTAATTGTTGCTACTACTGCTGTTATAATAATGATAAATATAATACGTAATTCTTACATTTGGAGCACTGCTACGTATGGTTCGGAGACCTGGACTTTGGAAAAACGAGAGCTTTCAAATATAGTGCTGTCTATTGTAAATTTTTGTACTATAAAGCTGTCATGGAAAATCTACCTTCTAAGATAATGAACTGCCATCATTTACGGCACAACAGTAAAAGTAATAATAATAAACAATGACATGTTGTGGTCATACTTATGATTACTTATATTATCTCTTATTTATACCCAGTTTTCTTATTGTCTCTTATTTATGCCCAGTTTTCTTGTTCGCTTACTTTAGATTGGTGTCAACAGCACTTCATGTAAAATTCACTTTCAATACTAATTGAGACCATAAAATTTGTTCAGCTGTCACCACAAAATTAAATGACGGCAAGGCCACTTAGGGGTCAGCTTTGAGAGCTCCAAGCGGCAGAAAAGGCAAACACCGCTCAGTCACTTAAATGCGTAGGAATCCGACTGAGTGCCGAGGCTTTAAGGGGGCTATGCTTATACATATATACTAGAATGTTAATCACTATTACCTAAGAGGTGTGAACGGGGAGGCTGGTTGTATTAGTTACCAGTGCAACCACACTCAGCGCTGTAATTTGCTTACTGTTATACAAAAATTACCGCTTCTCCGTAGAGGACACTATGATGTCAAGATAGACTCAGTCAACTATGACATCATTCTGGCTCTATTGGAGGACGGGAAATAACGAATAAAAGTGAACACTATATATTAAATATAACTTACTAAGGAGTAAATTTCTAAACCTATTCATGCTCCTACCCATGAATTTGCACATTTAGGACTTTTGTAGATAATACAAGTATTACAACCAAAAAGATCAGGCTTTAAATAACATCTTTACCTTAGTCAACTTATTTATATTTCTACACATGAAAACAGTTTTGAATGATCCTCTGTTAAAGGCAATGTACAGATGAAACTGAGGCAATGCTGAAAATGTTGAGCAGAGTTTAAATTTGTTTTTCATAATGCTTTTGCCTTTTAGTGTTTATTAAAAGCCTGAACTAAGAATAAGCAAGAGAAACCTAATATACTCTTTGGCATTAAATGTAAAGTTTACTGAACAAATCTCGTAACACACAAATAATAATAGAATAGTTTTTGGAACTCTACTTTCTCTGTATGCCATTAGATAAGCAAGTACAAAACTTAACGAATTCACGACATGCACTTTAACTTGAAGTGTAGTTAGTGCAGGTTTAACACACGATACATTCCTAAACATTAGAATGTTCAGCAGTGCATTGCCTTATGAAAGATAGCAACTGACTGTTCTCTCTCTCTTTTTTTTCCCCTTTTTTTTTCCCAACATTTTATGCAGCACACACATTTCCCTTGGTTTCTTGGGGGAGCGAGTTCTTGTTCTACCTCGGTTTTTAGTGGTGCTGCTAGTGTGAAACATTGTTTCCTTATGCTAATAACACAAACACTGATGACCTATGAAATATTCAACCTTTCGCGGATGTGGATGTCATGACGTCCCAAGTTAAAATGCCCCAAACCGATATTGACGTGTATAAATGTCCTGTGTATACATGCATTTAATCCTTATTTACTGCCAATTATTTTAATCTTCCAATAAATTTTAATTAGTTCTATAAGGGATGAAAGGGTTTCTTTTTGAATGGTATACCTCAAAACCTGGATAAACACACAAGGGCACATCTTCAGATTCATGGCAAATAATATTGGTCCTTGCAAACTTCTTTTTCGCAACACTGGACATTCTTGAAATGGTTGCCACTTTTTTGGTTGTGGGTGGTATCCTTTTAGTGAAGTGTTTTCTCTCGAGAATGAGGGGTGCTGTACTGGTGGGTTTCTTACCCCCAGTATGAACAGGGCTCTAAATATAATATGCAATTATGTTACAGCTATTGAAACACACAAGTCCGGGTAGGTCTTGCATGAATTTAGAGCTCTGCAAATTTACTTTACCTTGTTTCTCATAAGCTTGCCCCGTATCTCTTAATGGTCATGTGACCTAATCACCTCTCATTGGCTGCTGTTGTGCTAATGATTGTCGTGCGGTAAAAATTAGTTCGTTATTTAACATGGTGATATGTCTTTATATGTTGGAAGAGAATTGTCAAATTTATATTTTCGTAACTGTTTGAATTAAAAATATTACGCAATAGAGTTGATTTATCTGAAATGCATGTTAATTCTTAAACGAAGTAAAGAGGAGGTTCCTTTGTTCTCAAGCACGTGTTTCACATGGCACGATAGCACGCGATTTATCGGTAGTGGTGACATTTGTTTATGACTTTTATCACTGACCTTGTTTTGAACTGGATTAGTCATATATCACCATTTGACTGTGTGTTGTGCTCAGTGCGAGAGATAAATTATTTTATTGATCATTTATTGCGCGTGTACTTATATAATGTATAATAGCAGAGTCTACCGCCAGTTTTTCGCTGAAGTATCGCAAGGTTAATCCTTTAAAAACAGGCGAAAAAAGAATTGTAGTGCATGTGTTTAATGCACTCACAGAGAAGAATCCGTCTTTGTCAGTGAGAAGTCGAACAGCTGTGCTCTGAAGTTACAGGTGTGAGTGTTAGATCCGTAGGAACATCGCCATGTGAAATAGAGAAAACAGGAAAACTTACCACTCCAGGCAAAAGCAGGAATAAACAAAAGTGCGTGCTCGGAGAAAATACGTGAAAAGTGTTGTGTGTCGTCATGTGCATAGTTTTTTCTTTAGAAACGAGCTCCCTAACATAAGTAACATTTCGTCTGCTGTACATGAGGATGCAGATTTACCAAATTTCAGCAGATTGCTTATACAGCTGGGGTTTGTGAATGAAAAAAGAGGCAAGAAAAATGTGCTAAAAGACAGAGGCGATATTGCTATGTGGCAAAGACGTTATTTAAGGACAATCAGACTGTACCGAGATACAAATCGCAAAATATACACGAAGAACACACGAAAAGTAAGGTATGGCATGACACGACTTTTAAGACTGAAAGACAGGCATTTTTGAAAGGTATGTGTGCTGTTTTAAAAAATCCCTTCCATTATAAACTTGTTTGTTTCATTGCTCAGTCATTGAGTTTCAACTTGCTCAGTTTCATTATAAACTTGTATTTTTGCATGCCTTCATATCCTTATTTGTATGATTTTATTTATCTTCCCGGCAATTATGACGTTTACTGCAGGTTTAAATGTGACGGGAAGGCACCGCCTATGGCCTACGGAGCGAAAGCATTAGCCAATTAGGTTGAGGGGGGAAGGTAGTTGAACGCGGAGTGATACATTTCAGCGGGGCAAGGTTATATGAAACAGAGATTAAACAGTTGTGTATGGTTACATCCGACTGGTATAAAAAATACTTTTTTTAACATTTAGCTGGTTTTTGAAGAGGGATAGCTTGTAATAACTGATTTACCCCACCCATATTTGACTCGTCATTTCCCAAACAATGGAGCAGCTAACATGCCATCTGTAGACCAGTACACATCTAATGTAGGCTTATAAATAACATGTGCTCTGTCCACTCCTGTATTCTTCCCTTAGGCCCTAAATTGCTTTTAGAGGTCAAAGCATTCCTCATCCTACTCGCATATGTTTCTGTAACAATGAGAGACATTAAGTCAACAATAAAACAACTTTTTTTTGTGAAAACGTCGGTTGTATGTCAGAAATTAGCTGTATATCAGAAAATGTGTATATTTGTCTTTTTCTTTTTTTCTTTACCTATATGTTACTTGTGTTGGGAGTTATTTTGACCACTGCACAATGTTGATTCTTCAGCAGCTGAAGGAAGCGGGTCATTTTCTTCCTCGCTGCTACCTATATCCTAAACACCTCTCATCACCTTCAATATCCAAATCATGTTAAACAATGAAAGGTCTTCCAGATTTTCTAAAGTGATATCAGAATTTCGTACACATCCTACAAAAGCTAATTTATTTACTACATTACTAGAATAAGCCATTAACAGTGAAATTTAACAATTTCAAATGTGCCATTCATTTAGATCTTGATTGCTATAAGAAATCACTCACTGATAATGTAACTAAAATACTGAGCGAAAACAGCTGCATAAGGCTACCATAAACTTCAGTTATTCAATACTGTAATTTGGGGTGCTGACAGAAGTTTGATTCTTTCCAGCATGTGTTGCATACAACATATATAGTTGCACTGCTTGAACCGTTACCATGGATTTTTCTTTGTTAATAGAAACCTCTCAGATAAGGCACTGATTATTATAAGAGTGAGAGGGGAACTGCTGCGCCGCCCAGCCCTGTGCTAGGCACCAATGAACGCATCACTTCAGCCAATGGAATTCGCAGGAATCACAAATGACATACTCCATGTAGTAATCAGTGCATTATCTGAGAGGTATCTATTACAAAAGATAAATCCATTGTAACGGTTTAAATAGCGTGGCTACAATGACTCGCTTGGTGGTATAAACTAGAGCCTAAAACTTTGAACCGGAGTCATTCGTATGCACGCAAAACAAGACTCAAGTATTAGGTGTATTCGACGCAAAGAATACCTTTTGCTACAGTGAAACAAATTAGTGAAATTTCAACAATTTATTAATATTGTATCTACTTTATTGATGCTGTAGAAGTACACTGCCTAACCAATTTTTGTTTCATTTAAATAACTTAGTAAATATGGAAGATACGAATGTGTATTTATGAAGCATTTTTGCAGCATTTAACAATTTAAATGTTTTGTTCTGTTTATTGGGTATCCATTTCTGGTCCATGAAGGGTTTAAATGGCCATTGGCAAAGCGATTAATATACTAATGAAATTATAAATGCAAACCAGCTTTTAGAAAAGTTAAACTATAATCACAATTAGGTATGCTTAGATTACGCATGGTGAAGAGAACAAAACACCTATGCTTTATATGACACAACATAACACATTAACATTTTTGACAGAACTTGAACAAGGGGGTGAAGGTAGAATGGCTTGCCTAATTGTTTCAAGTTATGCTATGCAGCCTAAAAGATGTGTGGTCACATCGTTGCCATAGCTCCTCTCCCTCTCTTAACCATCAAAGAAACTCAGGATCCTAAAGTAATTTAAATTTGACAGTAATACTAAGTAACCAAAGTCACAACTCACTTCCAGATCAAAATTCCTGTAGGAGAAATTAGGCACAAGTATCTTACTGAAATAATTGGTACATCAGTGATGCAAGAACACTTATTGAAGCATCATGTTGCATGCTAAAGGGATGTGAAACAAATTCATTCTCACTATCTCAGACCTACAGTGGACATGGAAGGAATGCACAGATAAACTGTATAAGTCTTTACATTCATTAAGTGTTCTGATTTTAATATTGGCTAACTTATGTTTACCAAATTTTAAGAAGATGGAAAAGTAACATTTTATAATTTACGTCCTCCAACGTTAAGTCATATTGGACGATAAATGAAATGGGTGAAATGATGCTGAAATGTGTCCAGGGTCCATTGAGCTTAGAGTTACCAGACATTCGTCTTGAAGGATAAGGGAAAACCTGAGAGAAAACCTTATCCAGGTTACTCACCCTGACCGAGATTCGAACTCGGGACCTCTTGAACGTGAGGCAGACATGCTACCATCTACGCTACCAAGGTGGGCACCTTTATTTTAGGTTCCTTGTATACCTTAAATAGATGTTTTTAGGTTTTGCTTCTTGGATTAGTATAGGCACCACACATTTGACATTTTTCTTAGTTTTGTGAGATCTAATTATGAAGTTTTTATACAAAAGTATACATTATCAAAAATACCCATCAAAAACTCATGGAGAATAGACTTGACCTTTCCTTTATAGTTTTTTTTTTTTTTTTTTTTTTTTTTTTTTTTTTTTTTTTTTTTTACTGTAATTGACGACTACATATGTACCCAAATATTTTAGCATAAACAATTTCCTCTTCTGTAACATATTCTTGTATGAAGGGAAAGTTCTTTCAGTGGAACATGTCATTGGAGGGTATGGCATAGATGCTAATGGAGCTGCTTCTAGGGGTAATTTCCAGTATAATTTTCTCTGTTAAACTAAATCTATGACTTATATTTTCAAAACCAGGATTGCATTCAGCTTAAATGAATCTGCAACTCCAGGTATTTCTTTTCTGGATACATTGTATGATATTCAGAGCAGCGTTGAATTGCAGGTTTGCGCTTTCCATCCAAAGCATAGCTTCTGGTTTAACCTACAGTCACCCACTATTGCCTATAGTAGTAGTGGTGAATATGAATTTCAGTGAGAAAATAACCTTCATTTGATGAAGGCAACGGTTGTTGGTTATTTTAAGTGCTAACTGCTGTTTAGGTTCTTGTAGGTGAAATGAAATTCATTCTGCTTCAGAAAGCTTGAAATTAATAGTAAGGTAAAAGGTAGGCTAAAACCTAAAAATCCAGATCCTGGTTGGAAGACATTTCAGTCCCACCCCCACAAAGTATCCATTTTGCTATCAATTTCTCATTCAGTTTGCTTTCTCATTTCTGATATATTGTAAGCCAAATTGTATGTTTTGACTTTCATTTTTGTTTTTCAATCTGCCTTGAGGTTACACAATTACCACTATCTTAACCATAGTTGCTTATTAAGCTCATGAAAGGAAGGCATTGCGCCTGAACTAATTAGGCCTTAAATAGTGCTGTTGAAAACATTTAATGTAGTTTTCATTTTATATAAAGTATGTTTTATAGAAATGTTTTTTTGTTCTTTTTGCAGCTGGCTAAGGATTTGTTACACCCTTCACCAGCTGAAGAGAAGCGAAAGCACAAGTTAAAAAGACTTGTGCAACATCCAAATTCCTATTTCATGGATGTCAAATGTCCAGGTAAGTTGTTTATTTCATAGGATATAGTTTTATCAACAGAATCAGTCTTTTCCCAGTACCATTTTGTTGCCTTTTCAACTGTGTAAAACATCATCCATCCACAAGTATTTGACAGTGTGAAAGTTCAGCGTAAAATAACCTATCTACAGATACTGTAAATATGTTTTAATGCTGCATACACTGAAATTATATTGAATCCCTATAAAGTGAAAGCATTGGATGAAATATACAACAATGCTTTGTATCAGATTAAGTTTTAAGGTTCTTGGAAGATGTTAAGTAAATGTTTTTTTGAGCATGTTACTGTTTTGCATTTTTTTTAATGATGCTCTTCTGTGTGGTTCCAGTTTTGCTTTCTTTATTGTGCTTGAAAGGCTGACCGCTTGATATTGCTCAGTCATTTTTTAATTGTATTTGAGGTTCTTTTACATGCCATAAATCTATAACATAGGGTCATTGATTTACTTCCCTTCTGAAGAAATTTACGCTAAGGATTTTTACACCCAAAGAAATCCATTAATCTATGCCGGGTTTGTGATCTCAGACACCAGGGGCTAGCATGTTACCCCATGACCAAAGAGAACGAGAAGTTGTGGCTCAACTTTCCAACGTGTGACAAGAATTTTTATAAGTCCAGTTGAGTGACATGTTTTCCCAACTACTTAACATTTTGTGCTGTAATATGTATTCAGAATTATTTTGAGTATAATTTGATGCTGGAGAACATTTTCTGTATGTAACTAAGGGTTTTATGTGCCTACTATACATGTAATCATGTTGAAAAGTGCAGTTCAAGTACTTGCTTTTTGCTTACTATAGTCTGTGAGGTTTAACTAGTCGTGTGCCTTTTAGAAAGAGAAAGGAATACTCACCGCCTCACTCTGACAGGCAAAGCAGACACCCCAGCCAAGCATGCATCAGGGGCGGAGCGCCCCTTCTCCTCTTGGTCCGATTGTTGCTCTTCTCCCGATTCACAGTCAGAAATTTCAAACGAATCTTCGTTTTCTTCTTCCGAGTCCGAGTCTTCTAAATTTATAACTAACCTGTCTGTAATTTCATCTATCAGACCGTCTTTCTCCCAGTAAAACTGTTCAGTGTTTTGTACATGCTCACACGCCCTTTTCCAGTTTTCTGGGGTGACTTTTGTAATCGCACTATGAAACAAGGCTCTTACATCGACACTTTTAAATGAAATATTATGTTTGGCAACATCATTCTTCACTTGCGCCCATATAAGTTCTATGGCATTAAAATCGCAATAAGGTGGCAATCTTACTATGGTATGACCGTGTACCTCTGCGAGACTATCTATTTCATACACTTCGAAATTATCTTTTTTCAGTTTAATTAATTCGTATAGCACTGGTTTTGTTGCTCGTGGATCAAACTCAATATTCCTATTATGAAGCCATTCCTGCATATGGGATTTGAGTGAAGATGACGTGGGTGCTTTATTAATTTCTATGGAATGATAAGAGGCATTGTCCATAATGATGACACTATTAGACGGGATGTTAGGTAGTAATTTATTAACAAACCAATCCTTGAAAATGTTACTATCCATTTCTTCATGGTAGTCTTTGGTTGAATTTGACTTAAAAGTTAGCAAGGCATTAGGAATAAACCCTGTAGAACATCCAGCATGTACAACTATAAATCGCTGTCCTTTGCCGATTGGTGTTTTAAGAGGGAAATCACTTTCATTTTCATCGGTGATGCACTCCCACACCTTATTTCTCGTATGGTTTATATTTACCCACGTTTCGTCAAGGTACACTATAGGCCTACCTGTAGATCTGAGTTCTTTCATTCGTCTTAAAAATTTAAATCTTTTAGAAACAATATCCATTCGTTCCATTAAAAAGCGTCTTCCTTGCGAATTTTTACTGTAAGTGAAATTAAGCTTTTTAAGAATTTTTCTTAAGGACACACGCTTCCTTTAAGTAAGTCTTTAGCTCTTAAAGCCTCATATGTCCAGCAAACTAGGCAGAAAGTCCGTACGATACAGTGAATAGATTGTTCGCTTAATAGCAGCAACTGTAAATGAATCAATTTCTGTTTTTCGCGGTCTTCTATTAGGGCGCTTTTTGCCTGGTGTTTGCAGTCTACTGCCGCTAGCTTCTGCATTTTTGTGTTCTTTTAAAAATTGTTGGACAGAACGAGAAGAAATACCTGTAGCAGCAGCAGTTCTCTCAACGATACTCGTCACTGAAATAGTTGGCTTTCCACATTTTAAAGCTTCACATTCATCACTGAAGAAACTGTGAACTTTGACTACAATTTCCCTAGAATCTGATTTTAGAACTTTCCGTCGAGATCCAACTTGAAACAACACAAACACAACCAAAACTACATGAAAATAATTCAACATTATATCCATATGTTGCAACACTGAAAACATTTTGTCTAACGTGTAAATCCACAAAACAATAAATTCACAGTTCTATAGCTTATATGTCACTGACACCCTTCAAACAACACACAATGGAATGGGGGTTGGGACCGTCTACATTCCACGAATCACGACAAAGCAGGGTTGCTGTTCTGTCCACGTGTGCTAGACAAGGACAGCATTCTGTCAAGGACAGTAGAGAATGCGCCAAGTTAAACCTCACAGGCTCTAATGCAGTGCAACCAATCTTTTCTATTCATCACTAATTTTCATTGAGCAGCTAAATTTATACATTTGTTTTAAAATTATACTGACTAGCTATATACATTATTTCTAAATTACACTGACCAGCTATGCAGACTAAGCATCGCTTTATTTTAACCATTCCTAGCCTAAACTTTTAACCGAATCTAACCACAATGATACAGGGTAGATCTGCATAATCTTTCATAAGTTCTTGGAAAGGTTTTGTTGAGTGTTTCTAGCAGTCAGCATGATACAAATATTCATAAATACGATTGTATAAATTTTTGTCATGTGCTTTGAGGTGTGAGATTTGTGGAGGACAACATGGCACTGTGGTAGTTTTTCTCTGGGTCCTCCGGTTTCCCCTGCCAGCATTCCACCAATTGCTCCATCTTTCCCATCATTTCTTCCTCATTCTCATACCAGGTATCGGACTGATCACCCATCCTAGATTCTCCCTCCCACTGATCCAGAGATTCTGTTCCTCAACTCGCATAGGGGTTCAGAGGATCAAGAATACCCTGACACCACATAGTGGTATGAGGGCATTTAAAGAAGTGCTTGGAGGTGAAATTGTAGAGCATGTTTCCGTACCTGAAGTTATTGAGTTACACCAACCAATGTCTTGTTTTAATCTGTCGACACAAGGAACCATCGGCATCCTATCTTATATTTGTCAGTTTAAAGGGAATAGCCAGGATTGCCAGTTCTACCTTTTGCATTATATTTAGTGTTATTGGAGATTGTGTACACTTAAACAGTGTGTGTCGTACCAACATATAGAGGGTTGCAGGTTCAAGTCCCTCCTTTGGCATATCTTCTGGTTGAAGCTGAACCACTTGTTAAAGCTGCTAACCACTGGCTGCGAGCCATTTGTAACCATAACATGGATAACAAGAGGCGAGACAGTGTTTTAGCTCCAACAATACTTTTTCCTTCCTGGAAATTGATTTAGAGCACAAAGGAACGAAGAACACTCCAGGAGATGTGTATGGGTGCGTGCGTATCCTTACATAAGAAATATATAAACCTAACTTTTGACCTCTTTGTTGTTGATGCGATAGTAAAGAACATCTTTAAAAAATGTTTGTTCTAAGATTCATTTTTCCCGTCAGAATTATCTTATAATCAAACATTTACATTTCTACAGTGCAGTGTTTGAAATGCTTGTTTGGGTCAGAGTCATGCAAACTAACTTCAACTCTCCTTTAGCAGCCAATGCCAAAGTAAACAAATATCCAAAATTAAAGCAGGTTTTTTTTTTTTTTTTTTTTTTTTTTTTTTTTTTTTTCAAATTAATTTCGGTATTGGTTATAGATTATTATAAGAAGTTACTGTCCTGCAAAATATAACTTTTGTTCACTGGTTTGTGATTTGAGAGGTGATGTTAACTAATTTTGTATGCTAAATTGAATCATGCTGTGCTTTTTTCTCTATCATGTAAGGTTTTCTCACAAATCACAAATAACACTGGTCAACATGAAAATGTTAAATAATTTCTGCTGATACGTATTTGTATGTGCCAAATCCAAAAATCGTTAGAAATGCTCCATCACCCACTAATTTTGTGTAATATTAAAAAAACTTATGATTATTAGCATAGGGCATTAAATGTGCTGATTAAAGTAGTTTTATTAGGTCAACAAATACGGCAACAAATGACATTTGCTTTAGGTGATTGTCTGTGACTTCAGGAATGAGTGTCCAACATTGAGCCTCTTCAAAACTATGCTTTTACCATCCAGGTTAATGTTTACTCCAACAGCAGACAAGGAAGTTTTGTTGCAGATACAAACTGCCCTGCATGGTTGCCAAAGGAGTAGAAGCTAATAGAAGCTAATCCTGTGTGTTTTCAGTTGTAAAATAACAAGTGTATTTCTAATAGTGTGTTTTCTTAAGCATTGGGAATCAGGAGGATAAATGTCTCGCAAATGTGTACATGATAAAAACAGTTTGTTACATTTCTGGTGAGCTCCCTTTAAAAGTACAGAGGCAAAATCTGACTTATCTAATTAATTATGAGTGTTATTTTGACAATAAAATTGATGAGAATAAGTTTTGGGCTCCAGAAATCTGTTGTGCCAAATGTACAACACTATTAACTGGCTGGTTAAAAGGGAACCATCATATGCTTTTTGCATTTCCTATGGTATGGCGGGAACCTAAGGATCATATAACAGACTATAACTTCTGGAAATAAGTTCCAAATCCAAACACACTGTTGAATATCCATCTTTGGAATCAGCAATTCGACCAATGCCTCATGGATCAGGCCTTCCCGTACCAACTCCACCAGACGGCAGTAATGTAATTGAAGATTTTGAAACTGATGACATTAGTGAATTACAACAAAGTGACCCAGATTTTGTGGAAGCAGTTATTACCAAGGAGGATCTAAATGATCTGGTTCGTGATCTCGGGTAATCTTAAAGTAAAGCAGAGTTAGTTACTTCAAGATTTAAAGGCTGGCATCTCCTGCGGGATGGCACCAAAATAACTTTTCGTTGATGCCAAAGGAATTTGAGCACTCATTTTCTAAACAGGAGGACCTAGTGTTCTGTAATGATTCTTTGATGGAGTCCCTGGGTGTTCAACTTAAGGCTGAAGATTAGCATTTGTTCATTGACTCAAAACAAGCTTGAAAGGAGTCTTGCTGCATAATGGAAGCAAGTTTCCATCCATTCCTATAGCCCATGCAGTTGGTATGAAGAAGTTAGGTGAACATGTAACTCTTGCTATGCAGTATCCGACATGACTACTCATGGCAGATATGTGCAGATTTTAAAGTGATAGCTATCTTACTTGGATTACAACTTGGTTATACAAAATTTTTCTGTTTCTTGTGCATGTGGGATAGTAGTGACAAAAGCAATCATTATGTTAAAGTTGGCCAAAGAGTCATTCAACCCAGGACAGGCAAATGTTCACCAACCACTTGAAAGTGCTGACAAAATCTTACCTCCGTTACACATCAAACAAGGTTTGTTTAAGAACTTTGTGAAAGCAATGGATCGTGATGGGTGTGCATTTCTGTTCCTGATAACTAAGTTTCCAAAGATCAGTGAAACAAAAGTAAAAGAGGGAATATTTGTTGGTCCTCAAATTAGGCAACTTATGAACCATTTGCAGTTTGAAAGCCTTTTAAATACACAAGAATGAGCTGCATGCTTCTCTTTCAAAAACATTGTCATAAACTGTCTTGGAAACCACAGGTCTGAACATTGTGCAGAATTGAGAACTACAAGGGCATGGGATGTAATATGACATTGAAAATACACATGTTGGACTCCCATCTTGACTTCTTTCCTGAGAACCTCGGCACTGTCAGCGACGAACATGGCAAGCGTTTCCATCAGGACATAGCTGAAATGGAAAGATGCTACCAAGGAAAATGAATTCCAAATAGGTTTGCAGGTTACTGCTGGACACTCGATGATCCTGAAGCAAAGTACAGTTGAAAGTCTACTTCACATACTTTTTAGGTATGTAAAACATACTCAAGCTAAGGTATTACACATATTAACTGTATAACAAGAAATCTTGTTAGTGCAATTACTCAAAAACAATGGGTGATGGAAAAATTGTGCAAAAAGATTTGTAATCAGCACACAAAATTCAGTAAGAATCACCTTTTATACTTTTAGCATTAAACAACTTAAATGTTGACCAGTATAATTTGAAAAATCATTACAAAATGAATATAAATGAAAAGTTTCTGAGTAATAAATATACCAAAATACCTGTGTATCTGTAAAATAAGGTGTGAAGTTAGGTTTCTTTGGCTGGAAAGTTTGTTGGGCTGATTTATGTTTAAGTTGTGATTAAGGAACTTCTGTTTTCAAGTACTAACAGTAGCTCACTAGCAATATTCCAGCCACCCTGACATCTGCTGTCCATCTTCTTGATTTGTTTCTGAAATCATTCTTCACCGTGTTCATCTCTGAGGGATTCAAACTTATCAGCTAAATGGAAGTTATAAATGGAGAAAGTACATACTTAGGATGCACTAGAGCTTATACTTCATTCGAGTACTGGTTGGAGACTATTACAATGAAAATACAAAATCAAATTTTAATTATGTTAATAGTACTTCATGAAGTACTCAGAAATTATTTGTTGTATTACTTTGCAATAAATCATTCATATACCAAACAAATAAAAGTTTAAAATGCTTAGTTCATATAAGGCATTATTTACTCAAAATTATGTAGTACTCTAAAAAGCAGCATCTTTTCTTATATTTATAAATCATTAGTCGAACTACTTAATGGGATTACTTCTGCAATAATCAGTGTATATTTTGTATTGCTCTTCCAAAGTCTTTTTAACTCGCTTGCGTTCCAACTTGCACTGTACAGAACGGATGTCTTGAAGTGATCGCAATTGCACTGTTGAACTGGCACACCAAGAGCAGTGGAAAAACAAAGCACGCCTGCAAAGCATATGAATTTGCGACAAGTTGCTTAATATGGTTGAGAAGATCCAACGCATAACAAGCATAGTTACAGAATATGAAAACTTGCCATACTTGTTCATGCTTGGTTGTGAGCCTTAACAATAATTGTTAGCAATATATAACCAGAAGTTACAGAATAGACCTGAATGTCTGCAAGTTCACACTTCATTTTCCTACCAACACTTCATTGTTATAAGACTGCTTAAGCAACAGGATTTGATTGAGAACTTTTTTCCTTCATTTGCACACAGGTACACTGGTTAGGACCGAAAATTAGCTGCTATTTAGTTCCACATGTGTACTATGCAATTATGTGGGTGTCTTGATTTTATTTCCCCCCCCCCCCCCCCCCTATTTTCAGGAGTTGGCTGTTACAAATTTTGGACATTTATGCTCCAGTATAGCTAGTTAACTTTTGTTTTGGTTAGCTTGTACTGCACATTGGTGAACCTTGAAATTCCATGTGTGACGTGCAGAAGTTTCTCCAGGGGTAGTTCATTTATTCCTTTCATTTTGCCCTTCTTTGATTCCTTAAAAGTCAAATTTTATGCATGGTCCTAATTCATTTCTTTTTTCCCTTATGAATGATTTATCATGTTTAAACTTCACATAAAATTACACAATATACTACTCCCTCTTATTTGTTGTTGTTTTTTGTTGCCTCTTCTTACATTTAACATTCTGTGTTACATAGTCTCAACATAAATACTGTTCCAGAAATTAACCTGAGCCATTTGCACAATTTCTTAAAATAATTTAATATCCTTTTAATACTTGTTACATTTATTACAAACACAGAGGACCAATCATTTTTAAAAATGAATTTTTAAGTTTGTCCAGTTTTCCTGCAATTTCTCATGCTTTCCTTTGTGTGATCAGTCACTTAATGTTAATTAAGCATCAAGAGGGTTGAATCGATTCAATAAGAATTTCTTTGACATCTTTGTTTACCGTTTTCTCAGTTTATATCTACCACTTGCTGCACTAGTGCCCCCATTTTAATTTACAACTAGTTAACCTGCTCGCATCAAAGTGTGTTGACTGGCGATGCGCGAAAATGTTCGTGAAATTGATCTCAACTAATAAGAAAAATTGACATTTTCTTAAGACATAAGTGAAGTGAGAGCCCTTAGTGGTTTACTGGGAAAATACATGAGTCAATTGGAGAATTTAATGTCAGGACGGCACGTTGGCCATGGTAGCTCAATGGGTTAGAGCAACTGGACAGAAACTAGGAGATCTGTGGTTATGTATGAAGTTGTATATGCTATACTTTGTAATAAGAAATAGGAAGAAGAGAATGAAGATGGAAATGAGATGGGGTTATTCAGAATGAACCAGGAACACCATTTAAAGAAGTTACTCCTGTGTCTATATTAGATCCACCGAAATCTAAGCGCAAGTAGAAACATGCTGAAGTTCTCATGGAACAGGTTCACATAGAAGAGGTGAAAATTAGTTTGGAGTGAATTAAACACAGGAAATTTGCAGGAAGTCAGTCAAAGATTAGAAAACCAAACAGGTCAGAAAAGGGCAGTGATTGTGTTGGAGTGTGCTCAGTTACTACAGTATAACTGGACCACAGTTCGGATTCAGTGTGTCGTTTCCAGTAAATTGCTGCATGAAACCTGTACAGAAGAAGAAAACTTGTGCAAAAACTGTGCAAAAGAACTTTGATTTCATTTGCATGTAATCATGTCATTTGTTTATTCTTACATCCATTATCACCTTTTTTGTACTTTATTCTTTATAATACAAATAAATATGCTTTCTAAAAGAAATGCACAAAAATATACTACATTTTCCTTATATAATTGCCATCTTACCCTGATGTTCGGGGTGAGATTTCTAAACTACACTTTTGACTAAAAAGTTCAAAGCATAATTAACAGTAATAACGTAACACAAACCTGCACATATGTAGAAAAGGCTTCTCAGTAAATGCCAGTTTAGTGCTGAACCAAAACTCTCAATTTAACTCAACATTTGATCCCTCAAAGCTTAAGTATGGCATCCCCCCCCCCCCCCAATCCTTGCTCTCTCTCTCTCTCATATATATATATCAAGCTAAACCGGAGCACTGGTAACCGATATCAAATCAGTATTAATAGAAACATAAGGTTATGTTTACATCTTGTCTCATTCTCAAAGTGACAGTAATGCATTAAAATGACTATTGACCTTGTTAAAAATGGTTTGTATCTCCATTTGCATTAAGACATTGCTTGTAATTCATGAACAAGTCACTCTGTACTGTTTCAATTTTAAAAGTCTAGCAGCTGTCTTTAAAGAGTTATTATAAGTTTAGCAGCTGTCTTTAGACGAGTTAATTGCTGTGCTGTGCATCTTAGACATTTTGAGAGAGAGCTTTCGACTAATTTCAAAAAAAATTTCCCCTGTTGTACAACTTAACTGTATCACTTGTTAGGTCTAGGCAAACCTATTGTTCTCAAATTATTAAGCATATGTTTTTCTACCTGGAATTGGAATGAATACCAGGAAATGTTGCCTGAAATATGTCTACACATTTGTATATTCCACATGATTTGGTTTTTACATATGGAGTGTACATAATGAATTCTTTGTTCAACATGAACTTTTTCAAATGACTAATAATAATTTAATGTAATTGTTAAAATTGCACATGCCTTGAATGAACTTTTATTTTTGAGATGCCTTTAAATCTTGAACTGAAGGCAGCAACTGACACAGTATAACATAGCTGGTAAGTGTTGGGTGGGTCATTCTCAGCTGGTGCACTGCAGAAAAATTCTGAGAATACTGCAGTAAACGAATTACCCATATATGTAATCTGTGGCTCATCAGTAAATGGAATGCAGGGTAGTTGAGACTTTGAGTTTTGAGCTGGCCCATTAGTACTGTAATATATATTATTCATGCAGAATATAAACTCAGGAAATTTTGATTTAGTTTTTGTGTATGTGGGGAAGGATTCAGGATTTCAAGAAAGTTTGAAATTTGTGCTTTCTTGAAGTGTTAGAATTTAGTCAAGGAGTGGAGGAGAATGGCTCTGTTTCTTTGTAACAATAGTTTTAAATGATTTATTGCTTGAAAATATACCAAGGAAGGTTAGAAAGTTATTTCTTTGTTCAGTCCTACATATATTTAAAATAAGATCAGCATAATTAAATCAATGCCCTCTTAGTATGTTACATTCCAGCTTTTAAAATTCAGTGAAGAAATGAAATTTGAAACAAAGCACAATTTATACCTTATTGTTTCAGGCTGCTATAAGATCACCACAGTGTTTAGTCATGCGCAGAGTGTTGTGGTGTGCGCAGGCTGCTCGACGATCTTGTGCCAGCCAACAGGCGGTAGGGCGAGACTCACAGAAGGTAAGATGTACTTCTACTTGGTGTGATATTTTGCAATTTGCAGATCAATGGTGTGCATACTTTGAATCGCTGTTAGGACAAGATAATTATATCAGATTGGAAAGAAGTTTGTTAGGGGGTACGCAAATAATTAATGAATTAGATCGACATATCTCGGATGCTGAATTTTGTGAACAAATAAAGAGGTTAAAAGCTAACAAAGCTAGTGGTATTGACGGTATACCAGGAGAATTTTGGAAGGCTTGTGCACTCGATGAAACTAGGAGGAAAATAGTGATAAAGTTATTCAATAAAATAATGGAAGAAAAGAAAATTCCTAGGAAATGGAGGACAAGCATGGTATTGCCAATTTACAAGGGAAAGGGAGATAAAAATAACCCAGCTAACTACAGAGGGATTAGTTTATTGTCTATTCTAGGGAAGATTTTCACGGGAATTCTAGCAAATAGGTTGCAAAATTGGGTTGAGAAGGAGAATAAACTATCGGAGTTCCAAGCAGGTTTTAGACCAGGCAGGAGAACATCGGACAACATCTTTATTATTAAAACAATTGTACAGAAATATCTGAGCAATAAAAGGGGAAGGGTATATATGATATTTATTGATCTAGAAAAGGCATTTGATTCAATTAATAGAGATGCATTGTGGATAAAATTAAGCAATAAGGGGATAATTCAGGCATTTATAGAAGTAATTAAAATGATATACCAAGAGAATGAGTTGTGTATAAAACTACCAGGCAACAAAGTAACTAAATCTATATCGAGTAAGGCAGGAGTACGGCAGGGATGTAAACTTAATCCAGTATTTAATCTTTATATCGATGGAATTTTAGAGGAGATATCAAGTTGTAGGGTACATTCATCAGTTATTAATAATAAAGAAATACCGGGGCTACTGTTTGCAGATGACCTAGTAGTTGGGTCCATATCAAGTGGAGGGCTGAGAAGAGCAATCGAGGCAGCCAATTCTTATTGCAATAAATGGGGTTTGAAAGTGAATGAAAACAAAACAAAGATTATGGTCTTCAAAAAAGGATACAGGTTTCGTAAGGAGTAGAAATGGGAGGTTAATAGAAAAGAAATAGAGGTAGTAAGGAGATTTGATTATTTGGGTACAAGGTTGAGTTCAGATGGCAGCTGGAAAGAACAAAAAAAGATGTCTGTGGCAAAAGGTAAAATGGCCATGAGAGTGATAAGATCATGCTACAGTAAACTACCAGATATAAATGTCAAATGGTTGGAGAGGATCTATACGGCAGTAGTAGAAAATAGAATGTTATATGGATCAGAGGTTTGGGGAATAGATGAGGCTTGGAGAGAGACTGATAGAGTGCATAGATCCTTTTGTAAATACATATTGGGATTACCAATAGCATCACCTAATGGGGCAGCACAATTAGAACTAGGCAGACATTCTACTAAAATTAAAATCTTGTCAAGGGCAATGAAATATTTATACAGAATCACTAACTTGGAAGATGGCAATATAATTAAAGAATGTTTTCATATTCAAAAGAGAAGTAACTGGGATGGGCCTTGGGCACATAAAATGTATGACTTGTTGAAGCAGATAGGTATGGGTCATTCTTGGATAAATGCAGAGTATGAGTATAGAGGCTTCTGGAAAGAGGTTAAGCTAAGATTAGAAGATATTGACAGACAAGACATTTTTGCCAATATAAGTGACAAAAGCTCACTAAGATTATATAGAGAAATAAAGATAACCTGGGGGAGGGAAGGATATATAGATATATGTAGTAAGTTAGGGCGAGAAGGTTTTGCTTGGGCGAGAACAGGAGTGAGAAACTTGAAAGGTATAGTTCAAGAGAGGGAGCTAGATAAATGTCCATTGTGTGGAGAAGAGAATGCAGATTTCCATTGTATATTAAATTGTAGTCAAAGATATGGAGAGAGCAGGCTTGGCTACGTAAATGGGACAGTTTGGGGGGTAAAGTAGTAATTAGAAAAATGTCAGTAAAAGGAGAAAAGAACAGGAGAAATATAGGGAATTATTTAGGGAAAGTTAGAGAGATGTCTAAGAACAATTAAGAGAAAAATGTAGAGTGAGATAGGTGAAATGGCAGAAAGTGTAAAAAGGAGCAGAGGGCCTCCATTACACAAAAACCTAGGGTTAGGTGTATGGGGGCTGAATTACTATTCAATGGTGGGCAACATGATAACATGATAGGATTTAGGAATACATGGCATATTTCAGTATGGATTTTATAATTGTAATCTTGATTTTGTATTTCCATTTGTTGATGTAAAAGGAAATAAATTACTAATTACTATTTTGCAATTCATGTGGATTATGTTAATATTCTTTTAATATTCTGGTTTAAAGGCTTCTAAACTTGAGTAAGTTCTAGCCGGACCTGCAGTTATTACAGTTCTTGAATTCTGTACAGAAAGGAGTAACATGTTCCTGGTAGAAATTGAGATTGGCAACACTGATGTGATAGGTAATGGATCTTTGTCCTGTAATTAAATGAGTAGTGTGTAAATTTTTTTTTTTGTCTTGTTTATTGCATCCACTCATTAAATATATTTTTGCTTTAAGTGCATCATTAAATAACATGTCTACTAGTGAAGCATTGGCTGTTGCTGTGTTCAATCACATGCTAAGAACCTTGTTTCCAGGATTTGTCTCGTGTCTGTGACGACTTTCTATAGATTATGCAAAAATTTGATTATCAACACTTGCTAAGTACAGGTTCTCTGAAACCATAAAAAGACAATTTTAGGGAAAAAAAAGATGTACATGAGGGTGTGGAAGAGAGAACGAATAAACTGCATTCAAAAGTTATTTGAATACCCAGAATACCCTGTACTACCTTACATGGAAAACATTTTAATTATTTTCTTAAAAAAAAATTTATTATTTTGATTAAAATTTAAAATAAGTTATAAATTGACTTGAGAAACAAAATGTGTGTATAAATTTCCTGCAATTTTGTATAAGGAAATCTTGAAAGGATACACAAATTCACCAAATGTAGAGCTCATTAAAATCTACAATTTGTATTAAAGTTCTTCGTAGCATTGTGTTTTAGAAATGCTCCATATAAGATAAGACCTTTCCCAGTGCCACCTCATGGATGGGCTTCAATGGCTGTGATTCTACTCCTCCCTCTTCTCCTTGTATTGCAAAAGCTTGTTACCATGAATAAATGTGTACATGCTGAAATCTTATTTAATTTGAAACAATTTCTAGATAAAAATATATTACATAGATATGTTAGATGTATTTGTAAGCTAACAAGGGAACTATCACTATACTCAGCCACTACACACCTGAGAATTTGATTGTATAATGCCTGCTTTGCATGTGTGTGAGAATATATACAATGATTATCACATGGTAGCATAAAATGAACCTTGAATTGGAGAACAGTTCGCTTACTCAACTATCGTTCATATGCACACAGAAAAATGACTCATGTGTACAACGAAAGAATGGCGTTTGCTACAATGAAACAAAATAGTGACATTTCAACAATTTGTGAATATAGTCTTTACGTAAATGGTGTCATAATTATATGCTGCCTCTAATGAATTTTAAACCAGTTTTTGTTTAATTAAAGTAATAAATATGGAAGATAGGAACGTGTATTTATAAAGCATTTTTACACCATGAATCACCTGTGTTTCTAAAGTTGTGCATTGTGCCCAGAAATTTTAGTCTTACAGCACTAATATCTTTTCTTTCATGCAGAAATTTGCAACCATCATTGGTTCTCCTATATCTGAACCCAAGAGATTTTAGAATATTATACATAGAAGATACTGAACCCATATATTCTATTTTCTCACTCATTAAATTGGGCAGCCTTTTGGCAGTTGGATATTTACCCTGTCATATAAATCATACATTTTTCTACGTAAAACATACTTTTGAAAATCGTCTGGTAGCACGCCTCTTAGCTGCTCGATATTCTCCAGGGTACCCAAATATGGGGAGTTCTCCTAAATTGGCAAACTATTAGGCTTCTTTAACAATGTTTGTATACAATGAGTACTCATGTGACAAGCTATTGTCATTAATTCTCAACTAAACAAAAATAGTACCTTCGAAAATGTCTTGACACCTTTTAGAAAAAAGAAGACACATGAAAAGTATTTCTAGCCTACTTACGTAAAAATCTTACGCGTTGTCTCCAGTCACTACTTGACTTGATAAGCAATGTATTTACTAGCTTTGAAAAGCACTTCTGCTGTTATAGATATCACCACTTTACTGAATGCATTCACTCATTAAATTGGGCAGCCTTTTGGCAGTTGGATATTTACCCTGTCATATAAATCATACATTTTTCTACGTAAAACATACTTTTGAAAATCGTCTGGTAGCACGCCTCTTAGCTGCTCGATATTCTCCAGGGTACCCAAATATGGGGAGTTCTCCTAAATTGGCAAACTATTAGGCTTCTTTAACAATGTTTGTATACAATGAGTACTCATGTGACAAGCTATTGTCATTAATTCTCAACTAAACAAAAATAGTACCTTCGAAAATGTCTTGACACCTTTTAGAAAAAAGAAGACACATGAAAAGTATTTCTAGCCTACTTACGTAAAAATCTTACGCGTTGTCTCCAGTCACTACTTGACTTGATAAGCAATGTATTTACTAGCTTTGAAAAGCACTTCTGCTGTTATAGATATCACCACTTTACTGAATGCAAGTTACAAAATGCATCAGGCCATGTCTGCTCTTCTTCATAGACTGTTACTGATTCTTTTGTAGTCAGGCGTCTATCTTTCCCTATCTCCGAAACTAGATGTGCTACAAACATGGGGTTTGTGGTCACCCTCAGAAAAAATACCTGTATCACATAAGAACAACAAAATAATTTTGTAATTAGTATCTTTTGAGTGGGCAAACAACTTTGCCATAGGGTTTGGCAAAGTGGGCCAGTCTGCATGTTGAACCGTACAATGTTACACTCTGAACCAACTACGCCTAGCCCCGCCTTATGTTCATTTCTATTTTGCAGTTACCTTAATCCTATTTACATTATGAACATTACACATTCTTATAACCTGGCCTATCAAGTTCAGTATAACTACTAAAAATATTTCATTTTGAAAATCAAATTACAAGGCTTATCCTAAAAGTTACAGATACAAAACTTGCTTAACTGTTGATTCTAAATATTCCCCTACTGAATAAGAAGGTCTAGCAACTAACCATTAATATATTCTTAAAAGATGTTGCTGTACATTTTATTTTTAATGGTAACTTACTAAGTTTTATGCCTAATATTTCAAAACTCTTCTGAGTCAATCCGTGTTTTGGAAAGTATTGTACGGATGTATATGTCTTGTCCTGCACTGTGGTGTAACGGGCTAAGGCAGCGTGCCTTGGTCCCTGGCCATGGAAAGCGGCTCGGGTTCGCTCCTACACATGGGGTGCAGATTTTAAGTCCTGGGTATGGGACTAGTGTCCACTCAGCATCGTGAGGAGCTTACACTACAGTCTGTGAGGTTTAAGTTGCCATATTCTCTACTATCCTTGTCTAACACAGAATGCTGTCCTTGTCTAGCACACGTGGGTGGGTCAGCAACCACTGCTTTGTTGTGATTCGTGGAAAGTAGACGCTCGCAACCCCCATTCTGTTGTGTGTTGATTAAAGGTTGTCAGTGGCATATGGGCGATAGAACTGAATTTATTGTTTTGTGGATTTCCACGACACACAAAATATTTTCATTGTTGCAACATATGGATATGTTAAATTATTTTCTTGTGGTTTTAGTTCGTGTTGCTTCAAGTTGGATCTCAAGGGAAAGTTCTAAAATCAGATTCTAGGGAAATTGTAGTCAAAGTTCACAGATTCTTCAGTAATGAATGTGAAGCTTTTAAATGTGGAAAGTTGACGTTTTCATTGACAAGTATCGTTGAGAGAACTGCTGCTGCTACAGGTATTTCTTCTCGTTCTGTCCATTGAATTTAAAAGAACACAAAAATGCAGAAGCCAGCGGCATTACACTGCAAACACCAGGCAAAAAGCGCCCTAATAGATGACCACGAAAGACAGAAATGTATTCATTCACTGCTGCTACTATTAAGCGAGCAATCTATTTGCTGTATCGTGTGGACTTTCTGCCTAGTTTTCTGGAGATATAGGAGATTTCAAAAGCTAAAGACTTACTTAAAGGAAGCGTGTGGTCCTTAAGAAAAATTCTTAAAAAGCTTAATTTCGGTTACAGTAAAAATTCACAAGGAAGACGCTTTTTAATAGAACGAATGGATATTGTTTCTAAAAGATTTAAACTTTTAAGACAAATGAAAGAACTGGGATCTACAGGTAGGCCTATAGTGTACTTTGATGAAACGTGGGTAAATATAAACCATACGAGAAATACAGTGTGGAAGTGTATCGCTGATGAAAATGTAAGTGATTTCCCTCTTAAAACACCAATCGGCAAGGGGCAGCGATTTATAGTTAAACATGCTGGATATTCAGCAGGATTTATTCCTAATGCCTTGCTAACTTTTAAGTCAAATTCAACCAAAGACTACCATGAAGAAATGGATAACAACATTTTCAAAGATTGGTTTAACAAATTACTACCTAACATCCTAATAGTGTCATCATTATGGACAATGTCCCTTATCATTCCATAGAAATTAATAAAGCACCCACTTCATCTTCACTCAAATCCCATATGCAGGAATGGCTTCGTTATAGGAATATTGAGTTTGATCCACGAGCAACAAAACCGGTGCTATACGAATTAATTAAACTGAAAAAAGATAATTTCCAAGTGTTTGAAATAGTCTTGCAGAGGTACACGGTCATACCGTAGTAACTTTATCACTGCGACTTAAATGCTATAGAACTTATATGGGCACAAGTGAAGAATGATGATGCCAAACATATTTCATTTAAAAGTGTCGCTGAAAGTGCCTTGTTTCATAATGCAATTAGAAAAGTGACCTGAGATAACTGGAAAAGGGCGTGTGCACATGTACAAAACACTGAACAGTTTTACTGGGAGAAAGATGGTCTGATAGATTAAATTACACACAGATTAGTTATAAATTTACAAGAATTGGAATCGGAAGAAGAAAACGAGATTCGTTTGAAATTTCTCACTGAATCGGGGGGATGAGCAACAATTGGACGGAGTGGAGAAGGGGCGCTCCGCCACTGATGCATGCTTGGCTGGGGAGTCTGCTTTGCCTGCTAGTGAGACGGTGAGTATTCCTTTCTCTTTCTAAAAGGCACACATCTAGTTAAACCTCACAGACTGTAGGTAAGCGGCCCTGGTCACGAAAACCAACATTCTGGCTGGGGGATGCTGAGATGCTACCCACATATCCTCCCTGTATCGGTTGGATGATCGCCCACTTCTGCTGTGCATAAGTGGGCATGAGGCCTCTTTTTGAATTTTAAACCTCAAAACTGGATAAACACACAGGGGCACATCTTCAGATTTACATCAAATAATATTGGTTTCCTTGCAAACTTCTTTTTCGCGACATACCACACATTTTCGAAATGGTTGTGACTTTTGGTTGTGGGTGGTTGCCTATTTAGGAATGTATTTTCTCTCAAGTATGAGGGGTGCTGTAGTGGTGGATTTGTTACCACCAGTATGAAGAGCCCTCTGAATATTATAATACTCAATTAGGTTACGAGCAAGTACAGGTAGGTCATTGTCTTGCATGAATTTAAAGCTCTGCAAATTACTAAACAATTGTGTATGATTACATTCAACTGGTATAAAAATACTTTTTCTTACCATTTAACTGATTTACGTAAAGAGGGATGGCTAGTAATAGCTGATTGTTCGACCTGTCATTTCCTCCAAACAATGCAGTAGCTAACATGCCAGCTGTAGACCAGTACATGTCTAATGTAGGCTTACAAAATATAACATGTACACTGTCCACTTCTGAATTCTCCTCTTAAGCCCTAAATTGCCTTTAGAGATCAGAGCTTCTTTCATCCTATTCACTTTTGCTTCCATAACATTGAGAGACTAAGTCAGCAATAAAGAGTTGTGAAAATGTCGGTTGGAAGTCAGAAGTTAGCTGTACACCAGAAAATGTTTGTCTATATGTCTGTTATTTTGACCATTTGACGGACACCTGAAGGAAGCTGGTCATTTTCTTCCACACTGCTACCTATATCCTCAACACCTCTCTCATAATTGCCTTCAATATCCAGATCATGTCAAACAACAAAAGGTCTTCCAGATTTTCTGAAGTGATATCAAGCTTGTACACATCCTGCAAAGGCTAATTTATTTGCTACATTACTAGAACAAGCCATGGTTAACACGGAAATTTAACAATTTCAAATGTGCCATTCATTTAGTTCTTGATAGCTGTAAGAAATTACTCTGAATACCGAGAGAGTATAAATAACAAAAATACTGAGAGAAAACAGCTGTATAAGACTATCAGAAACTTTGGTTATGAAATACTGTAATAGAGGTACATACAGATGCTGACAGAGGTTTGTTTCTTTCCAGCATGTGTGTATAACACAACATATACAATGATTATCACTTAGTATAGCATAAACTAAAAGCTAAAACCATGAACCAGAGCAGTCGCTTATGCAACTGCACATACATGCACACAAAGCAAAATGATTTAAATATTAGATGCGTTCAACACAAGGAATTGGTTTTTGCTACAGTGAAACAAAGTAGTGAAGTTACAATTTATTAGCACAGTCTACTTTATTGATACTGTAGATGTATACTACCTTTAATGGGCTTTGAACCAGTTTTTTTTTTTTTTTTTTTTTTTTTTTTTTTTTTTTTTTTTTTTTTTTTTTTTTTTTTTAATATATATATATATAAATAACCTATTAAATACGGAAGATGCAAATATATATTAATGAAGCATTTTTACAACATTTAACCATTTAAATGTCTTGTTCGGTATATTGGGTATCTGTTTCCGGTCCATGAAGGGTTTAAATGGTCATCACTGAAGCAGTTAAATGTTATGTATTTAACCCTTTAATTGGAAAATTATTTTGCTACTTATGCCGCTTTTACTGGTCTTGCTAAACCGGTTCTCATATCACTATCCACAGTTCCTCAACACAATAGATTCAAATAGCCAGGTCATTAAAGTGATATGCAATGTGCTGGCCACCCATTCAAAGCTAAATGTCGTGGGTTTGAATCTCAGCAACTGCAGTCAATTGTGCCTGTGGTAAAGGACGGGGAAGGCCCAAGTAAAGTAATTGGTGTGATGGCACGCTTGGATGTTGACAGGGTATCAGTTGACTGCAGTGGCTTGGATTTTGCCTTGTTATATTAAAAAAACAATGTAATTGTAAAAATAATATATTTACAATTGAAAAAACTCAAAATTTTACTAATATAACCAGCAAAGGCCAGTACAATATTGTAATAACAAAAAAAGTGCTAAAATATTTTTAAGTTGAATATAGCGTAATGTTGCCCCAGGGCAACACCATCCAATAAAGGGTTAAATGCTATAACAGCCGTGAGATACAACATATCAGAAGAGTATATGTTGCGATTTTCCTTTCTCTCCATTAGCAGAAAACCCATTTAACCGCTTCGCCGATGGCCATTTAAACCCTTCAGGCACCGGAAACAGATACCCAATAAACAGAACAAGACATTTAAATTGTTAAATGCTGTGAAAAGGCATCATAAATACAATTCTGTATCTTCCGTATTTATTAAGCTATTTAAACAAAACAAAAACTGGTTTAAAACCCATTGAAGGCAGTATAAATCTACAGTAACAAAAAAGTAGAGACTGCACTAATAAATTGTTGAAATGTCACTACTTTGTTTCACTGTAGTAAAAGCCATTCTTTGCGCCGAGCGCGCCTAATATTTGAATCATTTTGTTTTGTGTATATACGAACGAATGTACGTATGTATGTATAACTACGCGAGCGACTTCTCCGGTTCAAGGTTTTAGATTTTAGTTTATGCTATACCAAGCGATAATCATACAAGTATATATCGAGATTTAACTGTATTGGAACACCACAGTGAAGCGAAATAATTATTAATGCTATTTGCGAAACATGTCCTCAAAATAGGTACATAAGTGAAGCAGATGTGTAAAAAATATCACTCATCTATAAAGTAATAATACAAGTATATGTTGCGTTACACTCACATGCTGGAAAGAAAACTCTCTGTCAGCATCTGTTATTACAGTGTTTCTCAACCAAGGTTTCTGGTAGCCTTATGCAGCTGTTTTCGCTCAGTATTTCAGCTATTTATACTCTATCTGTATTCAGAGAGATATCTTATAGCTATCAAGAGCTAAATGAATGGCACATTTGAAATTGTTAAATTTTAATGTTAATCATGGCTTATCCCTGTAATGTAGCAAATAAATTAGCTTGCGTATGACGTATACAGGCTTCTGATCTTACTGTAGAAAATCTGGAAGATTTGTTATGCTATTATGAAGGAGATGTTTAGGATATAGGTAGCAGTGACGTGTACTGGTCTACAGATGGCATGTTAGCTACTCCATTGTTTGGGGAAATGGCGGCTCAAATATGGGTGATATGGATCAGCTAATACTTGGTATCCCTCTTTACAAAAAACAGTTAAATGGTAAATAAAAAAAAAAAATTATACCACTGGATGTAACTATGCACAGTTTTTAGTAAATTTCAGAGCTGTAATTTCATGCAAGACATTCGTCTACCTGTACTTGCCCATATAAAGAGCTCGTAACCTAATTGAGTACTATAATACTCAGAGGCCTCTTTATACTGGGAGTAATTCACCACGACATAACCCCTCATACTTGAGAAAACCCTTTCCTAAAAGGATAACACCCACAACCAAAAAAGTCCTAACCATTTCGAAAATGTGTAGTGTGTTGCAAAAAAGTTCACAAGGAAACCAATATTATTTGGTGTGAATCTGCAGATGTGCCCTTGGGTGTTTATCCAGGTTTGGAGGTGTACAATTCAAAAAGAAACCTTTAAGGGTACGTTTACATCCCTTATAGAACTAATTTAAATTTATTGTAAAATAGGAAGATTAAAATAATTGGCGTTAAATGAGCATTAAATGCATGTATGTGCAGGACATCTATACACGTCCATATCGGTTTGGGGCATTTGAACTTGGATGTCATATGACGTCTATATCGGTGAAAGGATTAAAAATTATATAGAATTTGAGTAGTTGTGCATTAGTAAAACACTTAATACTGACACAGTAAACACCACCAGGAGCTACCTGTTTAGTTCTGTACATAAGCTTTTGAAACCACTGAAGACAAAAAATGTAAGCAGTGCAAGTGCTCCAGCTTTCAACTTTTTTTTCATAAATTTAAGCTGCTAACTGCTATTGTGGTTCTTTTTTTGGTGTCGGCAACATAGTTGGTTACTTTTTTATTAAATTAAATGTTGAAAAATTTTAATTAAATAATTGTAAATTAAAATATCTTCATTAGTAAAATGAATAAAAATAGATCAATGAACTGAGATGGCATACATCCTGTAAGTCTGATATCTCAAATAGCTTTCCCTGAATTCAGCATATTTAACATATGGAGTTCAATCTATTTTTCACTAACTTTTTGTCATTAAGAATTTTCTCTTGAGATTACCATATGGTCCAGATGTTAAACAACCTTGTATATGACAACGTTGAATATTTGAAAATTGTAATTGTAATTATTTGGAACACATTTTGTAACACCTATTTCACTGGTTATTTCCTGCTGAAATATGTTAGGCTTTTCAAGGACATAAAACAAGCATGCTGGCAGTGTTACAGGTAGCAGGGCTTCTCATTTTGACTTAGGTTTTGCTGTAACGTAATGAACCAAGCTCTATCTTTCTGACATGTACAGAGAAAACTACATTTTTAATTGAATGCGGCAAGTTTCCTCCATTTGATATTCTATAATTGATTTTGTACGAATGAGCCCATGCAGGGGTATGCAAAGTATTTAGCTCTTCTATGAATCCAAAGTTCTCTTCTGTGGGCTTTCCATCATCTGTCCATATTCCAGTCTTTTTCTTCAGTTTGTCCTCTTGGTCAAATTTGCCAATTATGTACCTTTATTAATATTATTATTGTTATTGTTATAAGTTGCTTTGAAAGCCCAGTCATATGACTATCCAATATTCAAAAAAATTTATATACTTTTCTGATGTAGGCCAATAGTTTGTCCATTATAATGGGTCATCAACTCCCTCCACACTGGGTACTAACCTACCGCTGGAGAAAAGGTTGGCATCCCTAGTTTTCCATATTCCATTCCGAACCAGTTACTGTTTGCAGCACATACTCAGTGGCTGCCAGTGAGTCACTGTGCTGGTCAGTTTGACGTACATCCTTGTGTTCCAGTGTTGCCATCGGAATTCCTGACTATGATAATCTTGGTTACATGGGAGGTGTGGAGTGACTTTTCCATGATCCAATACTTATTTGGCCAAAGCAAAACTGCTTGGTTCTCCTTGAGGTAAAGGAAAATAATGGATTGGACCATGTTTTTGTTTATCTGGAAGCTGGTTCAAATCACATGACCTACTTAGGTATTTATGGGATGCTATGAGGCTGTAAATCCATCACATGCTGCAAAACATGCAGATTATCCATTTACGTGATTAATTATTCCAAAGCCCTGTGTGATGCCACATATTTAATACAGGAACTATGTCAGAAACAGGTATTCCACTCTTATAAGCAACAAACTATTTTTGTACATTCATATTGAATATTTAGCATTAATGTTTTGTTCCATGTAACGTAAACAAAACCCACTAATCCAAGAATGAAATCTTTTTTCCAATGCTTCTGTGAAACACATTGAAAGGAATGTAGTGAATTACTTTCCATTCCGTGTAAAGAATGCAATTAGAAAATATTCCCTATGTATTGGAAACTTGCAGTTTTGTTTCTCCTGCACAAACTGAGAAGCATGTCCATTTGAAGCAATTTCAGTATTTGGTCCTCTGAATGCTTTCTCTGAAGTGCAGCTTTTGTAAACATTTCATCTTTCCTGCCAATGTTGTGCAGATTTGGAAACCCAAACTTCATTTCAGTGTAAATGTACATATTGCCTGACACACAACCTGATCTTTGTTTATTCAACTGACATGATTGAGAGCCTTTTATATATATGACTGGGAACATTGACCAAAACTAATTGTATTAACTTAATGGTGTCTAACTAAGCAACAATAGATTATGGAAGTAATTAGCAAAGCTTCAGAAATTCATGCTTAATGGTGAACTTGAGCTCAGAGTGATGTAAGTGCTGACTCCCACTACTCAACACAGTGCAGTCCTTCATGAAAATGAGTGTCTTAATTTTCGGTTCTACTTATATGATGATTTCAGTTCTTAAAAGCATATTTAAAAAAGAGAAAGATTTTATTTAGGACAATAGAGTACACAGAGTTGTGACTTCATTAAACCTCAGAGCACCACCATAAGAAGATGGAAATATTGATAGTCTTTTACTTTGATGCCCCTAGATTGTCCAGAGGCCTCAATTGCACCTTCTTGCTAATTTGATTGACTTCCATATTGGTGAGAAGAAATTGCACAGTGGACAGTTATTACTGCTGTAAAATTATATGGTTGAAAGTGATGTTGGATTTAAATAGAATTGTATATGAAAGTACAGTAAAACCTGCTTTCAGCAGACCCCTGGTTAAGTAGAAATCTGTCTTAAATTGATATAATTAAATTAGGAGAGAAAAACATGCTAAATTCCCTTTTTTAAAACATAAACTGTTTTATGCATACAGCGGAAATCAAAGTACACATTTTAACAGAAAATTTTCAGGCACCCAATGAAAATGAGTTGTCTGCATTGTTAACATGTTTCAGTTGAAGCATAGCCATATTGCTGCTACTTGACCTATCTAGGATGGGGTGTACTAATGACAGCACTAATACTGGGAAACCTGTTAGTCATCCTTAACTGCATAGTTCAGCATAGCAGTACACCTCTACTAGGTTGTGGTTTATTTCCTATAGTCACAGTGGCCTTGAAGACAAGAACTGTACTATAACTTAGCACAAGAGTGAAAGTGATTTATGGAAGTGAAGGAAATTAAGTGTAGAGCAGGTACTCAAGGTGTTCAACATATGCAAAACTCAAATTCATAGATTCTCAAGAAGAAAAATGGAAATCCTGAAGTGGTGGGAAAATTGTGCTAATGAGAAAATAAAGAGAACTTAAGCAAACTGAAAACCAGGACATTAATGAAACGGTGGTTAGTTTCATGGCAAAAAATCATCGTATATCTGGGCGTATGTTACAGGGGTATGCTAAGAAGGTAACTGAAAGACTGAGCAAGGCTGACTTCAAGGCATCTAATGAATGGTTGGAGAGTTTCTGCAAAAGAAATGAGGTACATTTTAACGAAATTTGTGGTGAATCTATTAACATGTAAACCATTGCTAATTGGATTGCTAAATTAACTTTAAATAATCAAAGAGTACAAACATGAAAACTTGGCAAACCGCAATGAGACAGAATTATTTTTCCACGCCTTACCGAATGTCATTTTGTATAAAAGGTGATAAATGTTAAGAAAATTGTCAAGAAAAGATTGTTTGCCTATCAATTTTATGTCAGGTGAAATGGAAAAACTTCTTCATTAAACAGGAATGTATCTTTAATGGAAATTTTCGAGAGTTCTGTTCGATTCTGCTGAAGACAGGTTTTACTGTATTCAATAATTGAATCCAGGACATCAGTGTCTTGGAAAAGCTTTCTGGGATACTTACGCAGAGGAATATTCAGGATATTCTTCCAAAGCTTATATCTTTTTAATTTGTTTTGGTGTTGACTCATTTTAAAGAAGCCAGGTTCTCTGCCCTTAACACTAACGTAAAGGTTTATTGTATTATCTTCTCACTTTAAGTTTTAGCTAAATAGCTCTATACCTCTTAAGGAGAGACTGTAGGTTGTTAACTGGATTAATTTTAGGAAGATGATCCTCTGGGTTTATTAAGCCCAGTAATTCAAACCTTTTTGTAAATTTGGCTCATGGTTGCAATATCACTATTCCTGTGCCTACCATAGTAGGCCCCTGGGTGGTGTTTTGGTGTTACATTTTAATTAAAACCATTTCATCTCTAGTAAACAGAAGTGTTCCTTATTATAACTCCCATATACAGTTAGTGTTGACTAATGTGTTGGATGTTTTTGTTTCAGGTTGTTCGTTCAGGAGAAAACAGCATTAAAATTGCCCATGATGAGCCTGTTCCGAAAACTTGGGATATGATCTTTACTGTGTTCATAAGAAGATTGTTTCATTTTTTAATACTGTAATGTTATGTTAAGATTTAATAAAGGGCTCATCTAAAGGGAGTTTTGTTTAAGGTCATATAGTGTTTGTGTGGCACCATTCCCATCATTTTGCTTGAAGACTCCATTGGGGCCATATTTATTTTCATACAGTGCTAACATCTGTTGAGTGAGCTGCAGCTAACATGCAGGGATAATGGCAAATCAGTATGAACTGCAATATTCAGGGCTATAACAGATTCAAATGTTTTCTTAAAGAAAACAAGATTCTATAACATGTAATTTGATGAATGCCACCATATTCCTGTAGAAATTTATAAGCAGCTTAGGGTGCAAAGAAGACTTTTTTTGTAAGATGTTTACTGGAGGAAAAATAAATTGAGATTTTTAAAGTGCTTTTAAAATATCTATATGTAGGGAAAATATAAATTACTGAAATAAATATTTACTGAGGAAGCTGGAAATATCTCGGAAATTGCAGGATAATGAAACAGCCAGAATCATTTGACACTACAGTAATGCTTGCCTTTTCCCATTCCTGATCCATGATAGCATTATTATGTATCACACTGGTAGCATATACCTATAGTAAGTGGAGTAAATATGAAATTCCACCCAAAAAAAATTGATATTTAGATGTCACCAGAAATTTGAGTTAATTAAAATATCCCTGAACAGCATAATTAAATAGGAGTCAGCTAACACCGGCAAACAAAAATACCTTTTATTTTATTAATTTATAGATGAGTCGTATTTAGTATACATCTGCTTCACTTACGTGAAGATAGCACCGAATTGCTAAAGTACATACAAAAACCTAGTGAACTGGTCATATGGGAGAGAATATACATAGAAAAACATAAAAACCAACTAATGCAGTTTGAAATCCCGCCAGAAGAGAATCCCACATTTAAGTTCATCACTAAATCAACAGATGGCAGCAGCAACTCCAGAATTACCCACACCACTGGATCAAGCTTTAGTGGCATAAGAGCCGAAGATGCAAACGATGATTTGCGAAATAATACATAAGTGAAGCAGATGTATAATAAATACGACTCATCTATAAATTAATAATTATTTCGCTTCACTGTGGTGTTCCAATTCAGTTAAATCTCGATATACCTTTTATTTTGTTTTGGAAAGAATACTGTGATTCTGAAAGTACTTTTTCTCCTTAATTCAAATATGATTCCAGTTTTCCTCCCATTGCACAAGCTTTCTGAGAAGCAGGCATTTATACTTTCAAACGTTTTTATTATTTTCTACATTCTAAACTACAAAATATTTAAACATTCTGACTCGCCTAGAAAGTAAGAAATGATTTTCTGTAATATTTCACCTAAGCCGTATCCCTCTTGATGGCCCAACAATCGGCCAACATATTAAGATTTCATTTGGCTTCATATCTCTTCTGTAGCTGAAATCTGCTGATCAAAATGTTCCTGTTCATCTCTCACTGTGCCAAGATCGTCCAGGAAGAAATTGAGTTACAAGTGCAGGAATTGTACTTTTAAGGCCATATTGTAACCAAAAGGTTTCTGTTGTAAGATCATTAACAAAATCCTGGTAATTTTCCACTTTGTCCAAAAAATTGACTGTTTTTAATGGTTGCCAAGCTACTCAAGTGGATTCAATATAATGTAACTATCCCAGTGGCACAAAAACAGTGTAACCAGCCTTTACAGAAGACATTTGCTGGCTGACAGCTTTAATCCAATTGGTCTTAATGTATAGATCTGCAATTTTGTTTTCAAATGGTTTGTAAACCAAAGCCTGTGATAGGCTGTTCCTTCAAGGTTTTCAAAGTGTATACAAATACGTTCTAAAGCATAAGTTTTGTAAAATCACCTAAAGGTGCTACTGAAGCTCCCAATATCAGTGTATTATGTTTTAAAATTGACATACATAATGATTGTATTCTGGCCTGTAAAACTCTTTTGCACAAAAAGTGCTATGCAAATCCATTAGAATGTGTACAAGAAAGAGATTTCTCACATGTTTAGCATGTCGCATACATTCAAAAATAAATAGGGGCAGCTGACTTACCTGATATACATAGGATGGTTAACCCATGTAACCAATTTTTTGTTTTTAGTTATGCTGTTTACAGACACACACACACACACACACACACATTGCTATTCACCTTGCAGAATGAATGGATATGCCTAACTGAATATGTAATTCTGTGCCACTGAATTTAAAACTAGCATCTGATATTTGCATTTTTTAGTTTTTGAAGCAATAATGTTTATGGGTGGCACACAATTCCATGTTGGGACGCCAATTTGAAGCAACAATATATGTGGCGAACAATGTTCCACTTGACAATACAGTTTGAAGCACTTTTGTTTAGCTCAGGGTAAAACAATGAGGTTTCTCACAGGGTATGCGTGGATGTGTGTGAGAAGGATATTTTAATGACACTGGAATGCCCGTTTCCAACTTATTTATTTACTGCTTCTTTTTTTTTTTTTTTTAGAACATCGAAATTGAAGTTGCCGACCAAGGGTTACCGATAACCCTGTTTAGAGTTACTGACGGCAGAATGTTTATTACTCGGTAAACTTTATTCGTTCCTCACGTATATATGAACTGACAAATATCCAAGACAGAACAAGAGGACTGCCCTAATCGCCCTCACGCTCAGACTGTTTCAATCGGCTCCACGCCGAAGACTGTTCTAATCGGCTCCACGCCGAAGACTGTTTTAATCGGCTCCTAGCCGCGAACTGCTCTTGTCCACAGCTGCATGTGGGTGTATATGTCACTTTAACTTTCTGAAAGCCCTCTTCATTCAACCAAAAATCTCTTTGTAGCTGTTTTGTCATGCCATTATGAATGATCCAAAGAATACCCTATTCATACAAGTCAAGTGAGCCCCTTTAGAAATCTGCTAAGGACACTGTTTCTTACATTGCTTTTGTTATAACAACTTTCCCCCAAAATGCTATTCGACTTAAGTGGCCTGGCACGTTTTCTAACAAAGAACCAACATTTGACATCCATCATGATTCTTTACTTATGGCAAACCTTAATTTCGGTATCAAATGCCCCCATAGATATTATTTTATTAGCCCATAATGAAATAATATATGTGTCTTGCCCGAATATAACGCAAAATATTAGACCTTTGTCAGTAACTTCCAATTCGTTTTACAATTTCTTTTCACAACATTAATTTTGCATGACATTTCATAAAAATTGTTCACATGGTTACATAACAATAGTTCATTTAAAATTTATCAACACACTGATCTGCAATTTTCAACTTTTAATTATTACTTGGAAAATATTTCAATCTACATCTCTCTCTTTTTCTCTGTCTGATCTACTTAAAATTAATTTATATTGTTGTTACACTTGAAACAATTCATAAATATACACTCCCATGTTTAAACCATTGTACATTAATAATATTATATTTGTATACAACATTTCTGAAATCTTCTTCTGAATTCTATATAAATATTCTTTTCAAAAGTCTTTCATTGTTTTGATTTTCATTAATAATTTTTTTTCACTTGTTTAGTTTTAAGTTTCACTGCACTGTCACTACACTGTTTATACTTAACCTATAAATTTTACACTACACTTTTTATACTTAACATATACATTTTACCAATTTTGTGTTTCTTCTCATTTTACAATCTGTTATGGTACTTTTAAATACTTTAGCCTAAGTTCCCACCATTTACAAGAAAATTCATTATCCCACAACGTACTTCGAAAATACAAAGGAATTTTGCAGACTTTTCCATGTACAAAGGACTTATTTATTCTACATCCCCATGATTTTTGCATATCTAGCTTAGGCACTGGACATCGATATCTTTTCCTATCTTTCTTCCCGAAATATTTTAATATTTCTCTTTCATTTCTCCCTCGATTTTGAATGCTTTGCAATGTTTCTTTTGTCGCTGTGATCTCTATTGCTAACTCATTAATTTGATTGGTGGTTTCTTCCACATTCCTCGTCTGTTTTCTATGTTCCCATTCTGATACTTCCAATCTACTCCTAGTTTCTTCTAACTCTTTTCTAGCCATTTCTTTTTCTTTGTCTAATCGCTGTGCTATTTCCTCCCTCAGTTTTCTGTTTTCACTATCTGACCTTACATTAACTACATTCAAAACTTCATTTTCAGCGTTCTGCATCTCCTCACTAACATCTTTTCCTACATTGTCTGTTACCTGACCAGCTTCTTCTCCTACATTCTCTACTTCCTGACTTACTTTCCTGACATTCTCCAAAGATCGTTCATTCTCTATCTTCTTTCCTAGTTCTACTTCTCCTACCTCTAATTTCTGAGTACTATCATCTTTCTTTTCTCCTATCTGTTGAAACGTTTGATTGCTACTGTCTATTTCCCCACTTAAACTTTGAAGATTATTATCTATATTTTCATTTAAACTTTGATTACTATCATCTATCCCTTTACTTAAACTTTAATGCATATCATCTAACTGTTTACTTAAACATTCACGATCATTCCTCCACTCTTGTCTAAAACTTTCATTGTCTTTTCTTAAACCTACAATCGTTTCCCTGAGTTCCACTAACATACTTATTTGCATGTCTACATTATTTGGTACAGTTACACTACACTCTGCTATTATGACTTCCTGCCCACTGTTATTACTATAAACCTCCTGAACTTCCATTTTTTTTTACAGATTCTTACTCAACACATTTTTTTCACTCCTCAAATACATTCACTATAGTATAGTATATAAGTTAACACTCTGTACCTTTGATTTTCTACTAGCTCCTGATGTCACTGAAGATGCCAGCCTCCTTTCTTCTTTTCAGTAGGACGTTAAAGAGCCGCTTGTTGTCGAACGTCCTCGTGTTGAACCTCCTTTGAACCTCGTTGTCGGGTTGAAACTCCTTCTCGGGTTGAATCTGCTGCTCATGTCAAACCTCCTTCTCGTATCGAGTCCCGCGTTGGCGCGCCAGTTTGAAGCAATAATGTTTATGGGTGGCACACAATTCCACGTTGGGACGCCAATTTGAAGCAACAATATATGTGGCGAACA
This sequence comes from Mantis religiosa, assembly GCA_030765055.1. Classification (NCBI taxonomy): domain Eukaryota; kingdom Metazoa; phylum Arthropoda; class Insecta; order Mantodea; family Mantidae; genus Mantis; species Mantis religiosa. The sequence continues at coordinate 404,718,803 of CM060950.1, forward strand.
ATGTTCCACTTGACAATACAGTTTGAAGCACTTTTGTTTAGCTCAGGGTAAAACAATGAGGTTTCTCACAGGGTATGCGTGGATGTGTGTGAGAAGGATATTTTAATGACACTGGAATGCCCGTTTCCAACTTATTTATTTACTGCTTCTTTTTTTTTTTTTTTTTTTTTTTTTTTTTTTTTTTTTTTTTTTTTTTTTTTTTTTTTAAGAACATCGAAATTGAAGTTGCCGACCAAGGGTTACCGATAACCCTGTTTAGAGTTACTGACGGCAGAATGTTTATTACTCGGTAAACTTTATTCGTTCCTCACGTATATATGAACTGACAAATATCCAAGACAGAACAAGAGGACTGCCCTAATCGCCCTCACGCTCAGACTGTTTCAATCGGCTCCACGCCGAAGACTGTTCTAATCGGCTCCACGCCGAAGACTGTTTTAATCGGCTCCTAGCCGCGAACTGCTCTTGTCCACAGCTGCATGTGGGTGTATATGTCACTTTAACTTTCTGAAAGCCCTCTTCATTCAACCAAAAATCTCTTTGTAGCTGTTTTGTCATGCCATTATGAATGATCCAAAGAATACCCTATTCATACAAGTCAAGTGAGCCCCTTTAGAAATCTGCTAAGGACACTGTTTCTTACATTGCTTTTGTTATAACAACTTTCCTCCAAAATGCTATTCGACTTAAGTGGCCTTGCACGTTTTCTAACAAAGAACCAACATTTGACATCCATCATGATTCTTTACTTATGGCAAACCTTAATTTCGGTATCATTTTGAATTGCAGCAGTTACCTGTAACTAAACTTCTTCTTTTTTTTTTTTTTTTTTGTTGCAAAGTATGGAGTTCCATATACAAGCAGTTGGCTGCACTGTTTGTGCATCTTCATTCTGGATGATATTAAATGATTGGACACATCCCTGAACACATTTGTCACGTGTTCAGTAACATTGTGGATAGTGTTATAAGAAAGCAGTTATGTTTTGATGTATCTTGAAGTGATCTTGTGAGAATCACATTGTGATGTACTTCCAGCTGACTCCACTATTTAGAGGCAAGCACAAAAATGTCCATTAAATGTGTAAATAATGCAGATTACTTCTGCTGTGATAAAAAATGGTCACTGGATGTAACCTACACTCCATGTTTGCCCAACCTAGCATTGATGAACAGAAAGGAATGTCCTATGTCATTCGGAGTCTGATTAGAGGTATCCTACCAACCATACAACTATTTCTCTTCGGTTTCCCCAATAAACAAAGGAGCCTCCATGAAGAGAAAATCATTGTATATCCTAATATGTCCTCTGCAATTCTTTGTACTTCATATCAAGTGTCCTGTTTTTGAACATCCAGAATATGTTTCTGTGAAATACAATAAAAATAACAGTGGTTTCACAGCTGAAGAGAGCAGTCATCAACTTCAACAGCTGCACACTTCTTTTCAAAGTACATCCTTGAATCATAAGATGAAAAAAGGGAGTCTCAAATGATATCATAAAGGTTCTAGAGCTTCCTATAAATGAGGCAGAATGTTTGGCATCACGGTTACAATGAAAATATTTGCACACACTCTGAATTATATAACTTTTCACTAGAAATAAGAATTGAATAAATTTAAGGTATTTATGTGTGTATACCAAATGAAAGATGGCCTTCTGAATTATGACAGTGGATTATCAGCAGAAAAACTGAACAGTAACAACAGATCTTGTAAAGAGGTATATAAGTATAGATTTTAAAGATATTGTTAATGACTTCTCTGAAAAAAAAAATTATCTTTTGGATTGGCTGTATAAAATAAGTGATGAGCGCATGTGTGGTTGTACTCGTGTGTTCTCTTGAAAGGGGAATTCATCTCCAAAAATTCTGGTTTGCAGTATTACCAGACACAAATTAGGATGTGAAGATTATGCTGAAAATAATGAAATTTCTGCACACCGAATTTGAAAGATATATTTTAGAGGTTCCTCAGGTTAAGTTGCAGCTGAATGCACTGTATATCAAGTATTTGAATTTAAGTAACAATTTTGTAGAAATAAATACAGTAAATAATATTCTTAATGAGAAAGGACTATGATATAATGAAGCCCAAAGCTAACATAATTTTGAGTGAACTAGTACACCATGCTCCATATATTGCTAGAACATGTTTTGTTATGACCTTCCTAACATTAGCTGAGGATGTTAGCATGGTTCTAATGAAATGTGTTCTGGGTTAACACTAGCAATATATGGAGCATAGAGTACTAGTTCGACTCAAAATGATATTAACAGTAAATAATGTTCAGAAATGACAAGTAATACTTTGGATAAAGCAACATAGTTGTCAGACAAAAACTTTTTGCACAATATACATTTGTGAAATTAATGATAGGTGCCAGAAATCAGTATTCTTCTGTTACTTGCATGTCTATTTATATGATGTTTTCTTTTTCCCTCACTTTCTATAACATACCAAGGGAGTATTTGAATTAGCATAAAAGAGATAGTTACAGCAAGTTTTATCAACATTAAATACTGCATACAAAGTTGCTCATTATCTGAAGTAGATTTCTAAAGATCTTTTTTAAAAGAGAAGTATGTATGCCTTTTAATTTGTGAAACTTATATCAACATTTGTTTGAACTTTAAATGTAATTAAGTTACTGGAACTGTGACAAATAATGCCAATGAATTGGCGTAGGGAGTATAGAGTTTCATAATTAGTTCTTGTTTTGGAAATTGCACGTGGCCGAGATTACATTTAGAGTACAGATACAAGCAAAATAAAAAAACTCAGATCCCCGACTGAAGCTACATGCATTTAAGAACATAAATCGGAAATAGGTAAGAGACCTAATCCGATGTGCCATTCTGGGCCTGTGGAATGATGGGAGTCAGAAGGGCAAATCCTTCCATAACCACCAACATTTTGCTAGCAGGATCTGGGAGAAGAATTTAACCACAAGATCGCAGATACAGTGTTTGTGGTTCTACAGTAATTGCTGTAGTCATCTGAACTCCGCGAGGTTGAGGTAGCAGATTGGGGCGGAGGAGGAGAACCGAATGGGAGCCGCTCTACCACCCGCCCTCTCGTCCCTCAGGTGACTGAGAGGTTCACACTTTGCTACCGCTGATGTTGCTCAGGGCTTTTTAACGGGCACCTCCTCTTTACGGAGGAGCTAGTTGGGACAGGTTGAGTGACTAGGACCCGTATGGGTTTGTATTTTACCGTGGCGTTGTTTTGACCACGAGATATTCGTAGGCCACAAGCGAGCCATTGTACCACCTGGGCGAGCGTAGGTTTCTGCTGCTCTGCTTAGTACTCCTATTCCTTACTGACCGTATACCAAAGCTTGGACTAATAAGTGTTGGAAGAGAGCGGACGTTGTTCTCCTCTGGCAGGTTGCGGTGGCTGATGTTGCCTCGAGGGCTGCTTCTGGCGGCGATAACCGTCGTCCTAAGCTGGCAGCCAATGTAGTAGCTCAAATGCTCCCCCTTGCAGTTACCGCACGTGGGCAAATGTTTGCGAGCGCTGATAAAACAGCAATAGAAGCGTTGCTGAAGGTTGAACTTTCTTCGAAGAGGAGGGACCTTCAACTTTTGCCTTACCGGGACACTGTTCCTTAATGGCATTGAGGTGGATGTATAAAAACAGATGGTGGATAAACGCAGGTGTATGGTGAAGGATTTTTCTTTTTTTTTAATTAAGGGATTGAAAGTTGAAGGAGTTGAGGAGGAAGTTTTGTAGGGGAATATATTGCTATAAAGTGGCTGTAGTATTTAAGGTAGGCCTGGCACAAGTCAGAGTCTCTTATAACCTTCCCTGGGATCAAGGTCATATTCCCCGAGGTCGCGGATGAGTTGTTTGATGCAGGCAGGAAGTTTGGCACAAAACTGTGCGAGAGATGTAAGATGTCGATCAACTTGGAGAAGGAGAGTTCTGAATGGATATTGACGTTGGGAATACACCAATCGGCTGTAGTTGCAGTCCGAAATGAAATGTGTAGTAACAGTTTTGAAAGATTTTGAGCTTGCAGAGGTTGGTATTAGCGGCAGATTAGCAGACTTGACAGGGGTATGTGATTAGAGGCCTTAGAACATGTTTGTAGAGGAGGATTTTGCTCATTGTCATTGGTGAGTTACGGTTGTGCAGAGGGTGCAGCATTGCTATCCTTCTACTTGTTTTATTGACCACTGATTCAGATAATTTATTAGTCTAGGAGTCAAGCAGACTCATGATATCGTCAGAAATACAGCTTATGTACAATATATTCAAAAATATAAATATGCATTACAATATAGTTGAAAATGTTACAAATTAATATAAAGTCTAATACAGCAGTACTTTGATAGATAGAGTCAACATGAAAAATTCAATGCCATGGCTGGGATTTGAACCACTGGTTTCCGTCAAGTCGCTCTAACCCGTTGAGCTGCCCTGGCCAACTTGCCGTCACGACATTAAATTCTCCATTTGACTCGTATATTTCATCGGTAGACCACTAGGGGCTCTCGCATTTGAGATACACCGTTTGTGACGACATACTATCGTAAGTACTTCAGTCCCAGGCTTCATCATTTAACTCTTATTATTTTAATTAATTGATGGAAATTAATCATTTCTTCACACTAGCCGTATATAGGCTAAGGTATTTGATAGAGTCAACATGAGAAATTCAATGCCATGGCCGGGATTTGAACCACTGGTTTCCGTCCAGTCGCTCTAACCCATTGAGCTACCATGGCCAACTTGCCGTCACGGCACTAAATTCTCCATTCGACTCTATATTTCCCCGGTAGACTACTAGGGGCTCTCGCATTCGAGATACACCGTTTGTGACGACTTACTATCCTAAGTACTTGAGTCACAGGCTTCATCATTTAGTTACTCCATTAGTTATTTCACGAAACTCAGCTACGTTAACATCTGTAGAGATGTCAGACGTGCTGAACTGCTCTTTCCATCGCTGAGGGTGGATGTGCCGGAACCTCTGTACCGTCGGTTGAAAATCCTTTGTCACAGTCGGGTTAGAAATGCTGTGATAGCTCGCTCTCCGAGGGTTGGCTTATCCGAGAGGTAGTCTCCCGAGAAGCGGTCTGTTTGGTATATTGTTTGACCACAACCAGAGGTTTCGCCTTGCTGTTTCCGCCCTGTTGACGTTAGCGGTGGCGTCTTTTATTTCCGCCTCTCGGAGCGTGTTAACGACAGGTGGATGGGTGGCATCTGTTCTGACGCCAGGTGTTGTATCCTGTATTTGAGGAGGAAGGGATATTAAGGGTTATTATTTTGCTTTGCGTCCTAAGGTGCAGTGGAGCCACTTACATTAGTTGTGCATTTGTAGCTCTGGCTACTAAAAAGAACGACCAATATAGGGCCGGACACCTAAGTGGGCCTAAAAGCTTCTCTAGCCATGCCCGTCAAATTTCTCGAAAGGTCTGCGGCTTTCTAGAAACAATGGCTGGGGAGATATAAATACCCAGCAACGTGTTATAAGTTGCAGTTGGAAAACGGGGATATCCGTGGCGGAGACGTCGTAGAGTGCACATCGCCTTCCAGAATTGGAGTTGCCAGTGCGTCCAGAACTTCGGAGTCAGCGAATTGCCACCATCGGGAGGGACCCTTGGGAAGCTCCCGGCAATTTCGCCAAATCTCCAGTAGAAGGCAGCAGCCGCGTGCGAGCAACAACAACCTCGTGGAGAACACATCATCAGAGCAGACAGGGAAACACAAGGCCACAGCCAACACCGAAAGGTGGTTTTAAAGGCGCTTAATTGTCCGGCCCTCTGTGTTTCACGCAGTTTTGCAGACTGTACTGCCAGGTAAGTTAATAGCCTAAGGTTAGCTGTAAACTGCACCTTGGTGCAGGGCAAAATGCCCACACCAGGTGAGGGTTCTGGCCATCCCACCACCCATCTCTCATCCGAACATCCATCACAGGATGCCATTCCAAGCACCAGCACTGGTGTGACCCACCCTGTAGACAGGGTAAAAACCACTGCTACAGGAACCAAAAGGCAGCGCCGACAACGCAAAGAAGGCGGAAATGGCGCTGTAAAACGTTTGGCTATAGCCGAACAGACCACCAACCAGGGCCCTTCCCGGGATACAAATTCTCGTTCAGGCCAAATTTCAACAAACGACTCCTCCGATTCAGAAGGAGAATATTTCTATGGAGCTGCGGCTCCGGAGAATTCGTCCTCCAGGATGGAGGAAGAGGACTTCCAAACCAGCTCCTCGGACGTCCCTACAGACGTCGATGAGGCGGAATTCCAGCAGGTAACCTCGAGGAGGAAGAAGGGACAGTCAAACGTCCTGAAGGATGATGCTACCAGCCAGCGAACCCCACCTAAGCGGCATATTCCTCCCATCATCGTGGATGATTTCCGGGGGTCAGTAGGCTTCCTAAAGGAAGTAATGCCGTCCCTCTCGAATAAATGCGAGGTGACGAGGAGGAAGAGCCGCTTTGTTTTCAAGGCGACAAACATAGAGGACTACCAGCTGCTCCTCAGGGCACTCGAGGGGAAGAAGATCCCCTACTTTACCTTCGGCCTGGACAAGGCACGAGACTTAAAAAGGGTGATCAGAGGATTACCAGTGGATACACCGGTAAGCGAGATCAGCGATGACCTTACCCGACAGGGTATAACACCACGCTTGGTCAGGCAGCTGACCAAGCCAGGACCGCAAGGTCAGCCTGGCCCCATCCCCATCCCTCTCTATCTAGTGATAGTAGAGCGGTCCAGCGACCCGGAGGCAAAGATAGATAGTATCAAAACTATTTGTTACCTCCGGGTAAAGGTCGAGGCCGTCAGGAGTTCTGGCGGCCCTCCTCAGTGCCACCATTGTCTGGGGTTTAACCACTCCAGCAGGTTTTGCCGCAGAATGCAGCGTTGCCTACGGTGTGGAGGACCTCATGACAAGGAGGCGTGTCCGAGGTCACTTACCGATGCGCCCACTTGCGCAAACTGCAAAGGTGCGCATATTGCCTGCTATGGCGGCTGCCCAACAAGGAAGGCGGTTATTGCTGCCAGAAGACCGGCACAGGAAAGGAAACTTCAAACAGCGCCAGCCAGGGAAGAGACCAGGGCTCTCCCTTCCTCAGTCTCCAAGGCTACGACATCCAGCAGGCAGCCACCAAATGAAGACCGTCAGCATGTTGAACGGCGCCCATCTTTTGCTGAAGTTGTGCAAAGATCCTCTGACACCCCAAAACAGTCTCGTGGGAAAACACCAGCACCCACACAGAAACACAAACAGACACGGGCCCCAGCCCCAAGAAGCACAGCTTCCAAACCAGACCTCAATGAGAGGAGACTATCTCGCCAACCCGAGAACCCGACTGTGGTGGTTGCGCATAGCGAACCTATGCCCCCTAGACAGTTGAGGGACGAAAGGGCTCGAGGTAGGCCTGCTCCCCTTAGGTCATCCTCCCCAGCCAACACCAACATAGTGCCCTCTACCATGAGCTCCACCCAACTAACGGCTTCCCTGGATCTCACGGAGGTGTTTAAGTGGTTGCAGAATTTGCTGCAATCACATGGACAAAAGATCTGTGAGATCTTAGTGAAGTTCTTCTGTGCCTCAGACCCGGCAAGCAAGATGCTGGCTGCAATGGAGGGACTTGCCCTACTGTCAACTGGTATCCAGCAATCACAGAATGGCGAATCGAACTAGGTCTCGTACCTCTTTTCGCTTCGCATTCTGGAATGCGTGTGGCCTGGTTGATCAGGGGGGCGAGCTATTGCAGTTCGCTCGAGCAAATGCCCTAGACGTCATCCTAGTCAGCGAAACGCATCTCCGTCCAGACACCCGTTTCCGCATCCCGGACTACATTTGCCATCGCACGGATCGTCAAGGCCGCCCTGGCGGTGGTACAGCGGTACTTGTCCGGCAAAATGTAGTCCACAAACCCATCCAGCTCCCTCCTCTTCAAACCCTAGAGGCCACGGCAATCTGTCTTGACCTTGGCGGAACTGAGGTCCTGGTGGTCTCTGTGTATCACCCCCCCCCCCCAACCGGCAGTTCGTTCCAAACGACTATCTATCTATCCTAAACTTACACCCAAGTGCTATCATGGCCGGGGACTTCAATGCAAAACATCAGCGTTGGCATTGTGGTCGTCGGGCATATGCAAGAGGCAATCAAATCATTCGCCTAATAGATGGAGACCCACAGCTTCAAGTGCAGGGTCCCTGGCAACCAACGCACTACCCGCGAGGTGGAGGACTGCCATCAGTCATTGACTTCGCAATCACAAAGCTTTTTCCATTTCATCTCACTCTTACGTCACTAAACGCACTTCATTCTGACCATAATCCGGTGCTGACAGAAATCAACACTAGGGTTGCCAGTCATGACACCTCACTTCAAACGCGAGAAGTCGATTGGGAAGGCGTAAGGAACTGCCTCCGCACTTCCATTCCACCGAACCCAAAAGTTACAAACATCCCGGACATTGAGAGGGCAATCTCATCCTTCACTTCTATCCTGACGCGAACTGCCAAAAATCTAACAGTTCACGGACCTGAACCTCTTCATCCAGACGTTCTTCCTTTATACATCACCCTTCTTATCCGCCGCTCCTGGGCGGCACGGAGACTGTACCAGCGACACCGCACGCCACATAATCGCGCGCTCTTGCGACGTTTACGTCGACTGGTCAGGGTCCGACTGCGTGAGCACAAGGTGCAAGCGTGGGAGGACACAATGGCCAGACTGCGCGTTGAAAATGGCGACGTGTGGCGTATCGCCAGAACCCTCTGGAAACGCAAAGGTCAATACACCTCACCCATCCACGGCACCCAAGGCTTGGCCTATGAACCCCAAGCCAAAGCAAATGCGTTCGCTGACTATCTTGAACGCACTCTATGTCCGAGAGAGGACCCCCAGGATGACATCTTTTCCGAACGCGTTCGTAGGGAGGTACGCCGATTTTTTCGACGTCCTCCCGAGGACGCGGAACGACTTCCCGTCATTCGCCCCAGTGAAGTCCAGGGCGTACTCCAACGCCTCAAACCAAACAAGTCGGCGGGGCCGGACGGGCTGACACCCCTCATGCTTCGTCACCTTCCCTTCAATGCCGTTCTTTTCCTAACCAGGATCTTCAATATGTGCATCACCTTGGGGCACTTTCCTCGCGAGTGGAGAGAGGCCCGGGAGATATGTATATTGAAGCCTGGGAAGGATCCTATACATCCTTCCAGCTACCGATCCATAAGCCTCCTTTCTACCCTTTCGAAGGTATTCGAGAGGTTAATCCTAACCCGAATGACTCCCATCTTGGGTGATGTTCAAGCTATTCCTGACCACCAGTTCGGATTTCGTCCTGGGCACTCGACTACCCAACAGCTGCTACGTGTGGTGGAGAAAGCGGCCCTGGGTTTCCAGGAACGCGCCTTCACGGCAGTGGTATCTTTGGATGTCGAAAAGGCCTTCTCCACGACATGGCATGCCGGTCTGATCTTCAAACTTATCCAACTGGGGCTACCTACACAGCTAATCAACATCCTACACAGCTTTCTCAGGCACAGATCATTTAAAGTCACAGTAGCGGGGAAAACATCTACACTGACACCCGTGAGAGGCGGAGTCCCCGAAGGCTCTGTACTATCCCCCACACTATTTAGTGTTTTCATGGCAGATTTTCCAACTCAACCACAGGTCGAAATGGCACAATACGCGACGACGTGTTGTTGTTCTGCAAAAAACAGACATATACCCAGAGCCTTCAACCCAATTCAGAGACACCTCCGTCTCACACAAGAATGGTGCAGGCGTTGGCGGATGTCCGTAAATCCGGACAAAAGCCACGCCATTCTTTTTACGAAGCGCCACACCCCCGCTGACCGCCCCAAATTCCACTTCAGGGGCCGAAGGATAGAGTGGACTAATTCCATCAAGTACCTGGGCGTTCAACTTGATAGAGGCCTAACTTTCCGCAGGCACATCAGGGAACTATCGGCACGGGTGCAGGGGGCTATTGCCTCTCTGTACCCAATGCTGGGTTCGCGCTCGATGCCAATCCGCTTAAAGCTACACCTCTTTCGAGCGCTGATAATCCCACTTATGTTGTACGCCTGTGAAATCTGGGGCATGGCTGCCGATAGCTGGATAGCATACCTTCAGCGTGCACAGAATAGAGGACTCCGATCCATCTATTCTGTGGGCCGTTCTTTTCCCGTGAGGTCGCTTCACGAAGCTTCCCTTCTCCCATACGTGGAGGACGAAATTAGACGCCGGGCAACAAAATTTTACGATAAAATTCCTGCTCATAGAAGCGCCCTGGTTCGGTCTCTAGGAGACTACGACGCTACGAGACGCCGCTTCAGGCGTTACCGGTTACCCCGTATGGCTTGCGGGCATCCGAGGTAACCAAGGAGTTAATCCTTACAGCAGCATAAGCTAAATTACAAAACTCCAAAAGAGCTGTTTGGCTACAAAATTTACCCCATTTTAGAATAATAAAACACCAGGGTGTAAACAAAAAAGCGGTTTGGCATCCTGTACAAAATTAAAGAGGAGCAAAAAGCTACCTCAACAAAATTTTCTTCAACAAAAAATATCACATCATCCTACAAATATCACAATTAACAACCTGCGGTCAGACCCAAAACCTGGGTGGGTACGCAGCAAAAACCTTCTGGCTGTTAACAGCCTGTCAGTACACGACTTGGACTTGGACTTGGAAGTTGCAGTTATTTGTTGGTTAATGCGACAGTGGATGATGGAAGTGTACCGCAGTGATTTCTTTCATTTGTTTTCGTGTAGCAAAACACCAAGTCAGCCTCGAAGAGAGCTAATGGTCAATTTCACGTCTTTTTAGTGCCGCAAAAGTTACATTAGATTTCTGCAAGCCGGATTTCTGAATCTACGCAACCCTCGCAGTCACAATATCCAATCACAAGGCTCGCTTAACCAATGGGATTGCAGTTGAAGTTCGTTGCTGTGTAGCTCTCTTGCAAATTATCCGTTCTGTCCTGCTGCGCTTGGATGGTGGTTGTTGCAAGTAATTTACAGTAGGTGGGGGAAATCGAATAGTTTTGCGCAATATTAGATGCTTTTTTGATTCCGGCTCATATAAATGTAAGTACTAAGAGAGTATATTTTGATAGCTCATTGCAGTATATAAGGTGGTATATAAAGAGGTATTGATGAGACATTAAGGAATGTATGCGAACGAAACGAGTGTCGTTTGATATGATTGCTAGGCAATGTGTTTTGTGTATTTATTTACTTATTTCTTCATCTAATAATTCAACACCAACTCCAATACTCAGATCATAATACGAGAATCGATTGTAGGAAAAATGGCGGCGCTCGTGGCCCAGCTCGTTATGTTGTGGTTATATCTACAGAGTAAAGTGTGTGTTTGTTTACTTTGATTGTGTGTTTGAAGAATTAATGTAATTCAAATTACAGTGGCAATTAGTGACTAACGAGTTAGTTTATAGTTAAGTATTTAACATAAAGTGATAACGTTTACCTAAATAATTTTGAACAGTGCTTTGAGGTTAAGGAAGACATCCTTCCAGTAAATGATGGTGAACCAATTCGTGCCCTTCGAAAAGTACAAAAATTAATAGATGATGCCTACCCCACGATTTTTAAGAATCAGCCATCCTATCACACATTAAAGATCAACCAGAAAATACGAAATCCTGAAGAATGTATCCAAGACATTTTACAGAGAGTGAAGTATTAAGTAAGATGGCGGCCGGCAAAGTTGTGACGCGAAGTATGCTCCGCAAAATTCAACAAAACATCGATAATCCTACGGATAATGGTAATGAAAGGTGTAATTTCGGAATCGTGATGGACTCAAATGTTAACGGAAATAAAGATGGAAAAAACAACAAAAGTGTCGCAGCGGAAAATCAAGCCAAAAGTGGGAACCACGCTTCTCACCATGGAGTACGTGATGAAATGGAAGTCGTGGCATCGCTACACAAAGTCATTGAAATCCTATACATGGATCTTCACAGGGCAAGAGAAGATATCAAAGAATTACGAACTGAAAATCAACACCTGAGCCAGAAATTGAATTCGATGGGAATAGAGATGCAAGAGAGAGATAAGGTGATTAAAGCAAACAATGATAACCTCAAAAAGCTACAAAATTGATGATCACTATTACTATGAGCAGATGATGCAAGTGTTAAACTTTCCATATCACAATCAGATCGAGATTTCACTACCTTTTCATTATCATTGCTTACTTTGTCAACTATATTTGGTTTAGTCAATTTTTCTCTACACATAGATTTCAAACACAAATGGTCCTTTGTGTCAACAACTTTCTGTTGTTGAATTTGTTTGTTTTCCTTTTGTCATTACAGAGGAGTCACTTTTCGATTTGGTTAGTAAGGTACCATCCAAAACACTTGGTATGAGTATAAGTGTGTAATTTATGTCTGTGATATGTTTTTATTTGTATTTCAGCGTTTGTGACATAATTTGCATTAATAGCCTTCATATAAGTTAATTATTGTTTTACATATAAACTTAGTGTGTTCAAGACACTCAAATTGCTGAGATGATTTCTGCAGCTTTCTGTTTCTGGATACCGATTATAATTCTTAATGCCTTCTTTCATAGCTTAAATATTATCTTACTGTTAGTAAGCACTTCCCCACAGTTTTAGACCAAATGATAGTAGAGAGTGAAAATACTGTTAAACTACTTATGTGAGTTTCTAAGTATATAAAATATTGCACCCTTGCTTTAATGTGAATTATAGTTGTGTAACTATACAGTTTCGTACAGAGTAAATTATCCGAGGATTATTTTGGAAATATGAGGAAAATTATAATAAATGAGTTATGGGTCGGGAACATGATAACTTCCTGGAAGTTCTGAGTTCTGACTATTATTTGCTACATCAGAAGGATTATGTACACATTTCGTATGTTTAGTGCTAAAATGATGGACTTTGCAGATGATTGTAAAAAATAAAGAAATCTTTGCCTGTCATAAAGAGGTTTTATAAGCATATCCATTTGCTTAAAATAAAAAATACACTAAGTTAACCTGAAATTTCTACATATGTCAGTTAAATATATAATGTAGCAGGTAAAAAGAGAGAATGCAAGTAAAAGCCTTGAATTTAGAGAAGAAGATTAAGAAGGATACAGAGCTGGTGGCAATCAAAGAAACATAGATGGCGAACTGTTCAAAAGCAAAAAAAAAAAAAAAAAAAAAAAAAAAAAAAAAAAAAAAAAAAAAAAAAAAAAAAAAACCCAGTGGTGGTAGGAGACGAAATACCAATGGTGGTGAAGGAAGATTGTATGGCAGAAGAGATGATGACAGGTGAAAGAGGTTTAACAATGAAGAATTCAGGAGAGGGAAATGATCATAAATAAAGAACCTGGATGATAGCTTTGATAAGACTTTTCATACCTCCGTAATGGAAGTAGGTGATTCTTAAGGGAAAAAATGTGCTGATTTTGAAAATCAGCTCAGAAATCTCTTAGCATATCTGGTTAAAAAGGTATGAAGACATTTATGTTCTTACCTAAGAGGTTCAGATATTATGTTTATTATTTTGATATAATGACTAATAACATATTGTAGAGTACTATACACCATGGTGAACTAAAAGTATTTTAAAATGTTGTTTTACATACATGCAATAATATTTGGACTATATATTTAAGGGACATAGCTGTAACTGTGCTTAAAAGTGCTTGGTAGCATGTAAATGCCTCTTGTACCTCTGTCTGCTTACCCTTATAAGAAACCAACAATAATTTCCAATCATTATTGGGTCCTTACGACCTTGGTACCTCTTCTACAAGACTGAAACGTTCTAATGAAAGCATTCCCCTTGTTTGCCAGTAACATCACTAAGATTTTCCGGAAAAAATTCAAAATGTGAACGGAAGAAACAGATTTTCAAAGGCATTGTAAAACCCATGCCTTTGTAGCATTTCAACAAATTTGAGGAGAAGGGAAGCCAAGAAAGATGCAGAATACATGGCTGGAAGCTTTTAGGTCTTCATATACGTATGAAATGGAACGTAAACTTTACTGAATTTTTCCCGTAATTGCATTTTTAGTGACATTGGTGCACTAAACTATTAAGCCTAGAATGGTGACACTTTCACATAACATGAACATTACTATCCCACATGGTGGTGGGAAGGTTCAAAAATTGAGTGACTAGGAACATTAAGATTATCTAGAAATGGTGAATGGAGTGATCAAAAAGGGAAAGCACTGGCAGAAGGAAAAATGGCTACGAGTGTTATTAGATATATTAACAAAATACCAAATATGCAAGTAAAATGGTTAGAAAGGTTGTTTGGTTCAATTGTAGAAAGCAGAATGCAATATGGAATAGAAATATAGGGGCCAGATTAAGGATGGAAGGTGATAAATGTTACAAATAGACCATTTTGCAGACTTGTTTTAGGCTTACCTAGATCTTCAACCCAATGAGGCAGCTTTAATGGAATTAGGAAGATTAGGTTACAAAAGCAAAGTGATGGAATAAATACTGCAGTATTGGCTCAGAATATGGAATTTAGATAAGGAAAATGCTATTAAACAGTGTTTCGTAGCACAAAAAAGAATAAAGGGGAGAGAGACTTGGATATATAAAATTCAAAAGATTTTGCAGGAAGTAGGTATGGATTCATTATGGCTAGGCAGTACAAGAATAGAAAACAGATTCTGAAAAGAAGTAAACACAAGAATTGAAAATTTTGTAAAACAAGAATTACGGGCTAATCTTAATAACAACAGATCTCTGAAATTATATAAAACATTGAAAAATGATTGGGGCAGAGAAGAATATTAGGACTTCTATAATAAAGTAAGAAGAGAAGGCTTGGCATTGTTTAGAACAGGAGTAATATACGTAAGGGGTATAAGGAATGAATATATTAAGGGAAGATGTCCAGTGTGTGAAAAAGAAGATAGTACTTGGCATTATATTTTTGATTGTCAAAAATAAAATGGAGAGACAAACTTCTTTTGCATAAGTGGGAAAACATACCAAATGAAAAAAGAGGTAAAAGAATCTTGAATCTAAAATCAGAAGAAATCATAATAAAACTGGGAACATTTATTGGCAAGGTAAGACAAAAATGGCTTTGGAAAACGGGGAAGACTAATGAGAAAAATTAGGAAAAGTAGCATAAGGTATAAAGAGAAACAAAAATATAGATCCTAAGTTTTAAAATGCTCCATTATATACACAACCTGGTTTAACTACTCGTATAATGGCACGTGGGAAAATGCAACTCCAAAACGAGGAGTATGTAAGATTTTGTATTTGTTATATACTATATATGTTATATATGTATTAAGTTGTATATGCTAGATATTGAAATAGGAAATAAAGTAGCAAGTGCTAGTACTATCGCATATACAACAGGCTCAAAATTGCTGAAGTAAGAGAAGAATTAAGTATTAAAAAAACATTTTGAAAGTAAATGTAATGAAACAAATTGGAACTATGAGAAAAAAACCAATTCTCAGCAACTACATAGAAAAATCTTAATACTTTTATCTTGATGCATACATGTATATTTGAAAAAAGATTGCTCAAAACTTCAAAGTTCTAACCTGTATAGTTTCTGAAAAATACACACAAACCAATTAAGTTCCGACTGCACTGGAGCAGCTAGTCCCCGCCTACCACCATCCCCTCCCATGCAGTGCCAGCCGAGCCAAGCACAAGATGGCAGACTAGGTATAAATACAGCTACATCTCCAGCTAGTAAGACACTTGTGACTGAAACTTCATCCAGAAGACTCAAACCATGCCACCACTGATGATGTTCACCACAGATGTGAACGAAATGTCTGGATCTTCCAACCGCAGCAGACCAGAGCTCCTAAGCCCGGAAAATTCTTCTATCTTCAAATTTTCTATCTTGTATGGAAGTTTACAAATGATTGAAGAAATTTATGGGGGTTAATGAAGTCTTCAGAGACCTCTCAAAATGAGGCCGTGCTTGCTCCACTAAAACTGAAGAGATTTGAAGAAAATTACTAAAATTATTGGAGGAGACTATTTACACAATGAATATTACAGTAGTTCAACTTTCCAACATCAGAGAAAAAGTTAGAAATTTTGTTTGATGTTCTGGGCATGAAGAAGTTGTGTGCCAAAATGATGAACAAATATCTCACATCTACGCAAAACTGCAGTGATGACATTCTTGAAAACATTGACTTAAACTTGATTTCTTGAGAAATGTAATTGCACGTAAAAAAACATTTTTCTCCATGCAAAAGTCAAGTGTGTCCTTGAACAAAGCAGGTCCGAGTCCATGAATTTAGCAAAAGCTAAAGCTGCATGATACAGGATGGCTTGTAGCACTTCTTCCAACAGGAGAAAGTTTGATGGATAGAGTCAACATGAAAAATTCAATGCCATGGCCGGGATTTGAACCACGGATCTCCTGGTTTCCGTCCAGTCGCTCTTAACCTTTGAGCTACCATGGCCAACGTGCCTTCCTGACATTAAATTCTTCAGTTGACTCGTATATTTCCCCGGTAGACCACTAGGGGCTCTCGCATCCGAGATACACCGTTTGTGGCGACTTACTATTGTAAGTACTTAAGTCCCAGGCTTCATCATTTAACTCTTATTATTTTAGTTAATTGATGGAAATTAATCATTTCTCCACACTAGCCGTATATAGGCTAAGATGTTTGATGGATAGAGTCAACATGAAAAATTCAATGCCATGGCCGGGATTTGAACCACGGATCTCCTGGTTTCCGTCCAGTCGCTCTTAACCTTTGAGCTACCATGGCCAACGTGCCTTCCTGACATTAAATTCTTCAGTTGACTCGTATATTTCCCCGGTAGACCACTAGGGGCTCTCGCATCCGAGATACACCGTTTGTGGCGACTTACTATTGTAAGTACTTAAGTCCCAGGCTTCATCATTTAACTCTTATTATTTTAGTTAATTGATGGAAATTAATCATTTCTCCACACTAGCCGTATATAGGCTAAGATGTTTGATGGATAGAGTCAACATGAAAAATTCAATGCCATGGCCGGGATTTGAACCACGGATCTCCTGGTTTCCGTCCAGTCGCTCTTAACCTTTGAGCTACCATGGCCAACGTGCCTTCCTGACATTAAATTCTTCAGTTGACTCGTATATTTCCCCGGTAGACCACTAGGGGCTCTCGCATCCGAGATACACCGTTTGTGGCGACTTACTATTGTAAGTACTTAAGTCCCAGGCTTCATCATTTAACTCTTATTATTTTAGTTAAAATAATAAGAGTTAAATGATGAAGCCTGGGACTTAAGTACTTACAATAGTAAGTCGCCACAAACGGTGTATCTCGGATGCGAGAGCCCCTAGTGGTCTACCGGGGAAATATACGAGTCAACTGAAGAATTTAATGTCAGGAAGGCACGTTGGCCATGGTAGCTCAAAGGTTAAGAGTGACTGGACGGAAACCAGGAGATCCGTGGTTCAAATCCCGGCCATGGCATTGAATTTTTCATGTTGACTCTATCCATCAAACATCTTAGCCTATATACGGCTAGTGTGGAGAAATGATTAATTTCCATCAATTAACTAAAAGGAGAAAGTTTGTTTGGAGCAGTGCAAGGACTGGGGTGGGGACTACATTGCCATTGATTAATTTTCTTTTTCAATAAATATTTTGTCTTGCTACACTTCATAAATCAATCTTTCCCATTGAGCCTTTATATGTAATACTTATTTATATTTCATGTGTGTTTTGTTTTCTTTTTCAGATAAATTTTCATTATGAGTCGCCGTTCATTGCCTTTGAAGGATTCCTTGGCCCATGTTGCATCACCACTGCGACAAACATCTATGCTGAATCGCTCTGGAAATGATTCATCTGTACTTTTACAGGTAGATTTGCAGAATGTTTGTAAAGAACTTGTTAACAGACATGTATGTACATTGATTCTCTTTACTATAACCTTGGCTTCCTTAATAACCAGGCAAGTTTTAATTATTAGCTTATATCTACTTTAGGTCTGTTATCTTATTTTCATAAGATATGAACAGTTGCAACTTATATGAAACAAAATATTGTGTGTAACCACTAAAGAAAAAGATTTAGAATCCTTGGCATGGTATGCCATAAAGTATTAAGATGGTGGTTTTATGGATGGCATTTTTATTATGAAAGAGTTGTTATAAGTACATAGTGATAGTTATTACACTAAACTCGTGTTAATCCAGTCATTCCTTGCAGATAAGGATGCTGGATCAGCAGAAGTGCCAGATTATTGATCTAATAATGTTTGGCTATGTATTACATTTTATTAATCCAAAGATAGATTAATTTTTATACAAAACTTCTACATTTGGTGTGCACATACAGTATCACTCACTAAGAAATATGTCCCGAATTTTTAGTTGCTGCAATGATCATACGTGATGGCAGCATTGGGTTTATTTCTAGACTTAAGGAGAGCATACAACGTTTTAGATCATGAAATACTACTCAGGAAATTAAATAAATGTGGTTTTAGGGGTATTATGAATAACTGGGTTAAATTCCATTCAAGCAATAGAAAACAGTTTGTAGAACTTCCGTTTGAAAATAAAGGAAAATTAAATACAGTTCAGTCCAAAGTGAGAGAAGTTAGGTCAGGAGTTCGACAAGGATCAGTCCTAGGCCCATTGTTATTTTTGTTGTACTTAAATGATTTGCCAATTGCCATTAATTTCATAGATGTTATTTTATTTGCAGATGACACTAACATCCTATTAAAAGGAGACAATCAAGAAAGCGTACAGACCAAACTCAATGATGCCCTATGTAAACTGCACACATGGTTTCAGACAAATGAACTAATTATAAATAAGGATAAGACTATTGCCATTTGATTCAATACTTGCCAAAATAGAAATGTGGTCAAACCTCCAATAGTACTTGATTGAACAGCAATTAATTACAATAATGAAACAAAATTTTTGGGATTACATATAAATGAGAACATGAAATGGACCACACATATTCAACATTTAATAAATAAACTGAGTTCCATTTGTTATTTGCTTTAACATTTAAAAAGCTTAATAAATTTAGCAGCATAGAGAAATATATACAATGGCTATTTTCACAGCCAGTTACAATATGGGATAATGTTCTGGGGGGGAAAGGCAGATAGTGTCTTATTATATACAATTATATTATACAAAGACTTCACTGGAAATAAAATGTTTTAAGCCTCCTGAGTTCAAAAAGCATTTTTGTTAATAATATGTAAGTGTTTTAATCATTTATGTTCTCTGCATGCTCTATTACATAAAGTATTATTTACAGTCCAGATTTGTAAACAAAATGCATGTTCTTTCTTTATATACTTAAAAGTATGCTTAAATGATATATTTGGTATGTCGCACTTCTCCAACAAATTTAAGCAGAAGATGCATATAAATGCATTATCCAAGGGAAAATGCATATTTTACTCGTGAATGTGGCATTAAATTATAATTTTCCCCTTTAGATAATATTAATAGCATTACTTAATAAAGTCTGAAAACAACCTAGCAAAAGATATAGCCGGTGAGTCAGCTGCCCCTATTTATTTTTAACTGTATACACTGCAGTTTATAGTCTAAAGTGAAAACATTGACCCTTTTAGCAAAAAAGCCATTATTGCAGCTCTGTCCTTCTATTCCGTAATATACACACCTAGCATTAATACTTGCAGCCCTGAATGAAGATCAGGAAGCTGTGAAAAGCTTAAGTAAACATCTTTTCACACATATAATGCTAGCAAGGTAATAAACAAATGCTTTCCCAAAGATAGGCATTGAATACTTGGCAGGTGGCCGTGAGTTAGCTGCTGGAATTTGGTAATGCAAAGGCTAGGTCACATTGTTTTGATGTTTTTCTTTCTCCTAGTCCTTATTGTCTGTATTTTAATTACTATTTTAATTAATAGTTTATTAAATATTAAAAGCAGAAGCATTATTAACAGTGAAGTATTCTTCATATTTAAGTTTGAATTTATGAGTCACTATGTTTACACTCAGTCTTCACTTGCTTGTTGTTGTATAATTGAAACGTTTTCAAGATCATTCGATCTCATCATCAGCTGTTTGGTGACTAAATGAACCTCCCTCTTCTTCCACTACTACGGAGCTACGATCACTCTGCCATCTGGTGTTAGGGGCACTAAGTTTTAATACTTCATTTAATGCCGGGATTTCAAAATTTATAACTTTATCACGGTTTTTGTTTATGAATATTTTTTCCCAAATATCCAATTCTATGGGTGTACTTAAAGATTTTAACAGTTTAATGTTGTGGCCAATGTTGTGGTTTTCTGTCCAAAAATGGTGTGAAACTGCATATTTTTCTGTTTGTTTCAACTTAATGTTCCTCTGGTGTTATTTTTGCCTGGTTAACACGTTTCTCTTAGTTTTTCCTATGTAGCTTTTTTCACAGGTTTCACAATTAATCTGATAAATTCCTGATTTCAAATTGTTGGGGATTGTATTTTTCAGTGGTTTATTATTATTGGCAAAATTTCGAAATGCAGGTTCACGAAAAATTAAACACATTAATGATTAAGAAAAACGAAAGACTTAAAAATAAATTCAAACTGTTAAAAGAACAGCAACTGGAACACCCTCATCAGCCAAAACACCGGGACTTTAAAGAGCAAGTTAACGTAATAAACCTTTCGCAACAAAAGTTTACAACCGATGAAATTAGATTACTCCAGAAAGGTTTCAATACGTGTGTGAACTTCTCAAATAATAAAGACGATTTTATCGCCGACATAGAAATAGCCACACATAACCTAAAAAATGAAAACTTAACCAAAGCCAAAATTGAATGTCTGGATATAATAAAGCAGTTATCCCCAATATACAATAATACTAACAACAAAACAATAAGAAATTTAAATAAGAAGCCTGTGGTATACCTAAAAGCCGACAAAGGTAATTCTCTAGTAATTATGGAGACAGAAGACTATATTCAGAGAGTAAACCTTATGTTAGACAGTCCAGAATATGAAAAAATCCCAAAAAATCCATTATCCAAAAGTATCACCTCTGTGAATAACAAAAACATTAAGTACATCTGAAAAATACAACTTAAAATCGTCCAACCCCACACTACCAAGGTTGTACTGTCTGCCAAAAATCCACAAACAAGACAACAGCATGAGACCCATCATCAATGGCATCAATTCACCTACATACCACATAGCAAAATGGTTAGTAAGAAAATTAAAATCATATGACAAATTTCAAAGTTTGGGAATAAAAAACTCCTTGGAATTGATAAACCACCTACAGAAATACAACATCCCGGAAAATCACATACTTGTTTCTTTTGACGTTATGGCACTTTTTACAAGCATTCCAGTAGAAAAAATACCTACATTCCTAAAAAAATGGCTAACCCAGACTACAACGGACCCCAGAGAAATAGATGATATTATCAATCTTACAGATTTATGCATAAGGAATAATTGCTTCATGTTTAACCAAAAATTCTACAGACAATCAAAAGGTTTAGCAATGGGGAGCCCACTTTCGCCTATTTTAGCAGACCTATACATGAGCTATTTTGAAACACACATAGTAAAGGCCTTCCCACAGATTTATAAATTTTGGCAGAGATATGTTGATGATATTTTTGCTATCATTCCGGAAAAACTTAGAGAAGATTCTCTAAAATTACTAAACCTGCAAGATAATCACATCCAATTTACTGTGGAAGTAGAAAGAGACAA
Organism: Mantis religiosa; assembly: GCA_030765055.1. Classification (NCBI taxonomy): domain Eukaryota; kingdom Metazoa; phylum Arthropoda; class Insecta; order Mantodea; family Mantidae; genus Mantis; species Mantis religiosa. The sequence goes on from CM060950.1 coordinate 404,740,505, forward strand.
CACCCTACCCTTTCTGGACCTCAAGATAACTAGAAATCGTCATGGTGTAGATTTTGGAATATACAGGAAGCCCACACACATAGATAATTACATAAAGAAAAATGAATACAACCCAGTTTCACATCAACTAGCTGCCTTTAGAAGTCTAATTCACCGGCTATACAACGTCCCACTGAGTAAGGATGAATTTTTGAAAGAACAACAACACATAAAAGACATAGCGGTTTTAAATGGATTCAACCCAGCCATCATAAGGAACATGATGAAGAGGAAAGAAAAACTGAAGATAAGATCAAAAAATACCACTCTCACACCACTTAATAACACAAATTGGCAATGTAGAAAATTCACCTACCATCCATGGGCTTTTAGAAAATTTGAACAAATCTTCAAAAGACTAAACTTAAAACTAGCACCCCAAAACAAATTCAGTCTGAGGAACCTGCTAAATAAACCACTGAAAAATACAATCCCCAACAATTTGAAATCAGGAATTTATCAGATTAATTGTGAAACCTGTGAAAAAAGCTACATAGGAAAAACTAAGAGAAACGTGTTAACCAGGAAAAAAGAACACCAGAGGAACATTAAGTTGAAACAAACAGAAAAATCTGCAGCTTCACACCATTTTTGGACAGAAAACCACAACATTGGCCACAACATTAAACTGTTAAAATCTTTAAGTACACCCATAGAATTGGATATTTGGGAAAAAATATTCATAAACAAAAACCGTGATAAAGTTATAAATTTTGAAATCCCGGCATTAAATGAAGTATTAAAACTTAGTGCCCCTAACATCAGATGGCAGAGTGATCGTAGCTCCGTAGTAGTGGAAGAAGAGGGAGGTTCATTTAGTCACCAAACAGCTGATGATGAGATCGAATGATCTTGAAAACGTTTCAATTATACAACAACAATTAAGTGAAGACTGAGTGTAAACATAGTGACTCATAAATTCAAACTTAAATATAATAGTTTATTGTTGCCATTGGTTCTTTTCTGAGCCAAAGACATAAGAATTACAATCCAATAAATAGGTACCTACAAGGATTAGCTCACTACATAGGTTGTATCAAGCGCACTCTAACAGCAGGTAGCAGGGGGCCCTTGCCCTTCAAAGGGAAACTAGGGCTATCTTTATCTTTAATTAGGGATCATGTTTAACCTTGTGAGCCTTATAATATGTACCATATCTACATATACCATGTTATATAGTTGCCTTTTATTTTTTAGGAGCATGTCAACAACATTAGATCTAATATCGAGATTTAACTGTATTGGAACACCACAGTGAAGTGAAAAATTATTAATTTTTAGATGAGTCGTATTTATTACACATCTGCTTCACTTTCGTACCTATTTTGAGGACATTTTGCAAATCATCGTTTGCATCTACGGCTCTTATGCGACTAAAGCTTGATCCAGCGGTGTGGGTAATTCTGCGGTTGCTGCTGCCATTTGTTGATTTAGTGATGAACTTAAATGTGGGATTCTCTTCTGGTGGGATTTCAAAGTTCTTAAGTTGGTTTTTATGTTTTTCTACGTATATCCTCTCCCATATGACGAGTTCACTATGTTTTTGTACGTATTTTAGTAATTCTGTGCTATCTTCAATTTCATGATTTTCAGACCAGAAATGAGCTGCTATTGCGGACTTATCAATATTTTTGTATCTTAAGTGCCTGAAGTGTTCTTTCTTTCTAGTGCCTGTTTCTTTCTGTCCTCCCTATGTAAATTTTTTCAGTCTTTACACTTAATCTTGTAAATGCCTGACTTTTCCTCTGGTTTTATCTTATCAGTATTATTACTGTGAAGTAGGTTTTTAATGTTGTAGTTAATTTTTGGTGCCAATGTTATATTGTATTTCTTGAATATTTTTTGGAACCTTTTTGTGGCCCATACCATCAAATCTTAAAAACTGCAATTAAAAATGGATATGGAAAAAACCTTGTAGATAAAAAACTAAAATCATTCAAACTTCAAAAGAGATTAAAACAGATCACAGCTCTCACACCAATAAACCAAGAAATTAGATTTGCTAAATTTACTTACCACCCCTGGGCCACAAAAAAGTTCCAAAAAATATTCAAGAAATACAATATAACATTGGCACCAAAAAACAATTACAACATTAAAAACCTACTTCACAGTAATAATACTGATAAGATAAAACCAGAGGAAAAGTCAGGCATTTACAAGATTAAGTGTAAAGACTGTGAAAAAATTTACATAGGGAGGACAAAAAGAAACATAGGCACTAGAAAGAAAGAACACTTCAGGCACTTAAGATACAAAAATATTGATAAGTCCGCAATAGCAGCTCATTTCTGGTCTGAAAATCATGAAATTGAAGATAGCACAGAATTACTAAAATACGTACAAAAACATAGTGAACTCGTCATATGGGAGAGGATATACATAGAAAAACATAAAAACCAACTTATGAACTTTGAAATCCCGCCAGAAGAGAATCCCACATTTAAGTTCATCACTAAATCAACAGATGGCAGCAGCAACCGCAGAATTACCCACACCGCTGGATCAAGCTTTAGTCGCATAAGAGCCGTAGCTGCAAACGATGATTTGCGAAACATGTCCTCAAAATAGGTGCGAAAGTGAAGCAAATGTGTAATAAATACGACTCATCTAAAAATTAATAATTAGATCTAATAGTTTTGTTTCATGCTTAAATCTTATGTTTCACTTTGCAAAGTGGCAAAGCTTGAGAAATTTGCCAGGAATGTGGTATCTGTACAGTAACATTATGCAATAAAATGATCATGTGTCAGATTCACTGTCAGTTAACAATTTCCTAGAAGAAATCACTACTTATCTGAATGATGATTTGTCACCTCCTCTTACTAGGGAACTGGATTACTGGGGAAAAATCCCCCCCCCCCTCCTCCATAAAAATTTAATTGCTTAATATAGAATAAAAAGAAGTATTTCAGAAAGTGGAGTGCCATTGTTACTAAAATTACGCAAATAGGTCAATCTTGTATATACTTTTCTCCACTTAATTGTTTTTTGATGAAGACTAGCTTCTGGGAACTTCTTCCCTATCCTCCGTTCTGTGGTTGACTGATGATGCATCCAGTGTCTGCATCTGTCTTGGTGTCATGCTGCCATCTAATGTTCTGATAAGTTTGATGTCATCTACGCGGGAATTTCAAAATTCATCAAGAAGTCCTGTTTCTTCGTAATAAACGTTTTCCCAAATCTAGGAATCTAGGATTAAGGAATCTAGGAACAAGAATGAAAGAACACTTCAGAAATATTAAATTCAAACACCTAGACAAGTTGGGTGTAGCACATCACTTTTAATCTGAGAATCACAACATAAAGCAAGAAACAGAACTGATCAAACAGGCAAAGAAATCTCTAGAACTACAGATTTGGTGAAACATATTTATTACGAAGAAACAGGACCTCTTGATGAATTTTGAAATTCCCGCCATAGATGACGACGTCAAACTTACCAGAACATTAGATGGCAGCACGACACCAAGCAAGATGCAGACAGTGGATGCATCATCAACCACAGAACTGAGGATAGGGAAGAAGTTCCCAGAAAGTTGTCTTCATTAAAAAAACTTGTAAGTGGAGAAAAGTTTATTCAAGTTTGACTCATTTGCCTAATTTTAGTAATAATAGCTTAATATTTGTGTATTCCATCTGCAACAGTAGACTTGACCCCAAAAGAGTAAGAAAGCTAATTTTTGAACTAAATTTATAAAAAGATTATAATTACAAATCTATTATTTTAAAAGTTTAAAATTTTAAAATGTGGTGCTTTATATGAATTTAGCTGTATATTCATATACGTCAAATAGTTATTCTGAAATAAATAATGTTGATACTTTGAAATTTGATAAATGATGAAAATGTTGAGAGAGAAAATTAGTGTTTCTAAATACCCGAATTAAGTTTTTCCTGTAATATATAAGAAATTTTATTAATTATTTATATTTAAGAATAATTTTGGCATTTTTAGTTCTTATATTTAATTTTTTTGTTAGTGGGATTTTGTTCCACAAATTTTTTGAGGATAATTTTATTACAAATTAATTATTTAGCAACTCCTTTAGTTATTTTCTTTTTTTTTTTTTTTTCTTTTACTTTCATTTTAAATGAAATGTTTGACATTGACGTATGTTTGGCTGACATTGATGAATGTTTCGTTAGAATGACGATGATGCAGAGCGAAGTGAGCTGCGCCGTAGTGCAGAACTGCAAATGCTTCAGCAGGAAGTTACTCCGACCTCAGAGAAACGAAGATCTATAGGGAGTTTAGCAGAACTAAGTGCAGCAGAATTAACGGAGCATTATTATAATTGCATCAAACTATCGGCAGAAAATGTGAGCATAATGCTTTTATTTGAGTATCTGATATTCTACCAATTGTTAAACTGGATCGCTTGAATGATACAATAATTTCTCTTTTTCAGAAAATTAATGCAAAGAATGCTTTTAGTCTTCATTTAATTGATTATATGGCCATGATGCTCAAAAGGAGGGATCCCAAGATGGACAATTTGCAGGTAATATGTTGCCTTTAATGTATAGAAAATATTGCAGTGTTTGATTTGAATGCTGTAGGTTTGTATTATTAAGGGCGGTTTATACTTGAATTTCGACAAAACTTTGAATTTTTTATTTTAATCATTTTGAAGTAATTTAATATAGCTATAGTGAGAATATAACAGATCTTTATTCAAATTCGAGGTACTAAGGCCTTATTATCTATTTACTGTCACACTGCATATATTGGTTACGCCCTTTTTCTTAGTTTATGGACTAAGAACATACCTTGCATGTATAGGTAAGTTCTACCAGGCAGGGAGTACATTGTGTTCTATACTAAACCTTCAAAACCACCAACTAGATTTTAACCTATATGTGAGAAAATTCCTGTATCTTTAGAAAGGGTGGCAGAGGAATTGATGAAGAGAGCTGCAAAAAAAGCAGTAATAGAAACTGAAGGATGTATACACAGGCCATCTACAGACAATTGCATTTTTTAATTACATTGGCACACTTTTCTCAGAAACTATTAAACCTATCAGGGTAAATTTTTACGCAACATAAACATTACTATCCTCTATGCAACAAGCTCAAAAAATTGAAGAGAAGAATTTAATAAATATTTTGTAAGTAAATTTAGTGAAACAAATTGTTACTGGCAATTAGATTTGTTTGTCGAACATGAAAAGTGTCTGACGTACTAGCCTTGGGAAAAAAGTGGAAAGTGAAGTTTAATAAAACCTAACGTGGAATGCAATCTTTCCAGCATATATTTTCTGTTTACACAGGTTTCCATCTTACAGAGGGTTGTTTTTGAATACAACAAAATTACGAAATAGTTGTACAGCTTAACAGTAAAGGAATAATATAGAATAAATTGTCAAGAATAGACTGATATGTATTATGTACTAAATTTTCATCTTATATACAACAATTTTAGTTTATCGCCTGGTTTCTCTGTTTTCAATGTTTCCTTTACAATCTGCAACTGTCTGCATATCATCACTTGCTTCACTACACAGAGCATGTTATAGTGCTGTTTGAAACTCTCGAGCCATCCATCTGATTGAAACATGGGTTTGAATCTCGATTTTGTTTGTTTTTTTCCTTATTAACATTTGGAAATCGATTACATAATCATGTGAGTACTAAATTGGCAACAGAGATATATAGACATACAGCACAATAGCTCCTGCAAAAGATCTAGAAGAAATTATATAAAGAGATATTAGTTGCTGAGAAAAGATAGCAGTAACATTTCATTTTTGGAACGAAATATGACATTGATCCAAATACAAAATTATTAGAGTAATAAACCAAAATAAACTACCATCATGGGAGAACTTTTTTAATTTACGTCCTCCAATGTTTAGTGATATCGGACGATGAATGAAATGGTTGAAATGGTGCTCAAATGAGTCCGGGGTACATGGAGCTTAGAGTTACCCAACATTCGTCTTTCAGGATAGGGGAAAACCCCAGAAAAACCTTATCTAGTTAACTCATACTGACCAAGATTCGAACTCAGGACCTCTTGAACGTGAGGCAGACATGCTACCACCACGCTACCGAGGCGGACCAAACATATTCATATTGAAAAATAAGGACCATGTAAAGAATTTAGAAATCCTACCAGTAGATAATTTGACAAAGAAGTTCATAGTTCCACCACCAGAGAGCGGAGAGCAGACGACAACAGTTGCTAGTTGGAGAGAGGTTGAAAATGGAGGCAATGGCCTTTGAAACTAGTCTCTCAATAATATAAAAAAAGTAAGTGATTTGTGTCAATAAACCGACTACAAATAGCTATTATGATCAGTCTGTAAATGTTTCCTATGTATTCATAACATGCAGGAAAAGAACATATGTCAACAAAGAACTGGTCAGTTGAAACATATCCTTTAGTCCACTTGAATTAGAATACAAATATTTGTGTTTTTGTCGCTGGTACAATCAAATTAATAATCTCAGAAACCATTTGTAGTTGGTTTATTAATACTCGTCACTTACTTGTTTATATTAATGAGAGACTAGTTTCAAAGGCATTTGCCTCCATTTTCAATCTCTTTCCAACTTCAAATTAGTAATGTTGTTGCCCTTATGGGGTTCCTGTTTCGCTCAAATTAAAACAATCCAGCACAGAAATCTGCAAAAGATAACAGAATCAGCCTGATATTCCACTTAGGAACCTAAGTCTTACAATCCTTCCACCAGCAGACCTGACACATTCCTGGTCATTATTCTCCTGATCCACCATACAAAAGCTTGATCTATGTTATATAGCTCATCTTGCTTACCATTGGATAATCAACTGATCACAAATTTCTTGTTATCCTATTATAAGCACATTAATAATGAAGAAAAACAGGTGTTTTATCAAGATATTGTAGGAAAAATAAGGCTTCTCTTTCATTTTAAATTTTGCAAAAGTAACATTAATAGAGTTGTAAGATTTCTAAAGCTCTTAGACTTTTATTTCCTGCTATGTGTACTTACAAAAAATATAGCGTACAAAAGAATGAATGTAAATCATTTTATACTGAAATGTTACATGTTCTGCATCTTCACTTTATAGCATTTTTACTTTTTAAATTTAGATGAATTTTTCGCTTATTATAATGTTGTTTTGCAATATTTCTTTGGCTTATACTAACAATATGTTTCAATTTTCTTTTATTACGGAATATAAAAATATCTACATATTTATGTTTTTGATTAGCTTGCCAGTGATATGTTAGATGCCAGCACAAAGATCTATGAACATCGTGTAGATTGTGTCCTCGCAGATGCACGAAAAATGGCACGTCGTTTGGCTGTTGGGGAATGCAAGATACAACCAGAAAGGGATGAAGGAGAAAGTCGTAAAGAAACAAAAAGGAAGGTAAGCATTAAAAGATATTTGGTCAGCTAGAAAAGATGTATAATTCAGAGAACTTTGTTCCCTTCTCTCTGTCTCTTTCTCAACTTGCATATACTCATAAAAATGCACACTAAGAGGTATACATTTAAATCAATCACACAAGCAAATCACTGCTGCAAAAGTACTGAATATCTGTTAAGTAATTACAAACAATAGGTTTGGGTTTGGTATGGCTATCTCATTCCACCAGTCAAGGAATTAAATTAATTCAGACAATATAGTGAACATTGGCATAATATAAATTACTGTTCTGTATTTTAGTTAATTGATGGAAATTAATCATTTCTTCACACTAGCCATATGTAGGCTAAAGTCTTTGATAGAGTCAGCATGAAAAATTTAATGTCATGTCCAGGATTTGAACCATGAATCTCCTGGTTTCCGTCCAGTCGCTCTAACCCATTGAGCGACAGTGGCCAACTTGCCGTCATGACATGCATGCGCATGGATGCATGCGTGGCTTTAACTCTATCTGTCTCTTTCACTCCCTGCCAGCTGGCTTCGGCCCATTGTAAAAGACGCCTTGTGACAATTAGGATTTAATTTCCTGCATTTTAACGCAGGGAAGATTTTCTTGACTTTTGTCCCAGGCTTTGTTGACGACGTACAGGGAGAGTCAGTTTCACAACATACTTTTCACAGATGAAACAATGTTCACCGTGGAAGAGTCGTTTAACAAGCAAAACGATCGTGTGTATGCACGGTCCTCCAAGGAAGCAAGAGACAAAGTTCCATGTGTGCACGAGGACATCACCCCGCTTCTGTCATGGTAATGTGGGCAGTTTCCTGGCGGGGAGCTTCAGAGGTGCGTTTTTGTAAAAGTGTAGTGAAGACTACCGCAGCTGTCTAACAGGCAATGTTGGAAATGGTGATACTGTGTATAAATTTGAGGCTGTTCGAAGCGAAGTCATGGACTTTTCAGTAGGACAGCGCTCATGCACACAAAGCAAAGACCATGCAACAGTGGTTGGCAGCCAATATTCCAAGGTTCATCGCAGCTGCTGACTGGCCTAGTGGAAGTCCGGACCTTAATCCATTGGATTATTCTCTATGGCAGAAGCTCAAGGGATAGCATGTCAAAAACGGCACCGTAATATTGAGATGAACAAAAAAATCAATCAGGTCAGCTGTGGAAAAAATTCCACTGGACATGATTCGTGCAGCTATTGATGAGTGGCTTGATCATCTTCGTCGCTGTGTTGACGCACATGGTGATCATTTTGAATAAGAGTTGAACCAATTTGTAGCATTTTCTGTGTTCTTTCATAATATATGTATATCATGAATATGCATTGTTTTCTTTAGTAGTTATATGCATTGAAAGTACTGACAGAACTTATGGCAGTACTTCGTATATTGGGAGACATAACTACTTTTTAAGATCTTGCATTGAAGCTGTATGTCCTTAAGAATAAAACTAAAAAAAACCTTGAAATTTTTGTTCGAAATTATTTTAAAATAATACACTTATTACATTATTAAAAATGTTTCAGGAGGATGAAGATGATGATTATTGTGAAGAACTAGTTAAACCAGATGGAGTACCATTGCCTGCACAATTGCAAGATGTGCATAATGCAGCAACACTAGATGAATTTGCTGGAGATAATCTTATAGCAGTACCTCCTTCAAAGGTAAAGTTTTAGACCTTAGGCTGCCATGAAACTGAATAGATTCAAAGTATTAGTGTAGGCTTAAGGTTTCTTGAGTATATATAAAGCAGATGAGAAATATAGCAATTGTCATTTTGAAAATTCTTTGCTTTGGTGTTTTCAAATGAAAAATATCTAATTTTCTGAATTTTGCCTCATTTGGAGGCATTATACTTCGGATAACTTCATTACTGTTATGACCTTGTTATGTGGTTAGTAACAGTAACAGGCATGACTTTCAAAGCGACGGAAGCTCAAACTGAATATCTGTTAAATAATTACAAACAATAGGTTTGGGTTTGGTATGGCTATCTCATTCCACCAGTCAAGGAATTAAATTAATTCAGCCAATGTAGTGAACATTGGCATAATACAAGTTACTGTTTTGTATTTTAGTTAATTGATGGAAATTAATCATTTCTTCACACTAGCCATATGTAGGCTAAAGTCTTCGATAGAGACAGCATGAAAAATTTAATGTCATGTCCAGGATTTGAACCATAAATCTCCTGGTTTCCGTCCAGTCGCTCTAACCCATTGAGCGACAGTGGCCAACTTGCCGTCATGACATGCATGCGCATGGATACAGGCGTGGCTTTAACTCTATCTGTCTCTTTCACTCCCTGCCAGCTGGCTTCGGCCCATTGTAAAAGACGCCTTGTGACAATTAGGATTTAATTTCCTGCATTTTAACGCAGGGAAGATTTTCTTGACTTTTGTCCCAGGCTTTGTTGACGACGTACAGGGAGAGTCAGTTTCACAACATACTTTTCACAGATGAAACAATGTTCACCGTGGAAGAGTCGTTTAACAAGCAAAACGATCGTGTGTATGCACGGTCCTCCAAGGAAGCAAGAGACAAAGTTCCATGTGTGCACGAGGACATCACCCCGCTTCTGTCATGGTAATGTGGGCGGTTTCCTGGCGGGGAGCTTCAGAGGTGCGTTTTTGTAAAAGTGTAGTGAAGACTACCGCAGCTGTCTACCAGGCAATGTTGGAAATGGTGATACTGTGTATAAATTTGAGGCTTTTCGAAGCGAAGTCATGGACTTTTCAGTAGGACAGCGCTCATGCACACAAAGCAAAGACCATGCAACAGTGGTTGGCAGCCAATGTTCCAAGGTTCATCGCAGCTGCTGACTGGCCTAGTGGAAGTCCGGACCTTAATCCATTGTATTATTCTCTATGGCAGAAGCTCAAGGGATAGCATGTCAAAAACGGCACCGTAATATTGAGATGAACAAAAAAATCAATCAGGTCAGCTGTGGAAAAAATTCCACTGGACATGATTCGTGCAGCTATTGATGAGTGGCTTGATCATCTTCGTCGCTGTGTTGACGCACATGGTGATCATTTTGAATAAGAGTTGAACCAATTTGTAGCATTTTCTGTGTTCTTTCATAATATATGTATATCATGAATATGCATTGTTTTCTTTAGTAGTTATATGCATTGAAAGTACTGACAGAACTTATGGCAGTACTTCGTATATTGGGAGACATAACTACTTTTTAAGATCTTGCATTGAAGCTGTATGTCCTTAAGAATAAAACTAAAAAAAACCTTGAAATTTTTGTTCGAAATTATTTTAAAATAATACACTTATTACATTATTAAAAATGTTTCAGGAGGATGAAGATGATGATTATTGTGAAGAACTAGTTAAACCAGATGGAGTACCATTGCCTGCACAATTGCAAGATGTGTATAATGCAGCAACACTAGATGAATTTGCTGGAGATAATCTTATAGCAGTACCTCCTTCAAAGGTAAAGTTTTAGACCTTAGGCTGCCATGAAACTGAATAGATTCAAAGTATTAGTGTAGGCTTAAGGTTTCTTGAGTATATATAAAGCAGATGAGAAATATAGCAATTGTCATTTTGAAAATTCTTTGCTTTGATGTTTTCAAATGAAAAATATCTAATTTTCTGAATTTTGCCTCATTTGGAGGCATTATACTTCGGATAACTTCATTACTGTTATGACCTTGTTATGTGGTTAGTAACAGTAACAGGCATGACTTTTTAAGCGACGGAAGCTCAAACTGAATATCTGTTAAATAATTACAAACAATAGGTTTGGGTTTGGTATGGCTATCTCATTCCACCAGTCAAGGAATTAAATTAATTCAGACAATATAGTGAACATTGGCATAATACAAATTACTGTTTTGTATTTTAGTTAATTGATGGAAATTAATCATTTCTTCACACTAGCCATATGTAGGCTAAAGTCTTTGATAGAGTCAAAATGAAAAATTTAATGTCATGTCCAGGATTTGAACCATGAATCTCCTGGTTTCTGTCCAGTCACTCTAACCCATTGAGCGACAATGGCCAACTTGCCGTCATGACATGCATGTGCATGGATGTAGGCGTAGCTTTAACTCTGTCTCTTTCACTCCCTGCCAGCTCGCTTCGGCCCATCGTAAAAGACGCCTTGTGACAATTAGGATTTAATTTCCTGCATTTTAACGCAGGGAAGATTTTCTTGACTTTTGTCCCAGGCTTTGTTGACAACGTACAGGGAGAGTCAGTTTCACAACATACTTTTCACAGATGAAACAATGTTCACCGTGGAAGAGTCGTTTAACAAGCAAAACGATTGTGTGTATGCACGCCTCCAAGGGAGCAAGAGACAAAGTTCCATGTGTGCATGAGGACATCACCCCGCTTCTGTCATGGTATGGTGGGCGGTTTCCTGGCGGGGAGCTTCAGAGGTGCGTTTTTGTAAAAGTGTAGTGAAGACTACCGCAGCTGTCTAACAGGCAATGTTGGAAATGGTGATACTGTGTATAAATTTGAGGCTGTTCGAAGCGAAGTCATGGACTTTTCAGTAGGACAGCGCTCATGCACACAAAGCAAAGACCATGCAACAGTGGTTGGCAGCCAATGTTCCAAGGTTCATCGCAGCTGCTGACTGGCCTAGTGGAAGTCTGGACCTTAATCCATTGGATTATTCTCTATGGCAGAAGCTCAAGGGATAGCATGTCAAAAACGGCACCGTAATATTGAGATGAACAAAAAAATCAATCAGGTCAGCTGTGGAAAAAATTCCACTGGACATGATTCGTGCAGCTATTGATGAGTGGCTTGATCATCTTCGTCGCTGTGTTGACGCACATGGTGATCATTTTGAATAAGAGTTGAACCAATTTGTAGCATTTTCTGTGTTCTTTCATAATATATGTATATCATGAATATGCATTGTTTTTTTTAGTAGTTATATGCATTGAAAGTACTGACAGAACTTATGGCAGTACTTCGTATATTGGGAGACATAACTACTTTTTAGGATCTTGCATTGAAGCTGTAGTTCCTTAAGAATAAAACTAAAAAAACCTTGAAATCTTTGTTCGAAATGATTTTAAAATAATACACTTATTACATTATTAAAAATGTTTCAGGAGGATGAAGATGATTATTGTGAAGAACTAGTTAAACCAGATGGAGTACCATTGCCTGCACAATTGCAAGATGTGCATAATACAGCAACACTAGATGAATTTGCTAGAGATAATCTTATAGCAGTACCTCCTTCAAAGGTAAAGTTTTAGACCTTAGGCTGCCATGAAACTGAATAGATTCAAAGTATTAGTGTAGGCTTAAGGTTTCTTGAGTATATATAAAGCAGATGAGAAATATAGCAATTGTCATTTTGAAAATTCTTTGCTTTGGTGTTTTCAAATGAAAAATATCTAATTTTCTGAATTTTGCCTCATTTGGAGGCATTATACTTCGGATAACTTCATTACTGTTATGACCTTGTTATGTGGTTAGTAACAGTAACAGGCGTGACTTTCAAAGCGACGGAAGCTCCAATATAATTTCCATTAAAATAAGAGAATAATGACAAAGAATTAAGGCTACGCCTCAGTACTATTTCTATTGTACAGTCCCATGTAGGCCTTTCTTGCATTGTAAGATGCAATGTTTTCAGGACATCCCTGTAGTATTGTCCAGTTACTGATGTGTGTGCAGGTACAACATGCTAATAAGCCGTTCCATGAATATCAAAGAATGAGATGACCGTAATTTCCCAGCTCAAGCAATCACTTTTGCTTTTTGTCACACTACAAGCAGACATATTCCTGCTTCCCCTTTTCACTCAGATGTTCCAATTTTTCCTAGAGCCAACCCACATAGCTTGAATTGTTCAGACTAAAATGGACAAAGTATGCAACTCACACATTTTTGATAATAAATTAAAACTTCACAGAATTTCCTCTTTGTCAGCACCAAATAATAGTCTACGTAAAATAATATTGCTAATGCTATTGAAATATACGAGGGCTATCAAGAAAGTAGATTACGTTTTCGTCTGTTTCCGCTAGGGGCGGGGCTAGCGCGGCCATCTTGGGGTCAGAGTGTTGCGCAGCTCAGTCGGCATCTAGCCGTGCTAGTGAGAGGTTCGTGCTGTGCTCCGTTCAGATACTGTGACGGTTTGAAATGTCTGCATTAATTGAAAATCCCGCGAGCTGCGAGGTGCGTGCAGTAATAAGGTTTCTGACTGCAAAAAACTGTAAACCGATAGAAATCTATCGGCAGCTTTGTGAAGTGTATGGGGACAACATTATCACTGAAGGTGGAGTGCGTCAGTGGGTCATCAGATTTAAAAATGGCCGAACCAATGTTCACGACGAAGATCGAAGTGGGAGACCCAGCATAGTGACTGCCGAACTTGTCGAAAAAGTCAATGCTAAAGTCCGTGAAAATCGAAGGTTCACAATAACGGAACTTTCTTTGAGTTTTCCACAAATTTCGCGAAGTTTGTTGCACGAAATCATCAGCGAAAAGCTTGGTTACCACAAGTTTTGTGCAAGATGGATTCCAAAAATCTTGACAGAGGACCACAAAAATCAGCGAATGGCTGCAGCGTTGAACTTTTTGGACGTTTACCATAAGGATGGTGACTCTTTACTCGATTGCATCGTTACTGGTGATGAAACATGGGTGAAACACGTGAACTGTGAAACGAAATTGCAATCAATGCAGTGGGGGCACACAAGTTCTCCCCAAAAACCCAAGAAATGCATGCAAACAATGTCGGCAAGGAAGATGATGGCGACTGTTTTTTGGGACAGAAAAGGTGTGATTTTGGTGGACTTCCTGGAAAGAGGCACTACAATAAACTCTCAGAGGTATTGCCAAACTCTCCAAAAACTCAGAAGAGCCATTCAAAACAAGCGCAGAGGAATGTTGAGCTCTAAGATCTTGTTGATTCACGACAACGCCCGGCCCCACACGGCAAATGTCACTCGTGAAGTTCTTGAATCTTTTAAGTGGGAGTTGTTTCCTCATCCGCCGTACAGTCCCGACCTGGCACCGAGCGACTTCCACCTATTCCCAGCAATGAAGAAGTGGCTGGCTATGCAGCGTTTTGATGACGACGCACAGCTGCAAGAAGAGGTAACGAAGTGGTTGAAGGCGCAGGCGGCCGAATTTTTCAACGAAGGAATTTCCAAGCTCGTACATCGCTACGATAAATGCCTTAATTTGAATGGTGACTATGTCGAAAAGTAGTATTTGAGTGTGGCTTTCATCTGTATATAATAAAATTTGTTTCCTATACTTTGTTTACTTTTTATTCCAAAACGTAATCTACTTTCTGGATAGCCCTCGTACTTACAGTTGTATTTAAAAGCGTCACATAAAACATCAAAATAAATTTTTCTTCACACACTGCAGAGACTTCACATAAAAAAATCTGTCAGTTCTTCCTAACTATTGAAGAATTTCTATTGCTTCCGGAAACCTACTAACTATGTTTTTCAAGATTACAAATGCATAGATACAGTAATATTCAGTATTGAATGAGGTGTCGGAAGTGGTCACTTGAACCTAAGCAGCTGTCAAATTGTCCGCTTCACCATGAATATGCTCATATAAATTTTGAAAATGTATCCAGGGCATATAAAATATTGTTCGGCATGAATTTTTCTTGTTTTTTCTTTTTCTCCTGAAATTCCTGGGGAAGCAGAACTTCCAGCACTTCATTGCATGCTTCACCACTGGTTGTAAATTGTCAAACCATTCTTGATTAGTGCATTCACATGACATTGTTAAGCAAATTTGATTCATAGTGTGTCTGACTAAACAGTGTGAGTGAAGCAATGTGTCAATATCTTCTCGATTCACTTTTGTGCTAATTTGTGCTTCACTGTCCCTACGCTTCTTTCAAGTTTATACTTTGATTCATAGCACTAAAATATTTTGCTTCATGGTAACTGATTTTATTCTTGAATTTGTTAAAGTTATTTTAATAAATTACATCTATTTTTAGGTTTTCTTGTTGGTTTGTTACATTTATTCTTTATGTTTTCCTCGTAGATTCGTTACACTTATTTATTACGTTTTTCTTGTTCATTTTGCAAGCATTGTTGTCCTATTCCAGTGTCAGTTATTAATCGTGACCTCTTTGTTAGTCAATATTGTATTTTACAGTTATTTGCATTGTGTTTATATATGTTTGTGTCTGCATATCTGTGCATCTCTTTTAAACATGCAGTTGAGTTAACACTTTTAATAAATATTTAACAATGTCCAAAAATAGTGACAAAATATGCACAGCCAAAGGGAAAACTGGGCCTACTAACTTAATAAATCCATATTTCGTAAAGTGGTTTCCATGATAAGTGGCAACATCGCTTTTCTATCTCTCTCTCTCTCTCTCTCTCTCTCTCCTCTACTCTCTCTGGAAATGTCAACATAGGTGATTGCATCTTCCCATGCCTGGTATTGGGTAAAGGTTGCATTTCTGACTGACCATTTTAATTCAGTTTTATTCTGTTTGAGCTACCTGGCAGGATGTAAATGCTAGTAAATGTAATAAATATTAAAAACAGAAGTATTATTAACAGCAAAGTATCCTTAATTTATTGGAGTATTGAAATAGCTACTCTTATTTACAGTCATATTCACCTAACACCAGAGGGCAGGACAGTCAGTTCCAGGAGGAGGGAGAAACATAGAACTTCAGTCACCTAGTAGCTGATGAGAAAAGTGTTTTTTCTGTTCTACATTTAAAAGTGAATGTGATGATAAGTAAGATTGACTACAGAAATATATTTAAAAGATGGAAACATGAGCATTTTAATACATTGTGGACATAGGAAATAGAGGGGACAAACAAAAGATGTAATTGGAAAATGCAAAATATGGCAGCGTAAATGCAAAGTAATACTCTATTACAAATGTGAAATTTTCATTGCATTTTTTATTTTACATTTCCTAACGAAGTTTGTAACAACATTTCTTTTGTAATGTCAGCCATTGCATTGTTTAATGTCATAATAAACTAGTGGCTACATAGCACAATAAACCATGGTAAGTGGTCAGCTACAGTATGGCCGTTACTAGTGGCTACATAGCACAATAAACCATGGTAAGTGGTCAGCTAGAGTATGGCCGTTACTAGTGGCTCCATAGCACAATAAACCATGGTAAGTGGTCAGCTAGAGTATGGCCGTTACTAGTGGCTACATAGCACAATAAACCATGGTAAGTGGTCAGCTAGAGTATGGCCGTTACTAGTGGCTACATAGCACAATAAACCATGGTAAGTGGTCAGCTACAGTATGGCCGTGGCCCTGACGTTTTGCAGTTGCAGAAAGTGGAGGGGGAATGTTAGTAGTACCAACAAACAGTAATGAGAAATTGAAACGTATCCTCAAAAATATCTTTAGAATGAAAATATTAGCTTTAAAACATTGAAATCCGACTTTCACTTTCATTATCATGCAAGATATTCATTACAACACCACTCTATTAAAATATTTCTTTCACACCTTTTACGTGCACTAAATGCTTCTATTGGTAGTACTGGGAGTCCCTATATGCGGTGTTATGGTTAGGAAGTTAAAACTGTCTGCTAGCACCAATCAGCATTGTCTGTGGAGGTGTGGCTTGCGAATCCAACATCGTGTTGCCATTAACTTTAAAGAGAGTCGATTAAAGACACTAGACAACACTTACTTTTAAATTTTTCCGGAACTAGTTTCAGAGGCTTTGCCTCTATCATCGGCCGGCTCTCGACTGATTCTCGTTGGTGTAGCTGACGATACCTTGTCACAGGTCTCCTCTGGTGGCGGCTCAAGGAACTTGCTGAACAAATCCTTCTGGGGGATGTCGAAATTGAATACTTTGTTCCTACTTTTTGAAATGAAGATTTGTTCCCATGTGGATAGTTCTTGTTTTCCTGATGTATGTTTCAGTAGTTTTGGTTCTGGATTTATGTTGTGGTTTTTTTCCCAAAAATGTGTGGCAACTGCTGATTTTTCTAATTGTTTATATTTTATGTTTCTAAAGTGTTCCTTTGCTCTTGTTTCTAAATTTCTTTTTGTTTTTCCAATATAAATTTGACTACAGTCATTGCATTCAATTTGATATATACCAGATTTTTTGTTTGATGGAATAGCATCTTTGATGTTTGAGCAAATTAGGTTTTTTAAGGAGAAATGGTTGACTGGTGCTAGTTGAATATTTTGTTTTTTGAAGACTTTTTTGAATTTATCATAGGCCCATGGATGGTAAGTGAATTTTTTGAAAATCATATAAGTTTCTGTAGATGAGAGAGTTGTGGTTTCCTTTAGTAGCTTCTTCTTTTTTGCTAAGCTCACTTTTTTGTCCACTAATGATTTGGGAAAGTTATTTTTTTGTGCTATTTCAATTATTTTGTTGTATTCTGTTTTGTATTCTTCTACTGTGAGAGGGATGTTTACCAGTCTGTGTGCTAAACTATTGAAGATTGCCTGTTTGTGGGATCTTGGGTTGTAGCCATTAGCTTTTATGTAGTTGTCTGTCTGTGTTGGTTTTCTGTAAATGCCAAAGTTTAGTCTGTTTTTATTCCTCATTATTTTTAGATCCAAAAATGGTAAATGCTCGTCTTTTTCTATTTCTACAGTGAATTTGATGCTTTTTTCTTGGATATTTAAAAGTTTTAGTGCATCACTGATGTGTTTTTTTGGTACTATTGCAAAGATGTCATCTACATATCGTTGCCAGAGTTTGAACATCCAAGGGAAACCTTTGTTGATCCTTATTTCTAATGCACTCATGTACAGATCGGCCAGGAAGGGTGATAGTGGGTTGCCCATTGCTAACCCTGAAGTTTGGTGATAATATTTTGTTTGAAACTGGAAGAAATTTTGTTCTATGCATAATTTGGTTAGTTCAATGTAGTCTGAAATTTCAGATGATGCCATTCCAAGTGATTTGAGCCATTTTTCTATCAACGGTGGGAGTTGATTAACTGGTATGCTGGGAAACAGTGATTTAACATCAAATGAGACTAGTGTGTCATCTTCTTTTAGTTCCGTATCCTTAATGTGTTCTATAAGTTCATAGGTGTTTTTGATGCTTAGGCTGTCGAATTTTGGAAATGAATTGAATTTGTTTGTTAGCCACTTTGCAAGTTTGTATGTTGGTGAATTTATACTGCTAACTATAGGTCTCATTGTTATGGATGGTTTGTGTATTTTGGGTAAGCCATAAAGTCTAGGTAAGGTTGGGTTATCTGGTTTAACTGCATATTTGTTTGGTATTATGCTTGATTTTGCTATTGTTTTTTCATATGACTGTATGCAAGTTTTTAGAGGATTTTTGTTAATGGTTTCATATTCATTGTCAGTTAGCATTTTTTCCATTTTTTCAATATAATCTGATTTTTCCATTATGACAATCTTGTTGCCTTTGTCTGCCTTTGTGTAAATAACGTTTTTCTGTTTCAAAGAATGGATAGTATTATGTTTTCTCTTCTGAAAGGATCTGTTCTCTATTTCCTCCAAAATATTTTTACAATGGCTTTTTACTGAATTTTGTATGGATACTGGTAGAATTTGTGTCGAAATGTTGATATCTGCAATGTAATCTTCAATTTTGTTTGAGAAACTGACGCATGTTTTTAATCCATTATTTAAAAGATCCAATTCTTTTGTGGAGCACAAAAAAATAACTTTCCCAAATCATTAGTGGACAAAAAAGTGAGCTTAGCAAAAAAGAAGAAGCTACTAAAGGAAACCACAACTCTCTCATCTACAGAAACTAATATGATTTTCAAAAAATTCACTTACCATCCATGGGCCTATGATAAATTCAAAAAAGTCTTCAAAAAACAAAATATTCAACTAGCACCAGTCAACCATTTCTCCTTAAAAAACCTAATTTGCTCAAACATCAAAGATGCTATTCCATCAAACAAAAAATCTGGTATATATCAAATTGAATGCAATGACTGTAGTCAAATTTATATTGGAAAAACAAAAAGAAATTTAGAAACAAGAGCAAAGGAACACTTTAGAAACATAAAATATAAACAATTAGAAAAATCAGCAGTTGCCACACATTTTTGGGAAAAAAACCACAACATAAATCCAGAACCAAAACTACTGAAACATACATCAGGAAAACAAGAACTATCCACATGGGAACAAATCTTCATTTCAAAAAGTAGGAACAAAGTATTCAATTTCGACATCCCCCAGAAGGATTTGTTCAGCAAGTTCCTTGAGCCGCCACCAGAGGAGACCTGTGACAAGGTATCGTCAGCTACACCAACGAGAATCAGTCGAGAGCCGGCCGATGATAGAGGCAAAGCCTCTGAAACTAGTTCCGGAAAAATTTAAAAGTAAGTGTTGTCTAGTGTCTTTAATCGACTCTCTTTAAAGTTAATTATCATAACAACACTGTTTTCAACACTTCCAAGAAAGTAATCGTGTTGCCACTTTAATTTTGTATGGACCACGGGGCTTCAGTTGCTTTTGGTGCTTGTGCTGGTGAAGTTTCTTAGCCCTTTTGTTTGGGCATGAATTCCGATTTTTAGCATCTGGAAGTCTTATTATTATCATCGCTATTATAACAATATGGCTATTGATGTGTGAAATATGCAAATGCATGAAATATTTAAAATATGCATGTTCCTCTGCTTGAAATTCCCGCTAAAGAACTGGCAGAAGCTTGCTTCCCCCTCTCGAGAAATGTCAGAGCCAGGGAATGGCCAGCCATACTGTACAAAGAAAACTATTGGTTTACAACTGGGACATTGATCATTTTGGTATTATCTTATTGTTTTGTTCATTAATGTGGTGGTTTTGTTTTCCAGTTCCCACATGGATAAAAACTGACCTAAAATAATTAGACTGTATTTCATTACAGAGACAATAACAACATTAATATGCAAAAGACTATAATTCTAAGCCACCTCAGAGGTGTAAAACATATTCAAGAGTGAAATTACATAAAATTGATAATAGATTGTCCATAAAAATAAATAGCAACTGAGGAGTGCAAATATAAGTAAATAATAGATAGAGTCAACATGAAAAATTCAATGCCATGGCCGGGATTTGAACCAGGAGATCCGTGGTTCAAATCCTGGCCATGGCATTGAATTTTTCTTGTTGACTCTATCTATTAAGAACCTTAGCCTATATACAGCTAGTGTGGAGAAGTGATTAATTTCCATCAATTAACTAAAATAAAGAAATAATATCTACATTAAGAAGAGAATGTTCTCTTTCTGAACAAGAGAATGCAGAATTCAGTGAATTTAATGCATGGTACATAGTACATGTTTTATCATATCACAGTTTGATGGCTTTTAAAACAAAATATGTTGTTATTAATGTCCTCCAGTGTTAAGGTGAATGGAATGGGTGAAATGAAGCTCAGCTTAGAGTCAACAAGCATTCATCTTTCAGGATATGGAAAACCCTGGAAAAAAAAAAAAAAAAAAAACTTTGCCGATTGCAGCAAGCTCCAGTTATTACATTAAATTCTTGGCTCTTTTTTCTAATTCCTTCACATTTTTTTATGTTTTATATACAACCATAATTTTTAATATTTCTTTAATTTTTAGTGCAATTTCGTCTAGGAGGGCATTCTTTTAACATTATTGTTTATTTACTGTGTAATGTAGCCATATTGAAGAATTCAGTACAGCCAAACTGCTTGTTTCTCCACTGAATGCAATACTGCCAACAGTCTAACTTGTCCCGAAATTACACTATCTAGCAAACTAACACAAGTAATACCTAAATTGCACCACACAGCTAACTAAACACTAACATGGTTTGACAGGCTAAGTTATTGCCTTATCAAATTTTGTTCCTCATGCACTGCTTTGCACATAAACAATCCTATGACACGATGTTAATCGAGTGCTCCATAGGAAATACATGTATGAGTTCGCGGACTGTATCGGACTGGTTTGGCTACTGCTGCGGAGTGTGTATAATGTCAAATGACACCAAGTATACTGCAAGGGGGAAAATTGGCGGTCCCAGCCACGTTGTTCAAATCGATGAATGCAAAATAGGATAATGAAAGTTTCATTGTGGGTGCTGCAATTAGACTGTAGAGCATATTTGCCACCCTGCTGTTGTTGGGGCCTATCGTCATCTACACCTCATTCGTTTCCTCATTGATCATTCCCACGATTCAGTTGCCCTCAACGACGCGTCCACGATGAAACTTGCATCATTCTATTTTGCATTTGTTGACTTGTACGACGTTCCCAAGACCACGAATTTCTCCCCTTGGTGTCATTTGACATGCACATTTTGCGGCAGTAGACGAACCAGTCCGATGCAGTCCGTGAGCTCATACATGTGTTTCCTACGAGCACTCCATTATTGTTGTGTTGTAGGATTGTTTATGTGCAAAGCAGTGTATGAGTAACAAAATTTGATCAGGCGATAACTTAGCCTGCTCAAACTATGTTCCTTTGCACATGTCACCTATGCCTGGGGCATTTCTGCAGAGGTTGGCTACAAGTTTTACATATCTTTCTCATGTATGCTGTAATTTGAGAACCGGCTGGTCATCTTCTTGCGCATGCGTATACGTGCACCCCTGGACTTGGAAAATATTTTCGCATCGCACAAAAGAAAGTTTCTCCAAATTCTTATATGCATTCTAACTTATTTATAATTAAAAAATTATCAAAAATCATTTACTGTAATGTTAAAAAAGGCTACCTACATCAAAGTTTCCAGTACTGATCTATTTACTCAGTTATAAGCAGTTTCAACTGTTCAAAGTTTCAAATTTTTTACATTATACATTCTCCCTCCATTTGTTACACTCCCATTAACATCTCAAGTCTTATCGGCAACTTTTTACCATTGGAATAATTGTGCCTCATCTCTCTGCAAACCTAATCAATTATTGCTGAGCCTTATAGACCACCAGTACGTCTCTCGCAATGCACAAACTGTCAGCAGTTCACGCACAGTGCGGCGGGCTACCGACTGGAACCACTGTGTTCTTATTGTGGTGATTCAGGACATAAAAGACCAGACTGCAAGGTACTAGGTCTTTCTGGTTCTAAACCAACATGCTGCAACTATGAAGGTGGAGGAGAGCACTCCTGCTGTTATCCGCCTCGGTAGCGTAGATGGTAGCCTGTCTGCTCACGTTCAAGAGGTCCCGAGTTCGAATCTTGGTCAGGGTGAGTTACCCAGATGACGGTTTTCCGGGTTTTTTCTTATCCTGAAAGACGAATGTCGGACAACTCTAAGCTCTACGGACCCTGGGCCCATTCGAGCATCATTTCACCCATTCCATTCATCGTCTGATATGACTTACCATTGGAGGACGTAAAAAATTCCTGCCATTCTGCAGAGTGCCCTGTCTGACAGGAAGCCAGAATGGAAATGGAGGTCAACAAAAAAATGGTCAACGCACGCGATTTGACGCTGCTCCTAAGGAGCCCAATCCACAAGAAGCATTCAAGGGTATTCGCTACCCTGGACTACCTCCAGCGACAAGACCGCAATACAAAAATTATGCTGCAGCACTTACTGCTTCTCCAACGCAGCAACGAGGTCCTCCTCAACACACCCTTGAAACTGAACTATAAGCTCCTCACTAACTAGACATGACGGCAGCTCTACCTAAGCCGAAAAACACCTTCAACGTTCATCTAACACCAGGACAGCATCAGTGAAGGCTCCACCTCCACCAGCCAAGTCTGCGGGCTTATCAGGAACAACTAATGCCGAATTTAGAACGCCTATGCAAAAACGGCTATTGAGTCGCCCCATCAGAAGCCATACCCTACCAAAGAATCCTAATCCTAAGCCGCCTCTTCCTGATGAGCAATTACTCAGCCTTATGGCTAGAATTCCTCTCTCCCTACAAGCTGACTTTGCTGCAGCTCTAGCTGATGCACTTGATATCTGCCCCTCAACAATACCAGCATAAACCATCTTAGCCCACACAGTCTTGTTGTCTTTAGTAACCAGGCAGACAATACCTTTTGAACCTACGCATTTTCTCTTGGAATGTTAATGGTCTCCCAAACAAACTGCGAGAGGCAGCTAATCTCATTGCTGTAAACAAGGTGGACATATTCATGGTTCAAGAAACGCACTTTCTCCAAACATCAAGTCCAGCATCCCAGGCATGCTGTGTCATCGTGCGGACAGAGCCGATGGCTATGAAGGTACGGTCATGTATATATTGCGTGGCATCCTGCACCATAGACTGCATCTACCAGCTACTGAAGGCTTGGAAGGGGCAGGAGTTCAAGTTGAAACAGACAAGGGTCCGCTCAACGGCTTCTCAGTATACATCCCTCCTGGTAGAGCCATTTCCTATCGGCCCTGGTTCTGAGTGCTATGAAAGAAGAACAACACAGTGTTCTTGCAACCCAAAAATAATCTAAAAGTAACAACCTAAGAGAGCAACAAATTGGAGTACCAATTGCTCATTTCCATCAATTATATCTCACATAGAGTGAGGTATGTTTGAATGACAAACTTTTATAAAGTTAATATTAACATGTTTTACTGTGTATGATGTACAACAGAAGAACTAAAATATTTTAACTAAAAATTGTATTCCTTTCTTGGAAGTGTTGAAAACAGTCGAGAGCCGGCCGATGATAGAGGCAAAGCCTCTGAAACATGTTCCGGAAAAATTTAAAAGTAAGTGTTGTCTAATGTCTTTAATCGACTCTCTTTAAAGTTAAAAATTGTATGTTCAAAATATACCAGAAAAACATGTTTTAAGGACCAAATGTTTGTTTAAAAGAGGGAGGGAACAGTATAACTAATAGAAATAAGTTGGGTTTCGTGCTGAAGTCAGACATCTTTTAATGATGACTTCGCTGCCTTCTCAAATATGCTTTTACAGTGCGATCCATATAAACCTGAGCCATTTCAATAGGCCATAATTTTTAACCAATAATAGGACACATTTGCAACTTTGGGACAGTATAATACAGAATTGGGAGATTACATTACACTATTTACATCTCAGAGAAAATGCTCTAAGTGTCCTCCACCGGCATCTAAGAATCTTTGGCCCCCATTTCTTTGATACAACTGTAGACACTGAAATTTATATGGGTATCTTCAAGACATTTGTGGAGCAGCTGGATGATATTGAATTGCAGCAAGTTGGAGCAACGTGCTATACCTCTACTGACACCATGGAACGTGTAACCAGTTTCTTTGATAATCGAATAATCTCAAAACATCTGTGGCTTCCCAGATCCCCTGACCTAACCTCACCGGAGTTTTCTTGTGGTATCTAAAAAATAAAGTGCACAAGAATAGGCCACAGACAATTGATTAGATTAGATTCAATTGCATTCAGTAAGTTCACTTGTAGCCAGAAAAGGCTGTGAACATTGAACATGTCCAGAGGTGCACTTGAAAAGTTAACAATACATATAGTATACAGACAATATGAACAGCAATATGAAAAAAAGCAGGGATAATTATACGTGATACAAAATCAAACACTTTTTAAATCAGCTTTCACTTGGCTCATGCCAGTACGTCTCAACCTTTTTGTAATGGATACCATTCTTGTTATTTCTTAAATCATCTACATTAAAAATAAAATTTCAACATGCATCAAAGATTTAGTGATAATGATTTGTCATTGGAACAGTTAGATACTACTTACAGAGCTACAGAAGCATTATCAGGATAATTTCTCATTCAGATAATCTTGTACAGAATAAAAAGATTTTGAGCAAAGGCATTTTTAAAAGCACCGAAGTTTTCAATTTTTTCTTTAAGAACATTAGGAAGTGCACCAAATACTTTGATAGTTTCATAATGCACACTGGAAGCAAGAAAGTTTAGCACTGGGATAATGGATATTATAGTTTTGTCTAGTGTTTATTCTGTGGATTACATTATTTGTTGCAAATAAGGCACGATTGCAGGCAAAGAATTTTAGGATCGAGAATATATACACACAAGGAAGCGTTAATATCTTCAATCTTCTAAAAATATCTTTACAGGAGCATCTGTTGTGGGTGTTAGTAATGATTCTTATAAGCCTCTTTTGCATAAGAAATATTTTTCTAGTTTCTAGTGAGCTGCCCCAAAATAATATTCCCTATTCCATAATAGAGTTAAAGTATTGTGACTTTGTGGGTTCGTGAAATTAAAAGTCTGCATTGCAGATATTCCAAATGTTCTTTATTTCCATAGAAATACACTGTTCAGTTCTCACGTAACAACATTACAACACATACACACAGTCTACCAAGGTTGATGACAATAACAAACAGCGTTCTGTTTAAATCTGTTTACATCATCTCAGCTGTTTACTGCTTACGACTTTCGTGTTACACAACATCTGTTCACGACTCATGACTGACTCTTGGCGAGTCGTCGCTTCCTTAAATACCTCATTGATAATTCTAAATATTTCCGGAATAATCAAGAAACCTAACGCTCTCCATCAATCAAGATGTTACCAGAATGTTCTAACTTTACCTGTTTTGGCACACCTTTTATCTCAGTGATACACTATCTGACTGTAATCTTTATCTGCAGGCTCTTTATTTCCACACTTTCTGCCTATCAGTTCCTTTGTGTAAATAAGCCGCGCGAACCATTTTAGCGTGTACGCCGCTGGTCGTAAAAGGGGATTTGCGACGGTATGCATAATACATTAATTTAAGTGTGTCAATAGAACTCACATTAAGCAGCTCTCGGATAGCATAACAGGCAGAGCTGAGTTTAGGTAAGATATAATTTATGTGAGCTTTCCAATCTAAACATCTGTCCACTTGAAGGCCCAGAAATTTTATGCTGTCAATTTCTTCTAATAACATATCATTAATCCCGATTTCTATTTGAGTATGTGACGTACGACAGGTTATAAATTTGACCACTTTTGTTTTGTCTAGATTCACAGATAATTTGTTCGCTTTAAACCAGCATGACATACAGTTCAAAACATAATTCATTTTAATTATACACTCGTTTAAATTTGTACTGGTCACCAGGACACTAGTGTCATCGGCAAAAGGAACTGTACTTACAGTGTCCTTTATATAAAGTGAGAGATCATTTATATAGATCAGAAATAATAAAGGCCCTAACACGGAACCTTGGGGTACTCCATGAGTTACTACTTTCCAGTATGAAGTTTGTTTTTCATAACCAATATCACTGATGGCTAATTCAACCTTCTGTTTTCTTTCATTTAGATATGATACAAACCATCTTAAACGTTCATTTTTAGCCCATAGAATTCAAATTTATTCTATAAGAATGTCATGATTAACACAATCAAAAGCCTTTGCTAGATCACAAAAAATTCCACCTACATGTCTTATATCGTTTAAGGCAGTTAGTACTTCATGTGTAAGTTTGTAAGTTGCATTATTAGTTGATATTCCCTTTCTGAATCCAAACTGATCACTTACAAATATGTTGTTGTATTCAAGGTGTTTATACAGTCTGGTTAACATTACTTTTTCAAGAACTTTTGAAAAAGTTGGCAAGAGAGATACAGGTCTAGAACTTGAAACATTATTGCGTTCGCCTGTTTTGAAAAGAGGTTTAACAATTGAGTATTTCATTCTGTCACGGAAAATAACAGTCTTTAGAGACTCATTACATAAATAAGGGAAATGCTAATTTGTGAGGAGCAAGATTTTAAGATTTTTGTAGTTATTTCATCATAACCGGAAGAATTCTTCATTTCTAAAGAGTCAATAATTTTATTTACTTCGTAAGGTGTAATGATGTTCTCGTAGAATCCATTCAAAACAAAATAAGTAACATTGGAGATAAAAACTTCAGAGAATATAGCGAGATGAGTCAAACAGGTATAGATGCTTGTGGAAGACCCTTCCAACATTTTCTCTGAGATATAGTGTAATGTAATCTCCCAATTGTGTATTATATTCTCCCAATGTTGCACGTGTGTCCTATTATTGGTACAAAAGTTATGGCCTATTGAAATGGTTCAGGTTTATAAGGATCGCACTATACCAGGAAAGAAATTTGTTATATTTGGCTTTGTGAGTAATGGCTGATAATTTTGATTAAATGTCATGGTTGAGAAATAAAGGATAGATAAAATGGAAATACTGAATTTTCTATAAATAGCATATGAAATCCTTTTCATTCTTGTTGAACTTTGCATATTTGAGAAACGTTGGGAGTTAGGTAGAAGCTGTGCAAGAATATAAACTTAGCCAGACTTACAATATTTGTCAAATAACATTTTTATGGCATTAAGAATTCCCAAAAAATTCAAATTATTCTTTTCAGTTTTTCCATTCTTTGAATATCTTCTAACTTAAGTACAACTTCTGTTTCTTTCTTATATGACATGTAATAACCCAAGTATTTGAACTCGTCTACCTGTTTTATATTATCATTTTCTATTGAAAGTTTGGATCCAATACTCTCTTTACCCTTAAAAGCCATCACTTTCTTGAGCACCACGTGATCCAGACAACCACATCATGCAAGTCCAGCTAAGCTGGCTTGCTGTATGGTAAGAGGTGAGGTGAAACTAAGACTAACCCACAACGGGGAGATGCGACTTGTCAGCTGTGGTGTGGAAGCAACGCATCTAGGTAGATACACCGAAGAACGTACCTGCCGGCTGAAGGCAGAGAGAGGGCAGCCCCCTCACCAACTTGCGCAGTGCCAGGGGATTTCACTATTACTGAAAGTCTACATAATATAATTAAACAAGTACCAATCTTTAACCCAAGTAAACCAATTTTTATGAACTTAACATATTTCTACTGTCATGTATATATATTCTGGAAACTGTATATTTTATTGAGCTGCTATTGCGGACTTATCAATATTTTTGTATCTTAGGTACTTAGAATGCTTTTTCTTCCTAGTGCCTATGTTTCCTTTTGTCCTCCCTACGTAAATTTTTTCACGGTCTTTACAATTAATCTCGTAATTGCCTGATTTTCCTTGCGGTTTTATCTTATCAGTATTGTTACTGTTAAGTAGGCTTTTAATGTTGTAATTGTTTTTTGGTTCCAATGTTATATTATATTTCTTGAATACTTTTTGGAACTTTTTTGCAGTTTTTAAGATTCTATGGTATTCTTTTTTATATTCTTGCTGGCTGAGGGGCTGGTTAACTTCTCTGTGTGTGAGACTGTTGATGGTGACCTGTTTGTGTGGTATTGGGTTGAAACTATTTGCTTTGAGGTAAGTATCTGGGTGTGTTGCCTTTCTATGAATACCAAATTCCAGTTTTTCATTGTTTTTCGATATTTTAAGGCCCAAGAAGGGTAGGGTACAGTCCTCTTGAGCTTCTGCTGTGAATTGTATGCTGGGTTCTTGAAGGTTTTGTAGTTTCAAAGCATCATCTATCTGTTTCTCGTGTACTATTGCAAAGATGTCGTCTACGTATCTCTACCATGTTCTAAAAATAGGAAGAAAGGCCTTATATTTAGATATTTCAAAATGCTCATTTATAAATTGGCCAAAAATGGTGATGGTGGGCTTACCATAGTCAGTCCTGTAGTTTGTTTGTAATACTTTCCATCTAAGACAAAATAATTTTGGTGTATACATATTTCAGTCATTGCCACCTATGGCATTCTAGTATGGGGCATGTCCACAAATCTTTGTCATCTTTAAATTACAAAAGAAAATACTAAAAATAATTAAACAAGTATATCTATAAGAACACCTAGTAGGATAGTATTTAAGGAATTAAACATTTTACCTCTCCCTTCCATATATATTCTGGAAACATTATGCTTCATCCATAAAAATAGAAATCTCTTCAAAACAAATGACATGTAACACACACACAAGACCAAATCATTAAATCACATACATAGCACATTCTGTTGCAGTAGCATTACTCACCATGGGATTAGCCTATACAATACATTACCTGGACATTTCCGAGATAAGTCTATAGCAAATTTAAATGTTCATTAACAAAAGCACTCTTAAAACATGTACCTTTTAGCATCCAGGAATTTAATAATAATTTGAATTGCGCACAATGTGCAAACAAGATTGTTCTTAGTCTGTACAAAATTTCACCAATGACTCTGTTCTCATCTTAGAGTGCAACACATGATATCTCTCACACTGGTCATCGCATCTTATACACACACAATCTGGGCCAGGTTCGTGGAACCTCTGGGTACTGCATAGCTTGTGGTGAAATCCATGCACAGAGTCTTGTCACTGTATGGCGTAGTTCGTATCCTCCCTGTGTCCATTTGCGGCTTGTCATGGCATCAGTAGCATAGAATTCCTCCCATATTTTGCATTTTTTCTCCTGTAGTTCATGCAGCAGGTCCTGATAGGCTGGAGTCGTTGGCAGTAATAGCTTCAGTCGCAGGTCTTCTATGAGGAAAGGTTCTCTGGCTAGCTGATATACGAGTCGAGAGGGCATGTATTTGGAGAGACAAAACACCCTTTTCAAGTATGTGGCCTTTACCTTATTTATTTTTTCAAGGCTTTTCTTCTTTAGATGTACCCATATGTTTTCTAGCCCATATGTTGCAACGGGGTTGCACACACACGCACACGTGACACACACAAACTAGGAACAGTTCAGGAACTAAATACTGTCATATAACCATATGTTTTGTAAAACCGATGGTAATGATAAATAATAATTCATAATTTTGATAGAAATGTGAAGTTACACCTAGCTGGAGCAGGGTATCTGGTATTTATACGGTTTTGAGACTGATTATTTTATCTCAGGATTATTCACACAGGGAAGCAAATGAATAACAAACATCATATAATATTCAAGGGTGTGAAATCTTTCCCCAAAATTATTCTTTTGTGTGATATATTTTAAAACATACATCTGGATGCAGGGGAGGCTTGGAGATGCAGGTTTCACAAAAATATTTTCTTTATTTGTTTTTGGGCCTTACATACCACACAAGGATTTGCCCAACTTCCCTGTTCTCTTCTCCCCATGAAATGTGGAAATCCATTTAGCCTTTCCAAAGTTGGGCCCTGAGAAATACGACCCTTACTTGACGTAGCATTGTTTTGCTGCGCTCCCATGTGCTCTGCCACCAGAGATCTGACGAATTGCTTGCGAAATTGTCTATGAGTTGTAAGGAGCTTACTTATACCAAACCGGAAATCAACTTGTACCAAACGGAGTTATACCATTTGACCTTGGTGGGGGGAAGCGGGGTTATACCATTTGACCTTGTTTTGAAAAGCGGAGTTATACCAATTGTCCTTGGTTGGTTTGAAAAGCGGAGTTATACCAATGGACCTTGGTTGGTACAAGTCGATCTTAGGTTTGGTACGAAGTAGCCTTTTCCCACACACACCCTACAGTCACTGCATCTCTCACACACACCCTCCACTCACTGCATCTCCTACACACACCCTACAGTCACTGCATCTCTCACACACACCCTCCACTCACTGCATCTCCCACACACACCCTCCACTCACTGCATCTCCCACACACCCTACAGTCACTGCATCTCTCACACACACCCTCCAGTCACTGCATCTTCCACACACTGCATCTCCCACACACACCCTACAGTCACTGCATCTCTCACACACACCCTCCACTCACTGCATCTCCCATACACTGCATCTTTCACTCACACGCACACACTTACCGGAGATGTTGATGGCTAGGCGGTAAAGTGAAAGAGAGGAGAAGGTAGGCGGAGGGATACTGAAATAAAAAAGTAGTTCTAATAAAAATTAAAATATATTTAAGAAGAATCATAAGGCTTTACATATTTTTTTTGGCTTTTAGGAATGACATGGTCATTGGGACAATGATAGGTCTGTTGATAATTAAAGGCATATGGATAATAAATCCATTCGCCCATCATTTGATACCAACCCTCAAAGTCCCCAAAAAAGTAGGAGGGGGGCACATGGCAGGAATGGGGTTATAAGCTTGGTGATCTGAGCGGCATCCGATGAATGAATATTTTGGATGGTGATCAGTACATCTCGTCTATTTGTGGAACAGGTCTTTGTAGTTGGGAGGGAGGTCGTGCCACACCCTGTCGACATCTTGAGGATAATGGACGAGGTAGTCACCTAAATCTTCAATGATGGTCCTCTCGTGCTTGTCGAGAGACCAGAGGGTATACCCGGCTCGGAGGAATTTGCACATAACGGCTGCCAATCCTAAAAGGAAAAGAGATTTATTCGGTGCAAAAAGGACATTGGGAAATGAAAGGTGCCGGACTGTCAATGTGGGAGCACATCCAAGGTTGGTTCCAATGGATTTGACATTTAAATTTGACGAAGGAAGTTTGGCATTCCAAATTCAGGGAATTCCAAATGCGATCAACATCTAGAGGGGGAAATTTTTGGAGCTGATGAGTTGGCAATCTTGCAATGATGGTGCATTCGTCGGTGAGTGGCAGGAGACATCGACAACCCTCGAGCTACTTCACAAGATGTTGGCCATTGCTGAGAAAGGAAAGAAGAGGTATAAAAGGCAATGGAATTTGAGCAGTGTGTTTTCAAAATGAAATTGATCTGGATAGCAATAACATGCTTTTGGTTAGCGAGGGCCGAGCACAGTTGCGTTAGTTTTGGACGATGTGGATTTAGGGTGGATGAGACGGGGTGGTTGAAGAATGTGACCATGTGCAGAAAGGATTACGACTTGGCAGGAAATTGTACTTGCATGTATCAGAAGGGAGTAGGATGTAGGTTTAATTCAACGATAATGAACGTGAAGGGATTGAATAATGTTTATGAGTGCCTGCGCCCTGTCACGTGGTGCGGGGGAGGGAGTCGTCGTTCAAAATTATATTGTCAGCTGGATATGGGGTAAATGGAATGTCCGGAGGGTTACGAGGGTAACGAAAGGTGCGAGTGCATAAAGGGGCGGAAAAAGGGTGAGAAATGTAAATTTTATGGAACTCCGGTAAAAATGTATACGGGAGGTAATGCCAGTGTGAGGGTGGAATTATTGGATTGCAGTAAATTGTTGGAAGAGGTGAATATTCCAGATGGATTGAAACTGAATTGGAAGATAACGTCGGAAGAAACGGAATTGATTTTGGCCTATAATATAGTGAACGAGGTAAATAGTTATTTTTCGGAGACTTTTGTATATTTATTTGGAGAGTGCGGGAATGGAGAATGGAACCTTGATGTTGGAGGGAAAAAAAATGTCAGGGAGAGTGAAACGCAGTTCGAGATGGAGTGCCGAAGGAAGTTTGAGGGTAAGTTCTGAATGTGCAGGGATTCGAACAAGGAGGCAAAGAAGGTGTCGGTGAACAGTATTAGAAAGGCTGCAGTAGACAAGTGTAAAAAAGAAATGAATTTAATCAAGGGGAAGTTGAGAACGGAATGCGAGGGGAAGTTGAATAAATCGAAAGAGATTGAGGTAGCAAAAGGAGATAAGGAAGCCTGCGAGGAAAGAAGATTGAGAATGAAATCAGGGTAGTGAGGAAAGGAAGGGAAATACTAGCAAACAATTTGAATTGGTGAATAAAATTCGAGACAATGTGAATAAAATGCAGCAAGAATTTGAAGGATTGTTGCAACTTATAACTAAACTTAATAAAGGATGCCTGGGGCAGGGTGATTTGGAGGTAGAGAACTACGCTGCAGGATACGACGAAGAGCCTGAAGAAGCACCTGAATAAGATCTAAATAAATAAGGTAAGTAATTCCTTAAATCCTTTCATGGAAGTGTTGAAAACAGTGTTGTTGTATAAATTAAATTAATTGGGAGTCGATTAATGACACTAAACAACACTTACTTTTAAATTTTTCCGGAACATGTTTCTGAGGCTTTGCCTCTATCATCAGCCGGCTCATCAGCCAGTCGAGAGCCGGCTGATGATAGAGGCAAAGCCTCAGAAACAAGTTCCGGAAAAATTTAAAAGTAAGTGTTGTTTAGTGTCATTAATCGACTCTCTTTAAAGTTAATTTATCATAACAACAATGTTTTCAACACTTCCAAGAAAGGAATTACTTAAATTAATTGGGAGTCGATTAATGACACTAAACAACACTTACTTTTAAATTTTCCCGGAACTAGTTTCAGAGGCCTTCCCTCTATCTTCAGCCAGACATCGACTGGTTCTCATTGGTGTAGCTGGCAATTATAAAACCAGTCGATGTCCGGCTGAAAATAGAGGGAAGGCCTCTGAAACTAGTTCCGGGAAAATTTAAAAGTAAGTGTTGTTTAGTGTCATTAATCGACTCCCAATTAATTTAAGTAATTCCTTTCTTGGAAGTGTTGAAAACATTGTTGTTATGATAAATTAACTTTAAAGAGAGTCGATTAATGACACTAAACAACACTTACTTTTAAATTTTTCCGGAACTTGTTTCTGAGGCTTTGCCTCTATCATCAGCCGGCTCTCGACTGGCTGATGAGCCGGCTGATGATAGAGGCAAAGCCTCAGAAACATGTTCCGGAAAAATTTAAAAGTAAGTGTTGTTTAGTGTCATTAATCGACTCTCTTTAAAGTTAAGGTAAGTAATGCTTAAACTTAACATTAATGCTGAAATAAAGAAAAAAATAGCCGTACTAAACTATGAAGGAAAAAGGAGAGGTTAAACGACTTTTGGGGAAAATCAAAAGAACTACCTTAAATGGGAAGAATAATGTTTAATGTTATTTTTTTTAGCAGAGAAAAAGTATATGACTTTTCTGATGGTAATATAATGCATGAGAAGATATCCAGAGTAATATCTAGCCAGCAAATAGAATGGTGAATCGCGAAGCTTACATCGTTCATAATGGAAACTTGAAAATTAATTTGGAAAGAGATGTTTTCTGAGGAAACCGAGAATGTATTATGCCCAAGATTCTGGTCATATGATATCCACTCAAGATATAAATTTTGACAGTCACGACTTGCACAAACTATTCCATGAAAACCATGGATGCAACATGGTTTAACAAATGGAGATATAAAGGAATTAGAAATATTATTATACCACGTTAGGAAAATAAAAATATTAGAAACCAAGTATGCAGGGTGAACACTAGAGGGAAGAAGATCAAAATTAGGGTCTAGGGATGCACAAAATGTGCCAATAAGAACAGTAGGAATGTCCTCTAAAGCAAGCGAATGAAGAATTTGAGCAACGGCTGGCCATTGAGGAGGAAGATTGGATGGAGAGAATGTAGGAATGAAATCATAGGGGGGGGGGGGGGGGGAACTGCTCTTCATGATTGTTGAAAAGAGCTGTTCCACATGAAATGGAGAACATGACAAGACCTAGAAAAATGAAAAAAAAAAAAAAAAAAAAATTAATCACAAGTGAGATACTGAGAGATATTCCAATGAGGGTAAACAGAGGGATAACCTATTTTTGGAGCATAAGAGTGATAAAACCAAAGAGGGGGTTCAAGATCAAGCTCTCCATTGAAGAACTTAACAGTTTTATGACAACATCTAAGGTATAAGGAGGGTTGGTGGTACAAATAATTCGAAAAACAATCATGATCCCCAAAGGTGTGAGTTTTACAAAACACCCTTAAGCAAGTTACTTTTCATTTCCATAATGGAAGATTTAAATTCAACGGTTTACCTTCAACCGATTCAGGACAGAACGAAAATTTAACTTTACATTTTGGGCACTTAATGTCATGCAACTTGTTTTCAGCGTGCACATAATAGAAAGTGAATGGTTTAACATCGCAAATGGAAAGGATGGAAGGTTTAAGGTAGCCGGCACAAATATCGGAACCCCATAGAAAACAGGTAATTGAATGGCATGGAGGTACACAATCAGCATACATCTGCAAAGAGCAATGAATGCTTGAAATTAATTTTATACACATGCAAATGAAAAGCATACAGGTAAAAAGAAGGCTACTTACTTTTAGATGACGTTAGCTTTTTTTGAACTGGACAGATCGAAGCTGAGTTAGAAATATTTTCGTTGGAGCTGTAAAAGTTCAAAGCAAAAATTAGAAATCAAGAAAATGAAAAAAAAAAAAAAAATATTTCTTTAACGAAGAAAACAGAAATAGAAAATGCTAATATAATAGTTAAATACAAGTGCTGTGAGAGCTAATAGTGAAATAATAAGAGCCAATAAATCTACGTTACGATACAGATAATGGAAAGAAATAATGAAATAATTTTAAGTTCTGTTTTAAAAAAGTGAATAAAACATAAAAACATGAAATAATTCAAAGTCCTGTTTTAAAAGTGATTAAAAACATGAAATAATTAAAAGTCCTGTGTTTTAAAAGTGATTAAAATACTGAAATTATTCTAAGTTCTGTTTTACAAAGTGAATAAAACCAGAAAAATATGAAATAATTCTAAGTTCTGTTTTAAAAGTGATTAAAACATGAAAAATACTGAAATAATTCTAAGTTTTGTTTTAAAAGTAAATAAAACCAGAAAAATATGAAATAATTCTAAGTTCTGTTTTAAAAAGTGAATAAAACCAGTAAACTATGAAATTATTATAAGTTATTAATTTTTAGATGAGTCGTATTTATTACACATCTGCTTCACTTTCGTAAGTGAAGCAGATGTGTAATAAATACGACTCATCTAAAAATTAATAATTATTTCGCTTCACTGTGGTGTTCCAATACAGTTAAATCTCGATTTATTATAAGTTGTTTTAAAAGTGAATAAAACATGAAAAATACTGAAATAATTCTAAGTTCTTTAAAACAAGCAAAAATATAAAGGTTAGCGCGTTAGGAGAGGGGAAAGTCAAAAGAGTTTTAGAGGGGAAGATAAGAAAGTTCTCGTGCTAGGAGAGTATAATATAAAGAGTTTTAGAGGGGAAGATAAGACAGTTCTCGCGCTAGGAGAGTATAATATAAAGAGTTTTAGAGGGGAAGATAAGACAGTTCTCGCGCTAGGAGAGTGTAATATAAAAAGCTTAGAGGGACGGCGGGCATTTTGAATGTGAGTACAAGATAGTAATTTACGTCCTCCAACGTTAAGTCATATCGAAGAGTGCAACATAGGTGTAATGGAGGAAGAAGATTTATCCAAATATTTCGCGGTTGAATACGATATATCTATTCCCGATGATGTGCTACCCAAACCTAGAGTGGAGGCGGAATCAGAGGTAAGAGAGGAACCTCAATTTAATATTATAGAACATAGACAAAGAACGATGAAAAAGTTTTACTCTGGATATTCGGAAACCGATATAGTTGTGCGTTCAATTCCCGAAGGTGCAGACCCAAGGGACTGGGTTCATAACATGTTTAGGCAATTTTTACAATTTGTTAATGAAAACCTGCTAAAAATACGCCGGGGTGGTTGGGAATATCCATAAGTGATGGTCAACATCCCGCTAGACCGTTTAACATGAGTGTCCAAAAATTTGACCAGGTAGACCCGGATGTTATTTTACGTTCCATTGAGCGAGCCATGCAAAGTAACAAAGAATTTCTAATGAAGGGGCCTCTTAAAATAAACTGTATGTGGACAAAGGAAGTCTTGGGTTCGTGCTTTAAAAAGTGTAATGAGTGCAAAACGATTAAAGGAATAATAGAAATACATAACGCAGACAGAATGTGTTTGGCTAGAGCAATAACAGTTTGCAAAGCTAAGATAGACCATGAAGCTTACCACAGTATTCAGAGGAGGGAGTATATACAGCTGGATAGAGCAAAAGCTTTATGCCAGTCTATAGGGAAGGGATATCAAATATGCTACTTGGGCGATGTGAAAGCTTTTGAAGGCATCTTACCCGAGTGTTGTATCACAGTGTTTGGAGATCATTCCGGAAGAAATGTTTTATACAAACCAAATACGCTTACCGATAAATGTACTGATATCAAGTACCACGAAGGTCACTTTAATGCTATTGTTAATTTGCACCAAGCCTTTAAATGTCGTTGGTATTGCAGATACTGTAATGTTCCATGTAAGGTGGCAAAGGAAAAACACAAGTGCGATAAAAGGTGTACTAAGTGCCATCTTGACTACCATTGCCATATGCAAACTTACGTGCCTTGCGATGCTTGTAACTGTCAGTTTAATGGATGGCAGTGCTTTGAAAACCACTTAAAGAAGGAAATCTTTTATGGAAAACAGTTATCCGTATAATATGTTGAAAAAGCCTGCTTAAATTGTGATAAACTGTATACCACAAGATACAGAAAATCGCAGCACCAGTGCGGGGAGAAATATTGTAGTAATTGTAAGAATCATGTAGAGGGTAATCATTTATGCTACATTCAGCTGTATAAGACCTCTTTATCCAAGAAACCCTTTATATTTATGTTTATCGAATTCGAATGTACACACGATACGTGTATGTAGAAAATCCAGAAGAGCGTTTACATGAACCTAATTTCCTGTATCAGGCATGTTCAAATTGTATAAACGAAAATGCTGCTTACTGTATGCAATGCGGAATGAGGGAGTGGGTGTACGATAAGGATACGGTAAAAGACATTTTAGAGCATGCTACGCAAGCTAGATTTAAAACCTGGGATGTAGTTGTTTTAGCCCATAATTTACGATCCTATGAAGGACAATTTATTTTGAAACATATGGTGGGCACTTTGAAATGGGAACCCGAACTTATCATGAATGGAAACAGAATACATCGAATTAGGTACTTAAACATAACGTTCCTCGATACACTAAATTTTATACCTATGCCCCTTTCGCGGTTCTCCAAAACCTTTCAACTTCAGGAATGTAAGGGGTACATTCCATATTTGTTTAACACTAGGGAAAATCAAAGATATACAGGACTCATTCCAGATAAAAAATATTTTTCCCCCGATAATATGTTTGAAATCGAAGGAAAAGCTTTCGAGGAGTGGCACTTAAAAATGGTGAGTGAGAGATACGTATTTAACATGCAGGAAGAGATGGTGAAGTATTGCAAGTCCGACATTCGCCTGTTATTTTTGGGAGCAACAAAATTTCGAAAGGAATTCATGGACGAAAATGACATCGACCCTTTCAGAGAATGTGTTACCATCGCCAATGCCTGCATCAATGTGTACGTTTATAAAGAAAAAACTATGCACATGACGATGTACAGCACTTTTCACGAATCGCATTCTCCGAGCACTCGCTTTTGTTTATTCCTGCTTTTGCCTGAAGTGATAAGTTCTCCTGTTGTCTCAACTTCATGTCGCGGTGTTCCTACGGACCTAACACTCACACCTGTAAGTTCAGAGCGTAGCTCACTCTCTCACTCACAAAGACGGATTCTTCTCTGTGAGTGCATTAAACAAATGCACCACAATTTTTTTTTCGCTGGTTTGTAAAGATTTTTCCCTTGCGATGCTTCAGCGAAAAACTGGCGGTAGACTCTGCCATTATACATATAATAAGTACATGCACAATAAACGATCAGTAAAATAATTTAGCTCTCGCACTCGGCACAACACACCTTTGAATGGCGATATATGACTAATCCAGTTCAAAACAAGGTCAGGGATAAAAGTCATATAAACAAATATGTCACCACTACTGCTAAAGTATGTGCTATCGAGTCATATGAAAGGCGGGCTAAAGCAAAGGAACCTCCTCTTTACTTCGTTTAAGAATTAACATACATTTCAGATAAATTAACACTGTTGCGTAATATATTTAATTCAAACAGTTATGAAAATATAAATTTGACAATTCTCTTCCAAGATATTAAGATATATCACCCTGTTAAATAATGGACTAATTTTTACCGCACAACAGTCTATACTGCAATAGCAGCCAATGAGAGGGGATTAGGTCACGTGACCGTTAAGAGATACAGGGCAAGCTTATGTGAAACAAGGATTAGTATGCTGTCATGGTAACTCAGTGGTAAAGCAGCCGCGCCTAGAGTGGAAGATCCATAGTTCAAATCCCGGCTATGGCATTGAATTTTTCAGTTCTGATTCTACCTTTCAACACCAGTTAAGATGATTGACTAGAGTCACAGCGTTCACAGAATGCACTGTAGTCAAATTTATATTGAAAAAATCAAAAGAAGTTTAGAAACAAGAGCAAAAGGAACACTTTAGGAACATAAAATACAAACAACTAGAAAAATCAGCAGTTGCCACACATTTTTGGGAAAAAGACTACAACATAAATCCAGAACCAAAACTACTAAAACATACAGCAGGAAGACAAGAACTGTCCACATGGGAACAAATCTTCATTTCAAAAAACAGTAACAAAGTATTCAATTCCGACATCCCCCAGAAAGATTTGTTCAATAAGTTCCTCGAACCGCCACCAGAGGAGACCTATGACAAAATATCGCCAGCTACACCACTGAGAACCAGTCGATGTCCGGTTTGACAATGGACGCAAATCAACTCTGAAAAATGTTCCGGGAAATTTAAAAAGTAAGTGTTGTTTAGTGTCATTAATCGACTCGCTTTAAATTTAATTTGTTACAACACTGTTTTCAACACCTCTATGAAAGGAATTATCTACATAGGTATAATAATCGCTTTTCCTTAAAAAGAAGTTAGCTAATGAGCTTTTCTCATGACAAAACTTTTAAATTGCCCAACTAATGACTATAGCTCAGATTTCTTAATTATGCATTGATTTTAACCTACAAAAATAAAACTGTTTATCTATCTGCGTACCAGTGGCATATCTTGAAAAGCTTGCAAAGGCATGTGCCTACATTATATACAAGGGTCCTTCAATAAATAACTAAACTAATTTAATTGTACTTAAGTAAACCGCCCTGGAGCACCATGGCTGCTGGTGGTGGAAAGGTTAATGCTTCCTCTAGCAGAGCTGTGAGTGCCAGTCATGCAGTCAATCATTGAGAGTTAGAGCCCAATATGTGAGGTCGTGTTTACTGCATTCACCATGGAACTGAAATTGCAGCAATGCGCATCAATAAAGTTTTGTGTTCTGTTAGACAAAACTCTTACAGAAACCTATGAAATGGTGCAGCAAGCATACAAGGACCAAGCTTTAGGCAAAACACAAGTCTTTGAGTGGTGTAAACGTTTCAAAGGGGGTCATGAAGACCTTCAAGATTCTCCGCGCCCTGGAAGACCTATAACAGCAAAAACGGAAGTCAACATTAACACAATTGACGCTATTGTGCGAGATAGTCGCATAACAATTTCGAAAGTTGCAGACATAATGCATTTGTCTGTTGGAAGTGTAGACAACATAATTTGCAATGATCTTGGTTATCGAAAAGTTGCAGCGAAATGGGTACCACATGTGCTGAAGGACGAACAGAAGGCTCACCGCGTCATGACGTGTCAAGAAGGCTCGGAAGGTTATGACGGGAGCCAGACTTTCTGAATAGGCTTATCACTTGTGACGAGAGTTGGTTCCACCATTACGATCAGTTAACAAAACAGCAGAGTTTGCAGTTGAACCCTAGGCCTAAGAAAGCAAAAGTTCACAAAAGTGCAGGAAAGGTCATGCATCTCGTATTCTTTAACAAACAGGGCATTCTGTATGATCATGTTGTAACTAATCAATGCACAGTAACTGCTACTTACTATTGTCACATCCTAAAGGGGCCACTGAAGAAAAAAATCGCCAAAAAGCGATCAGATCTCGCAAGGACAGGATGGATCCTGCATCAAAATAATGCCCCTGCTCATCGAGCTCGTGCAACTCAAGATGTCATCGCAGAAATGGGCATTGAGATAATGCCTCATCCACCTTATTCTCCACATCTCGCACCATGCTATTTTCACCTCTTCCCTGAAGTAAAACAGGAGCTTCATGGTCGCCATTTACAAAGTGATAAGGAGTTGAACAATGTTGTCATGGGTATCCTGAACAGACTGTCCAAAAATGGGTTCAATGAGTGTTTCGAACAATGGGTAAATCATTAATTTTTAGATGAGTCGTATTTATTACACATCTGCTTCACTTTCGTACCTATTTTGAGGACATGTTTCGCAAATCATTGTTAGCATCTACGGCTCTTATGGGTAAATCGTTGGAATAATTGTATTTCATCAGAGGGAGAATACTTCAAAAGCATGTAGGTAAATGTTAGTGAAATAAAGCCATTATGTGTTAATTAAAGAATTAGTTCGGTTATTTACTGAAGGACCCTTGTACAAATAACCCGACTTTTATTGTTTCAAGGAGAGTACTCGCTCCTGAGCAACAAACGACAGCAGCAGCAAAACTTAAAATCAAAGTTTCACTATCTTTCAATAAAGCTTAAAGCTAAATGTATGCACCAAGTTCTTCACATTGTTCTACATCTCTAAGTTTTTCAAATCAGAAGAGGTCTCCCTTTTAAACTAACTCTAACTTATCCCTGAATGAACATGATTAACTGCACTCGATATAACATCAGTTTCAGAATGACCTTTGGAATTTTAGCTTGAATTTACTGTGAATATTCAGAGGCATGATTCACTGAAATGCACTTAAAAATACTGTTTGCACCTTGAATGCATTAATATGTGGGGTATGCATTTCTCTGAATCTCAAAGGTTGCTGTTATAACCTCAGAACCTCACCTAGGCTGTTAGAACAACTAATAAACAATCACATTCACAACTGAATCTAATAAACACTTCTTTGGAACAGAATTCCTGTCTTTCTCTCTTAGTTCATGGATTGCTGTTGTTTTTGTGATATCATGAGAATATCTTAGCGCTCAACTAGGCTGTTAGAACTAAATAAACAATCACTTCTGCTATTTATCTTAGTAAACGGTTCTTTGTAACAGAGTTAATGGTTTCCTCTCTTACTTTGTAGGTTCCTGTTGATTCCTCTGCCATTTAAATGGTGGTATTATTTTAATTTTAAGTGAGTTGAGTTGTGCTGAGAGTGCTCAACTACAAGGTCATTAGCACCTCAACAGGGACAACGGGACAAAAGGCAGGGGGACCTACCAATAAAACCCATTGTAAAAGTCAGGGAGTAAAAGAGCGAGCTAAAAAGTTAAAATCAGGGTAAAAGGTCACACAGCTTCGAGTGAACAGGTCACTGAGCACCACAGGAGCATGGTAGATTAAGGAGATTGGTTGCGCGTGGTGCAATATCACCCAATATCTAAAAGTTAAATCTGCAGTGGGAAGGAAATCTGGGATCAAAACTTGAAAACCTTTTGGACAGCTTGGGAGTCATCTGCCAGAACTGCTGCAAGACTGACCGGCAGGTTTAGGGTGGCACAAAGGTGTCTTAAGGAAGCACATTCCAACAGCACATGACGGACCGACAAAATGACCCACACAACGGATAAAGTGGTGGGGGTACCCGCTTTAAAAGGTATGTGTAGGTAAAAGAGTCAACCAGTCCTTGCGCCATCACGAAGGCACTGCTCTCCGAACAACTAGCCTGAAGTCTTTAGATGTGATGTAGGCAGCTCAGATTTGGGGTGCTCAGTAATTTTAAGTAAATATTAGTTATTTCATTATTGTACAACACATGCAGTGCATCTATTGCTTGCCAATGTTGTCATGGAATGTAAAAATGCATACCTTTACTGAAATTTCTGTATCAAATTTTTTGTTGGAATGCAATACTTCTGCTTAATGCCACATTAGAAACTGTCGATCAACTGAGACACTCATAGATCTGCCCTATAGTAGGAGCGGGAGCGAGGGAGTCACTCCGCCTTGTTTATTGGCTGGTGGGACGGGAGAGGCATACCTCCAAGGACAACCCAAGTTGACGTCTAGGACTCACATCATGAGACAGGGGCAGGTACCGTATCTGTTACCGTACAGATACTGTCGAAACCTTTCCAATATGCTCTAGAAGCTAATTTGAGAAGGATCTATCACCAGAAGCTTGTAACTATGCCTGACAGGTATATAAGGCTGATGCAAGGGCTGGAGTAGAGACATTAGTGAGTTTTAGAGTTTGTGTGTATTTCAAGCTTTGAGCATCAGTTGATCATTGTGGCTCAATGGGGAGGAGTTGGCTCAATAAAGCAGTTCATGAATCAGAAGAGTCGGCAGGTCATGGAACGATGCAGGAAGTATTTCACAAGTTAATAAGTGTGACACCGTGTTGAGAAATCAACATGAAATGAAACAGGCAGCAAAGCAGCTTATATGGGAATATCAAAAT
The DNA here is from genome assembly GCA_030765055.1 of Mantis religiosa. Lineage (NCBI taxonomy): Eukaryota > Metazoa > Arthropoda > Insecta > Mantodea > Mantidae > Mantis > Mantis religiosa. The sequence goes on from CM060950.1 coordinate 404,783,806, forward strand.
TAACTTCAGAATCAGTGTGTGGCTCTGTGCAGGAGGTGAATCTGTGTGTACATCAGAGAGATAAGTTAGTGCATGCTAAAGAGATATAGAGAAACATTAAAGAGGCGTGTTAAAGTTGTGTAAAAGAGAAGGTAGCTTTGGGCTAACGAGTTAGTGATAAATAAACCAATTTGAGATGACCTTTGTGTTTTTGTCGCATTATCATACGCAAATAATCAGAAATAAAACACCTGCACTTGAAATATGTGTCTTGATTTTGATTGTGAGATACAAAGTATTTCTTTTTTTATAATCAGACAGTGAAGAAATCTCAAAAGTAAATCTTCTGTAGTTTTCACTTAAACACTATATGTAATGGAAGGCATGTGTGTGTGATGGAGACAAAGTGTAAATACTTGTGTAATTCATGTACTTATTATTCTGAAGTGAACTCTTCCCCTTCACCAGAACCTTGGTTGCTCAGAAGTTGTGATATGCACAATTTTTGTATAGAACTGCAACATGGCGGACCCACTCTTGTATTGTAAACAACAATATAGTAAACAACATAAACACAGTTAACCTGAAGTCATCTGTTTCTCTGCCATCAAAGTTTTTTGTCTGATAATTACATAGGCAAGAAATTGAGAAATGTTTTGACATATATACAAATATAATAATTTGTAACTTAAAACTTCAGTTATCTTATAAGAAATGATGGAACCTTTCTTATAAATTGAACAGAATTGCAATTTCATGAAAATTCGTCCACATCGTCAGCCAGAATTTTCACGAAATCGCGATCCTGTTCAATTTATAAGAAAAGTTCAGTCATTTCTTATAACTAAAGTTTTAAGTTACAAATTATTATATTTGTATATACATCCTGAAATTTCAGATTACATCGAACTAGCTAAATTATGTATAGAACAAAATTTCTTCCAGTTTCAAACAAAATATTTCCACCAAACTTCAGGTTTAGCAATGGGCAATCCCCTATCGTCCTTCCTGGCCGATCTGTACATGAGTGAATTAGAAATAAGGATCACCAAAGGTTTCTCTTGGATGTTTAAACTCTGGCAGCGATATGTAGATGACATCTGTGCAATAGTACCAAAAAAAAAGACATTAGTGATGCACTAAAACTTCTAAATATCCAAGAAAAAAGCATCAAGTTCGCTGTAGAAATAGAAAAAAGATAGTATTTACCATTTTTGGATCTAAAAATAATGATAAATAGAAACAGACTAAACTTTGGCATTTACAGAAAACCAACACAAAACAGACAACTACAACAACACAAGATCTCACAAACAGGCAATCTTCAATAGTTTAACACACAGACTGGTCAACATCCCTCTCACAGCAGAAGAATAAAAAACAGAATACAACAAAATTATTTAAATAACACAACAAAAAGACTTTCCCAAATCATTAGTAGACAAAAAAAGTGCAAAACAGAAGAAGCTACTAAAGGAAACTACAACACTCTCAGCTACAGAAAATGAAATGACCTTCAAAAAATTCACTTACCATCCATGGGCCTTTGATAAATTCAAAAAAGGCTTCAAAAAACAAAACATTCAACTAGCACCCTCAACCATTACTCCTTAAGAAACCTAATATGCTCAAACATCAATTCCATCTAACAAAAAATCTGGTATATATCAAATTGAATGCTGTGACTGTAGTCAAATTTATATTGGAAAAACCAAAAGAAATTTAGAAACAAGAGCAAAGGAACACTTTAGGAACATAAAATACAAACAATTAGAAAAATCAGCAGTTGCCACGCATTTTTGGGGAAAAAACCACAACATAAATCCAGAACCAAAACTACTAAAACATACATCAGGAAAACAAGAACTGTCCACATGGGAACAAATCTTCATTTCAAAAAATAGGAACAAAGTATTCAATTTCGACATCCCCCAGAAAGATTTGTTCAGCAAGTTCCTTAAAACGCCACCAGAGGAGACCTATGACAAAATATTGCCAGCTACACCACTGAGAACCAGTCGATGTCCGGTTGACAATGGAGGAAAATAGCCTCTGAAAGTGTTGTTTAGTGTCATTAATCGACTCATTTAAATTTAATTGTATACATTTGTTTGCTTCAGTGTTAATAGCTTCATATTTTACGTATTTATGTTTTGACTTACTTGACAGAGGAAATAAGACCTTCCCACTCTTGTTGTGAGGAGTCTATCTGAGCTCTTATGTTAACTTGTCCAGATTCCAGAGTACCTGGTATCATTGTTTCACCAAGGGATCTAATCAGCTGTATCCTGGGCTCTTCCTCTGGCAAACTGAGCTGAAGATTCTGCAAATCAGTACATTAACATTTGTATGCCAACAATAACAATTTTTAAAGGCTTAGCCTGACTATTTAACACATGGATCTGATAACCTTAGGCTTCCGATTAACACAAATTCAATTGCTGGATTCAATGTAAAATTTGCAGTGAAAGATATTTCCACATATAACTTTTTTGACTGAGCATTTACATATGACTTGACACATGTGGATCCAGAAACAAGAGCTAATGGAGATGAAAAGTCATTTGGATGCATTTTCTGTCAATATTTAACCTCAAATTAATGAATAGCCTCATTGCAGAATCCAGAGCCTAAAGGGAATGGACATCGACATCTCTAATAATACGACATCTGTTATAAAAATAAAACTATAAATAGAAGTATTTATAAACAGTGGAGCTTCATCAATAAAACCTTTTTAAACTACTTCTCGAACTATAAAAACACTTAACTGTTAATTCCCAATACTTTTTTGCCGGTACCAAAAGTTTTATGTCTTTGGAAATATTATGATTTTTTTGACCAGAAATGATGGGCTATGGCTGATTTATCTGTCTGTTTGTATTTTATCCATCTCATGTGTTCTTTCATCCTTGTTTCAAAGTTTGTCTTTGTTTTTCCAATATATATTTTGTGGCAATCCTCACATCTTACACTATAAATTCCGGATAGTTTGTTTGTTGGACTTATGTTTTTGCTACCAAATTTGATTAAGCTATGGCTTTCAGATCAAGGTTTTGCTGAAACCCAAATTGAAGAATATAACAAACTCTTTAATTTATGCATCAACCAAAACAACTTCATGTTCAACCAAAAGTATTACAAACAAACTTCAGGGTTAGCTATGGGCAACCCCATCTCACCGTTATTGGCTGATTTGTTTATGAGTTATTTGGAAACACGGGTGACAGAAGCATTTCCGCATATTTTTAAAGTATGGTTTCGTTATGTGGATGACATATTTGCCATAATACCAGAAAAGTTAGCACAGGATGCGTTAAAATTATTGAGTTTGCAAGACCAATCTATAAAGTTCACTATTGAAACAGAACAAGATGGATGGTTACCGTTTTTGGATTTAAAAATTATGAGAAAAGAAGAATTTGGCATATATAGAAAATCAACACATGTGGATAACTACATTAAAAACAATAACTCCAACCCAAAAGAACACCAATATGCAGTATTTCACAGTTTAATCCATAAGTTAGTGAACATTCCATTGACTATGGAAGAATATAACAAGTAGATCACATTAAATATGTTGCAATTATGAATGGCTTTGATCCAAAATTTATTAAAAAAATGATAAACATAAAAGACGGAAAACCATCAAGGACATTAGCACTTTAAGCTGATGACCCAAAGAAAGTATATTACAAATTCACATATCATCCTAAGGCTTTTAATAAATTTAAAAACATTTTCTGTCAGTTTCATATAGAACTAGTACAACATAACAAATACAACATGAGAGACATAATAAATCACTCGCTCAAAAATAAGTCCAACCAACAAACTATCCGGAATTTATAGTGTAAGATGTGAGGACTGCCACGAAATATATATTGGAAAAACAAAAGGAAACCTAGAAACAAGGATGAAAGAACACATGAGATGCATAAAATACAAACAGACAAATAATCAGCCGAAGAAATTAGATTACTCCAGAAAGGTTTCAATACGTATGTTAGCGTCTCAAATAATAAAGACGATTTTATCGCTGACATAGAAATAGCCACACATAACTTAGAAAATGAAAACTTAATCAAAGCAAAATTGAATGTCTGGATATAATAAAACAGTTATCCCCAAAATACAATAAAACTTACAACAAGATAATAAGAAATTTAAATAGGAAGCCAGTGGTATACCTAAAAGCCGACAAAGGTAATTCTCTAGTAATTATGGAGACAGAAGACTATATTCAGAGAGTAAACCTTATGTTAGATAGTCCAGAATATGAAAAAATTCCAAAAAATTCACTAACCCCAAGTATCACTTCTGTCAATAAAGCTTTATCAGTTACAAAAACATTAATTACATCTGAAAAATACTACTTAAAATCTTCCAACCCCACACTACCAAGGTTTTACTGTCTGCCAAAAATCCACAAACAAGACTAGCATGAGACTCATCATCAATGACATCAATTCACCTACGTATCACATTGCAAAGTCGTTAGTAAGAAAATTAAAGTCATACGACAAATTTCAAAGTTTAGGAATAAAGAACTCCTTAGAATTGGTAAATCACTTACAGAAGTACATCATCCCAGAAAATCACATACTAGTTTCTTTTGACGTTAAGGCACTTTTTACCAGCATTCCGGTATAAAAAATACCTACAATCCTCAAAAAATGGCTAACCCAGACTACAACAGACCCCTGTAACCAAAAATTCTACAGACAATCAAAAGGATTAGCGATGGGGAGCCCACTTTCACCTATCTTAGCAGACCTATACATGATCTATTTTGAAACACACATAGTAAAGGCCTTCCTACAGATTTACAAATTTTGACAGAGATATGTTCATGTTTTTGCTATCATTCTGGAAAAACTTAAAGAAGATTCTCTAAAATTACTAAACCTGCAAGATAATCATATCCATAAATATTAAAAGCAGAAGCATTATTAACAGTGAAGTATTCTTCATATTTAAGTTTGAATTTATGAGTCACTATGTTTACACTCAGTCTTCACTTACTTGTTGTTGTATAATTGAAACGTTTTCAAGATCATTCGATCTCATCATCAGCTGATTGGTGACTAAATGAACCTCCCTCCGTAGCAGTGGAAGAAGAGGGAGGTTCATTTAGTCACCAATCAGCTGATGATGAGATCGAATGATCTTGAAAACGTTTCAATTATACAACAACAAGTAAGTGAAGACTGAGTGTAAACATAGTGACTCATAAATTCAAACTTAAATAATCATATCCAGTTTACAATGGAAGTAGAAAGAGACAACACCCTACCCTTTTTGGACCTCAAGATAACTAGAAATCGTCATGGTGTAGATTTTGGAATATACAGGAAGACCACACACATAGAGTGAGTGAGTGTGTGGTGTTTAAGGGCCCGTCGACAACAAGGTCATTTGGGCCCCACACACATAGATAATTACATAAAGGAAAATTAATACAACCCAGTTTCACATCAACTAGCGGCCTTTAGAAGTCTAATTCACCGGCTATACAACATCCCACTGAGTAAGGAGGAGTTTTTGAAAGAACAACACATAAAAGAGATAGCAGTATTAAATGGATTCAACCCAGCCATCATAAGGAACATGATGAAAAGAAAGGAAAAACTCAAGATAATATCAAAAAATACCACTCTCACACCACTTAAAAACACAAACTGGCAATATAGAAAATTCACCTACCATCCATGGGCTTTTAGAAAGTTTGAATGAATCTTCAAAAGACTAAACTTAAAACTAGCACAACAAAACAAATTCAGTCTGAAGAACCTGCTAAATAAACCACTAAAAAATTCAATCCCCAACACTTTGAAATCGGGAATTTATCAGATAAACTGTGAAACCTGTGATAAAAGCTACATAGGAAAAACTAAGAGAAACTTAACTTTAAAGAGAGTCAATTAAAGACACTAGACAACACTTACTTTTAAATTTTTCCGGAACATGTTTCTGAGGCTTTGCCTCTATCATCAGCCGGCTCTCGACTGGTTCTCGTTGGTGTAGCTGACGATATTTTGTCACAGGTCTCCTCTGATGGCGGTTCAAGGAACTTGCTTAACAAATCTTTCTGGGGGATGTCGAAATTGAATACTTTGTTCCTATTTTTTGAAATGAAGATTTGTTCCCATGTGGATAGTTCTTGTTTTCCTGCACAAATCTTCATTTCAAAAAATAGGAACAAAGTATTCAATTTCGACATCCCCCAGAAAGATTTGTTAAGCAAGTTCCTTGAACCGCCACCAGAGGAGACCTGTGACAAAATATCGTCAGCTGCACCAACGAGAACCAGTCGAGAGCCGGCTGATGATAGAGGCAAAGCCTCAGAAACATGTTCCGGAAAAATTTAAAAGTAAGTGTTGTCTAGTGTCTTTAATCGACTCTCTTTAAAGTTAATTTATCATAACAACACTGTTTTCAACACTTCCAAGAAAGGAATTGTAAGAGAAACTTATTAACCACGCAAAAAGAACACCAGAGGAACATAAAGTTGAAACAAACAAAAATCTGCAGTGTCACACCATTTTTGGACAGAAAACCACAACATTGGCCATAACATAAAACTATTAAAATCTTTAAGTACACCAATAGAATTGGATATTTGGGTAAAAAATATCATAACCAAAAACCGAGATAAAGTTATAAATTTTGAAATCCCGGCATTAAATGAAGTATTAAAACTTAGTGCCCCTAACACCAGATGGCAGAGGGATCAGAGCGCTGAAGTAGTGGAGGAGGAAGAATGTTCCTTTAGTCATCGAACAGCTGAGGATGAGATCAAATGATCTTGAAAATGTTTCAATTATACAACATAGTAACTGAAGTTGAGTGTAAACACAGTGACTCATAAATCAAACTCAAAAATCAGCGATAGCCAAATCATTTCTGAACAAAAAATCATAATATTTCCAAAGACATCAAACTTTTGGTGCCGGCAAAAAAGTATTGGGAATTAACAATTTGGGAAAATATACACATTTTGAAGAATAAAACGAGAGCCATGAACTATGAAATACCGATAGTAGATGACGTCATTCAACTCAATGAACAGTGCCAGGAGAGGGAGGCGGTCACCTGAAGAACTAGTTGAACATCAGCTGAAGATGAGGACGCAGGGTCCTTGAAACATGCCCTAATTTTTAAATGTAAGTGGAGCTTAAGTGTTTTTACAGTTCGAGAAGTGGTTTAAAAAGGTTTTACTACATATGTTGTTTGCAACAAGAAAGAAATTCTACCAAATTTTAATTTGAGTAATTATTCATTTAAGTTGCCATTACATTCTCTTCAATAAAGCTACATTCTCATTATCTTGCATAATAATATATGAGCACAAGTTAAAACTAAATCTAAACACTAATTACTTACAGATACATTACATAAGCTTAGCTGCTTATTGTCGTGCAACTTTTAAAATTAGCATTTCATTTTGTATAGTTCCAAACATATTCAACATTAAACATATGCTATTTATAATAACCCAGTACACTTCAGAGGATCTTGCATGGCAAATTCAATGGCAAGTCAATAAAGACTGAGAGTTATTATTAAATTATAGATGAGTCGTATTTATTACACATCAGCTTCACTTACGTAATATAATTATTTTGCTTCACTGTGGTGTTCCAATACAGTTAAATTTCGATATACGGAAGTGACCAGCAAGTCAAGAAGAACATGCGAAAGTTAGATCCAGCCAATTTAAAACCAGACAACATGGAGGTAGGAAAGTTCACATTTAAACATTTAAACGAACATTTTGGCAACAAAAAATATATAAAACAATGGAAATTAATTGTTCTTTCACACTAGCCGTGTGTAGGACGCACTATGAAAGCGTAGAGCCAGACTGAAAAATTCAATGTCATACCGGGATCTGAACCACGGATCTTCTGGTCTCCGTCCAGTGCTCTACACCATAGAGCTACTATGGCCAAAGCACCAACATATAATCTTTATTGTCTGTAAACTTGTGTGTTACAAGCATTAGACATTGTCACATTCTAAAGTATGTACATGAGTATTTAGCTTTGTTTGAGGAGTTTCCATTTACATTAACCTTAACAATTATTGTGTTACATAATTAGTACAACTATTGCATACAGAGTTATTTTAGCTAACATTTACACATCTCTTACAATATTTACACATTCCTAGTACTAGTAAGTATATAATAACTACATCAGTATAGACTAATAATAATATAGTACAATTCTAATTCCCTTAAACTTTACAGAGATTTATATATAAGAAATAGGTATAATAATTACAACAAGAATATAAGACAATTATAATTCACTTAGGCTGTATAAACATTTATCTATGAGGTGACACTAAATTCTCCAACTGACTCCTGTTTTTCCTGGTAAACCACTAGGAGTTCTCATAAACACATGAGACAACTACCTTAATGGCGACTTACTATGCTGTAAGTACTTTAAGTCCCAGGCTTTATAGTTCGGACCACTATTAGCTACAACTAATGGAAATTAATTGTTCTTTCACACTAGCTGTGTGTAGGATGCACTATGAAAGGATAGAGCCAGACTGAAAAATTCAATCTCATAGCCAGGATTTGAACCAGGGATCTTCTGGTCTCCGTCCAGCCGCTCTAAGAATTTAGAGTTTAGAGCGGCTGGATAGAGACCAGAAGATCCGTGGTTAAAATCCCAGCTGACATTGAATTTTTCAGTCTGGCTCTACCCTTTCAAATAAAACAATATTTGAAGCTAAAGAAAAAAGAAGGTTAATATCAGCAGTTTTATGTAAGTAAAGCTGATGTGTTATAAATACGACTCATCTATAATTTAATAATTATTTCACTTCACTGTGGTGTTCCAATACAGTTAAATTTCTATATACAGAGAGTTATATTTTTTTACCATGCACAACAAAGACACACTCTGGAAACAATTCCGCATGATGCCAATGGATCAGCTCTGTTTGGTGGACAAAGCACACGCTCGCTTCTGCGTGCCTCTGTACACAGGGGACAAATGAAATAGGTCAGTTCACGAGCCACCTACAGGGAAATGGAGGTGTTACATAAAGAACAATATGCTGCATTGAAGTTTCGCTTTCTTTGTAGAAATCCAGCATGGACTCTTACAGAATGTTGCAGAAGGCATGTGGGGATGATGTTCTGGCACAGTCTACAGCACTTCAGTGGTTCAAGGGATTTAAGGAGGGCCGTGTTTCAATAACAAAGCACCAGATGCTCCAGGAACAGCAATAAACAAAACAATGATTAGCACAGCTGGCATCACTGTTCCTGAAGACTGACGAACAACTGACAGATTTGCAGACTTGTTACTGATTTCCCATGGCAGTGTTTTTTTTAATTCTGCATAATCATTTATACATGATACGCATTTGTGTGAGGTGGGTGCCAAGATTACTGACTCCTAAACAGGACTTGATGCAGTTGGAAATGTATGGAACTGCAATGTCTGGTTGAGATGCATGGGAATGCATTCCTGAATTCTATCATTACAGGTGATGAAAGCTGGCTTCACTATTATGACCAAGTTGGCAAACAGGTCTCCTTAGTATGGTAATCACCTGATTCTCTAATGTCAAAGAAAGCAACGGTTGTTCGGTCAGGAGGAAAAGTGATGGTTATTTCATACCGCTGCCATGGAATGGTGTACCAACATCAAGTCCCTTTTGACATAACGATTAATGGAGAGTATTAAAAGTCTAATAATCAAAATTGTGCAAAGAGTTGACTAAGGCTTTCTGTACTTCACATACCATAAATTTTCTTTCAACGAGTTTCACCTCCACTTGAAGGCATTATCAAGAAATTGTCAATTGAGTTGAAAATTTGTGGTATGTGAAGTACAGTGTCTCAGTTAACTCATTGTATAATTTTAATTATTACAGTACTTCACAGTGTTAATTCCAATTTAAAGTTTTCAAATTCATATTAAAAGTCTGTTTTGGATGTTTTTGCTACACAGATACAACAAAAATTGCCACAATTGCATCCTTCTGGTTGGCATCTACATCATGACAATGCCTGCCCTCAGGTGTGCAACATTGTTACCCAGTATTTGGCCTGCAGAGAAACTGGATGTGTTCCCAATCCTCCATGCTCTCCAGACCTGGTCCCCTCTGACTTTTATCTCTTTTCACATGGGAAGCATTTTGCTACTTCATAGCAAAAGGCTAAGGGGTTATAAAGAAGATGTCAAAAGATGGCTTCCAGCACGTGTTCCAGGACTGGCAGAAGTGTTGGGCAAAGTGCATTCAACTCAACAGAGAATACTTTGAAAAAAAAGAAAAGCAGCAATCTGGACAAAGACTAATGTATTTTATGTGTAAAAAACCATTCTTAGTCTTTACTGACTTGCCCTCACGTTATAGATTTTACTTAAAGCGAGTTCGAATTAAGTGACATTCACTTGCTTTACTCATTTATTTGACATGCTTTGGCAGACGGTTTGTTCCCAACATCAGAAGCTTCCGACTGGCCTATACTATTGGTGTTTGTGTACCATGGCACCATCTTATGGTGGTAGAATGTACTTCCAAAGAGGACATGGTGATGGCAAATCAAAATTCATTAGCTATACATTGTCATAGAGTCAACATGAAAAATTCAATGACATGGCCGGGATTTGAACCACAGATCTCCTGGTTTCCATCCAGTCACTCTAACCCATTGAGCTACCATGTCCAACGTGCTGTCATGACATTAAATTCTCCATTTGACTCATATATTTCCCCGGTAGACCACTAGGGGCTCTTGCATTCGAGATACACCGTTTGTGGCGACTTACTATCATAAGTACTTGAGTCCCAGGCTTCATCATTCAACTCTTATTATTTTAGTTGATTGATGGAAATTAATCATTTCTTCACACTAGCTGTATATAGGCTAAGGTCTTTGATAGAGTCAACATGAAAAATTCAATGCCATGGCCGGGATTTGAACCAGGAGATCTGTGGTTCTCCTGTAGCCTCTGAAACATGTTCCGGAAAATTTAAAAGTGTTGCTTAGTGTCATTAATCAACTCAACCTTAAATTTAAATTGCCACAAATATATATTATTGTAATATGTGTATTGCTTCATTGCCAGTAGCTTCACATTTTACATATTATTATATTTATATTGGAATCACTCTAGTAGGACCCATAGTCAGGGAAAGCAGGATTATAGTCCCATTTTACAACAATAACCATTTATTAATACGAGGGCTGTTCAATAAAGAATGATCATAACTTTTTTACGGTCATAATTTTTCGCACTAAATTTCAATCTTATTATATTCTGTTAGCTTAATGTCAAACAAACACACAGCAGTAGTTTCATTGTTGGTAGTCGTGGTCCCCGCCTGTGAGAACCAGGAAAGTTCAGTCATGTTCAGTATCGCCTACCGCTGCAATGGAGGTAACATGCAGTTAAAGTTGATGTTAAAGGAAGATCTGGAGTTTCTATCAAACGTAATCACTGCTGATGAAACTTGGCTACATCATTTTGATCCTGAGAGCAAACAGCAAAGCTCAGTGTGGACATCTCCTTCATCACCAACGCCCAAAAAACAAAAGTGGTTGCTTCTGCTGGGAAAGTTATGGTCATCTCATTCTTTGACATTCATGGAATGGTTTATCGGCATGTTGTACCTGCACACACATCAGTAACTGGACAAAACTACAGGGATGTCCTGAAAACATTGATGTCCATATCAGGTGCAAAAGACCACATTTCCGTGAAGCAGGCTGAATGCTGCACCGCGATAATATTGCGCGGCTGCATATTGCCAATGTTGTTGCTGAATATCTTACAAAAATCAAGGTGAAGTGCATCCCTCACCCTCCTTATAGTGCGGATTAGCCCCATGTGACTTTTTTCTATTCCCTAACTTGAAGAAACGTCTTCGTGGGAGGCATTATCCATCATCAGAAGCAGTGGTGAAGGCTGCGGAGGCGATTTTGAAGGATCTCTCAAAAAATGGTTTCCAGCATGTCTTTGAAGACTGGCAGAAGCACTGGGACAAGTGCTTCGCATTCAGGGGAGACTATTTTGAGAATGACCATCAAAATTATGAGGATGAGTAAAGGTACGTTGTCAAAAAAAAACTGTAATTATTCTTTATTGAACAGCCCTCTTATTAATAATCAGGTGTATATAACCTGAATAAGCAGCACTTAAGCAACACCACTATAATTCTGTTTGCCATTACCAAATACCATTATTATATTAGATAGATAGATAATTTATTCATCTTGTAAATCATACATTGTACATGAGTACTATGATATAAGACACGTCAAATTGTGAATATACAGTGCAATTAACTATACTTGTAAATTAACAAGTCACATCCAATAATGGCAAGTCAGTGTTTGTACAAAATAATGTTTTATAAAGATATCTCAAGAATTTTATAATATACACAATTAATTCAGAAATGTAACAATATTATAAACTTTCCATAAATTCACGAACAGAATAAAAACAGTGGTCTAACAAGTATGCCAAAACTGACTTTTTAAATGCTGAAAAATTGCAAGTGGTTTTATTGGCTATAGGCAGTTTATTAAAAAAAAAAAAAAGTGATTCCTACGTTGATTACACTGTTTTGATGAGCTCTTGTGTTATTTCTATTCACATGAACATCCATTCTCTGTCTAGTATTATGGTTATGAACTGTGTCATTAAAGGTACAGTGACCGTTTCCTTTCATTAAATTTGTCTTTGTAAATTTTAAAATTTCAAAAATGAAAATACATGGGATAGGTAAGTTTTAAATTTTTTAAATAATGGTCTGCATGCCGATGTTGATTTAACTCCTCCAAGTCTTCTTAGAATCCCTTTTTGCATTATGAATAATGATTTACAATGTGGTGAGTTACCCCATGTTATGCCATATTTTAAAATGGAGTGAGTACATGCAAAATACACGTTTCTGCGAGTTTTTATGTTAACTATGTGTACCAATTGCCTGATATTATAACAAATTGCACTCAGTTTTTTAATTAGATGATCAACATGTGTTTCCCATTTTAAGTTATTCTGTATCCAAAGACCCAAAAATTTAGTAGTATTTACATACTCAATTACTTTATTATTGCATATTAATTGTGATTGTGCAGAAGACTTATTCTGAGAAAACTGAAAATGAATTACCTGTGTCTTATCCAAGTTTACAATTAAATTATTATTGCTGAACCATTTAGAAATATTACTAAACATTCTGCTCGATAAGATTTGTAGCTCTTCAAGTGCCTTGCTTTCAATTAATATATTTGTCGTCAGCACATATTGAACTACTTTCTTGGAAGTGTTGAAAACAGTGTTGTTATGATAAATTAACTTTAAAGAGAGTCGATTAAAGACACTAGACAACACTTACTTTTAAATTTTTCCGGAACTAGTTTCAGAGGCTTTGCCTCTATCATCGGCCGGCTCTCGACTGGTTCTCATTGGTGTAGCTGACGATACCTTGTCACAGGTCTCCTCTGGTGGCGGCTCAAGGAACTTGCTGAACAAATCCTTCTGGGGGATGTCGAAATTGAATACTTTGTTCCTATTTTTTGAAATGAAGATTTGTTCCCATGTGGATAGTTCTTGTTTTCCTGATGTATGTTTCAGTAGTTTTGGTTCTGGATTTATGTTGTGGTTTTTTTCCCAAAAATGTGTGGCAACTGCTGATTTTTCTAATTGTTTATATTTTATGTTTCTAAAGTGTTCCTTTGCTCTTGTTTCTAAATTTCTTTTTGTTTTTCCAATATAAATTTGACTACAGTCATTGCATTCAATTTGATATATACCAGATTTTTTGTTTGATGGAATGGCATCTTTGATGTTTGAGCAAATTAGGTTTTTTAAGGAGAAATGGTTGACTGGTGCTAGTTGAATATTTTGTTTTTTGAAGACTTTTTTGAATTTATCATAGGCCCATGGATGGTAAGTGAATTTTTTGAAAATCATATTAGTTTCTGTAGATGAGAGAGTTGTGGTTTCCTTTAGTAGCTTCTTCTTTTTTGCTAAGCTCACTTTTTTGTCCACTAATGATTTGGGAAAGTTATTTTTTTGTGCTATTTCAATTATTTTGTTGTATTCTGTTTTGTATTCTTCTGCTGTGAGAGGGATGTTTACCAGTCTGTGTGCTAAACTATTGAAGATTGCCTGTTTGTGGGATCTTGGGTTGTAGCCATTAGCTTTTATGTAGTTGTCTGTCTGTGTTGGTTTTCTGTAAATGCCAAAGTTTAGTCTGTTTTTATTCCTCATTATTTTTAGATCCAAAAATGGTAAATGCTCGTCTTTTTCTATTTCTACAGTGAATTTGATGCTTTTTTCTTGGATATTTAAAAGTTTTAGTGCATCACTGATGTGTTTTTTTGGTACTATTGCAAAGATGTCATCTACATATCGTTGCCAGAGTTTGAACATCCAAGGGAAACCTTTGTTGATCCTTATTTCTAATGCACTCATGTACAGATCGGCCAGGAAGGGTGATAGTGGGTTGCCCATTGCTAACCCTGAAGTTTGGTGATAATATTTTGTTTGAAACTGGAAGAAATTTTGTTCTATGCATAATTTGGTTAGTTCAATGTAGTCTGAAATTTCAGATGATGCCATTCCAAGTGATTTGAGCCATTTTTCTATCAACGGTGGGAGTTGATTAACTGGTATGCTGGGAAACAGTGATTTAACATCAAATGAGACTAGTGTGTCCTCTTCTTTTAGTTCAGTATCCTTAATGTGTTCTATAAGTTCATAGGTGTTTTTGATGCTTAGGCTGTCGAATTTTGGAAATGAATTGAATTTGTTTGTTAGCCACTTTGCAAGTTTTTATGTTGGTGAATTTATACTGCTAACTATAGGTCTCATTGTATAGGTCTCAGACTAAACTTTGGCATTTACAGAAAACCAACACAGACAGACAACTACATAAAAGCTAATGGCTACAACCCAAGATCCCACAAACAGGCAATCTTCAATAGTTTAGCACACAGACTGGTAAACATCCCTCTCACAGCAGAAGAATACAAAACAGAATACAACAAAATAATTGAAATAGCACAAAAAAATAACTTTCCCAAATCATTAGTGGACAAAAAAGTGAGCTTAGCAAAAAAGAAGAAGCTACTAAAGGAAACCACAACTCTCTCATCTACAGAAACTAATATGATATTCAAAAAATTCACTTACCATCCATGGGCCTATGATAAATTCAAAAAAGTCTTCAAAAAACAAAATATTCAACTAGCACCAGTCAACCATTTCTCCTTAAAAAACCTAATTTGCTCAAACATCAAAGATGCCATTCCATCAAACAAAAAATCTGGTATATATCAAATTGAATGCAATGACTGTAGTCAAATTTATATTGGAAAAACAAAAAGAAATTTAGAAACAAGAGCAAAGGAACACTTTAGAAACATAAAATATAAACAATTAGAAAAATCAGCAGTTGCCACACATTTTTGGGAAAAAAACCACAACATAAATCCAGAACCAAAACTACTGAAACATACATCAGGAAAACAAGAACTATCCACATGGGAACAAATCTTCATTTCAAAAAATAGGAACAAAGTATTCAATTTCAACATCCCCCAGAAGGATTTGTTCAGCAAGTTCCTTGAGCCGCCACCAGAGGAGACCTGTGACAAGGTATCGTCAGCTACACCAATGAGAACCAGTCGAGAGCCGGCCGATGATAGAGGCAAAGCCTCTGAAACTAGTTCCGGAAAAATTTAAAAGTAAGTGTTGTCTAGTGTCTTTAATCGACTCTCTTTAAAGTTAACATATTGAACTATTGTTTTAGCTGTAATCTTTGACTATAAATCATTTACAAACAATAGGAAAAGAATAGGACCCAAAATAGAACATTGTGGTACACCAAACTTAATATATTTTGTGTCTGATTGGTATTCTTTAATGAAATGTTTTTCGTATGTAAAATTTCTACTATTTGCTTCCTGTCCTTTAGATATGATTTGATCCATTCCAATGAATGCCCTCTAATACCAATATGTTCTAATTTTTGGAATAGTAAATTGTGGTTTAGTACATCGAATGCTTTAGTTAGGTCGAAGAATGCGACTAGTATTTTTTTTTTTTCCTTATTCCATTTATACTCCGCCTTTAACTGCTATGGTCATATCGGTGGCTGTTCTCCTTTGGAACATAATGAAGGTGTTAACTCGTTATCTTTGGTTTTTAATCATTAGATCACGCACACATTCACACTCTCATTCATACTTCCAGACTCTGGGGAAGATGGGGAATAATTTGGTTGGAGAAAAATTCCCCACCCCCACTGCTGGAAATCGAACCCGGGACCCCTAGCACGGCAGACAGGTGCTCTACCGACTGAGCTACAGGGCCAGCCGACCAGTATTTTGTCTTTGTTATCCAAAGTATTTATTACACTGTTTACAAAATCAAAAAATGCAGTTTCTGTTTATTTTTGTTTACAAAACCCATGCTGTGTTTTAGATATTAAATCATTCATCTCTATAAATGCTATAAGTCTTTTATAGGATATCTTTCCCAGTACTTTAGAGAAGCTGGATAAGAGTGAAAATGGCCTGTAATTTAGTAAATCGGTTTTATCTCCTTTTTTGTATAGTGGCTTTACTTTAGCAGTTTTTAGAGCTTCTGGAAACATTGCATGTTCAAGTGAGCTATTACATACGTCTGGTAACGGGCATGCAATAAGAATAGAACATTTCTTTAGCAAAAAATCAGGTACGTTATCAATACCTGAAGAGTACGTAGATTTAAATTTGGATATTACAATTACTATATTACCATTATAGTGTTGTTGCTTAAGTGCCGCTTATTCAGGTTATATGCACCTGATTATTAATATTAATAAATGGTTATTGTTGTAAAATGGGGCTATAATCCTTCTGCTTTCCCTGACTATGGGTCCTACTAGAGTGATTCCAATATAAATATAATAATATGTAAAAAGTGAAGCTACTGGCAATGAAGCAATACAAATATTACAATAATATATATTTGGGGCAATTTAAATTTAAGGTTGAGTTGATTATTCACACTAAGCAACACTTTTAAATTTTCCGGCACATGTTTCAGAGGTTACAGGAGAACCACAGATCTCCTGGTTCAAATTCTGTCCATGGCATTGAATTTTTCATGTTGACTCTACCTATCAAAACCTTAGCCTATATACAGCTAGTGTGAAGAAATCAGTAATTTCCATCAATTAACTTTAAGCTATACATTGTATTCCAAAATTAAAATCTTCTCCAATTTGTGTAATTCTGTTACATATCTGGCCAGTTTGGTTAGTGTGATGTGATGTTTAGTCATACAGAAATGTCAGATTCGTGTATTCATTTTTATATATACCCTTACATAGTGTGACTAGGACAATGAATGTGACAGAGAATGCATGCTACACAAGGAGTAGAACCATTAAAAAAAACATGCGCCCGACTCACTCAGTATACTAAAAGCGAGAAGATTAATATAATTTTGAGTCAAACTTATACTCAATGCTCCACTTATTGCCTGTATTTACCTAGAATGTGTTTCGTTAGGATCTTCCTAACATCATCAGCTGTTGTTGACTAATGAACGGTGGTTTGGTGAATTCCTCGGAGGTGATAGGGCATCTGTCAGTATCTTGATGAACTGGATGTTTGGGTTTCCTTCAAAGGTAGTGTCGAAGTTAAACAATTTTCTTTCATATTTCTTTATGAAGATTTTTTTCCCACATGGTTAAAGCAGCTGGACCATGGACACATTTTAATAAGTGGATTTCTCGTTCTATATCATGATTTTCCTTCCAAAAATGGTACGCTACTGCCGATTTATCTATTTCTTTGTTCCTGATGTTTCTAAAATGCTCTTTAAGCCTAATGTTCAAGTTCCTTTTAGTTTTCCAATGTAAAAGTTGTCACAGCCTTTGCAGTTTATCCGGTACACACCTGACATTTTGTCTGTGGATATCTCCTTTGTATTATGTGATTTCGAAAGGTGTTGTACACTAAATTTGTTCTGTGGGGCCAAAGTAATATTGTGCTCTTTGAAGACTTTTTGGAAAAGGTGTGTAGCTCTGGGATGATATGTAAATTTTCTGTATGAAGTTTCATTGCTGATTGGAGCTTAAGTGTTTTTACAGTTCGAGAAGTGGTTTAAAAAGGTTTTGTTGATGAAGCTCCACTGTTTATAAATACTTCTATTTATAGTTTTATTTTTTATTTTATAATTTTTCTGTACTTAATTTATTCCAAGTGGCAGGACTGATATGTTTCATGAAAATCTTGAATTTAAAATGTATTTTTGGATGATAAGTGAATTTCTTGAACTTCAACTGTTCTTCCCACAGGAAGAGATTGTGATTTGCTTCTTGATTACTAGTTTATAGAATATTTTCTTCCTATGTGTTCTATTCCAGTGGATATTCTTGTTTATTCAGGGAGGGGTACATCAATTTATATGCTTGGTGCTGCATGGAATTGGAATTGTTGTCAGTAATATTTATAAAAAAGGGTAGCAAGCCTTGTTTTTCCAATTCTACTGTCAACATTATTGAGCAGTTATTTATATTTCATAAGTAGTTAGTTCCTAGATTCACTTTTAGCTCTTAATTGTTTGCTAAAGTCTAATGTGAGGTTGTGCAATTTCTTAGACAAAATCGTTGCAACTTGCAATCAATCACAATTTGTTTGGAATAACACAACCTGTTGTCAGATTACATACAGTTATTACCTTAAGTCTTTCCAAGTTTGTGTGTAGTGAAATTCTTTCAAGATCCAAGTCTCCCCACAGTAAGACAGTGTTATGATTGGCATCCAACCACTCCTGAGTGTCCATCACAGCCTTGCTATACTGCTGATAATCACTGACAATAGCCTCATAGCGTTCGACAAACACCTGTCAACAGAAATGCATATTATGGTATACATATATCATACTGGGCACAATCATATAATATAAACACATACAAATAAATAAATAAATAAATAAATACATTCTTAATGAGTACGGACTATGATACAATGAAGCACAAAATTAATATAATCTTGAGTCAAAATAGTACTCCATGCTCCATATATTGCTAGTGTTTATCTAGAATGTGTTTTGTTACGTCCTTCCTAACATCAACATTAGCTGAAGATGTTAGGAAGGTCCTAATGAAACATGTTCTAGATAAACACTAGCAATACAAGGGGGGACCCAAAAGAAACCGGATTGTTGTCATAAAAACTTTATTGATGAACCTTTTTACAAAATTACTTCAGTCACCTTCAAAATACCCTCCATTACATGCGATGCACTTGTCAAGTCTCTTTTCCCACTGTTGGAAGCATGTTTGGAACTCTTCAAGTCTGATATTGTCCAGTGCCCTTTGCGAAGCTGTTTTTACTGCCTCCACATCGTCATAACGCTCCCCTTTTAGTGTTTTTTCCATTCGTGGAAATAGGAAAAAGTCGCATGGAGCTAGGTCCGGCGAATACAGAGCATGGGGAAGGACAGACCATCCCTGAGATGCAAAATAGTGGGTCACTTGTAAGGCCGTGTGTGCTGGAGCGTTGACGTGATGCAGACACCAGTCAGCTGATCGCCAAAGTTCTGGGTGTTCCCTCCTCACATCCTCTCGCAGACGCCTTAAAACATCCAAGTAAAAGTGCTGGTTAACAGTCTGGCCAGGGGGTACGAATTCCTGATGCAAAATTCCACGAAGATCAAAAAAGACAATGATCGTCTTCACATTTGACCTCACTTGCCTTGCTTTTTTTGGTCGGGGAGAGTTGGGAGTCCTCCACTGGCTTGATGGTTGCTTGGTTTCTGGGTCATACCGGTAACACCAACTCTCATCCCCTGTAATGACTTTGTTCATGTGCAATCTCTGTTTTCAACTCCTTACACACATTCATGCGGATGGTTTTGTGCTCCTGTGTGAGAAGGCGCGGAACAAATTTAGCAGCAACACGTCTCATAAGCAAATTCTCCCTCAAAATCCGCTGACACGAGCTCCAACTGATTCCTGTCGCTGCTGAAATTTGGTCGATCTTTTGGCAGACCTTTTCAATGTTCTCCTCATTTCGCGATGTTGAAGGGCGTCCAGAATGAGCTTGGTCTTCAACACACATCTCACCACGTTTAAAGCGCCCAAACCACAAGAAAACCTGTGTGCGGCTCATAGCGTCCTCCTGGAAAGCTTCCTGAAGCATTTGGTGTGTCTCAATTGCAGTTTTTTTGAGCAAGAAACAAAATTTCACACACACTCTTTGATCTTTTAAAGTTGCCATAACGACTTCGCAGAGGTAACCCACTAAGTCACAGAAGCACAATACCACACTTGCACGTTCAGCTCTACACTGATGCCGTCTGCACAGCTGTTTCATGGAGGTCTACTAACACCATCTAGCGTGAGAACCCTGCACTACGTCTAAGAGTGGCAGCACCCTCGGAGTCCGGTTTCTTTTAGCTCCCCCCTCGTATAAGGATAATGGAGTACTAGTTTGCCTCAAAATTACATTAAATACACTAAACTCTCACTAATACGGCCCTCAGTGATTTGGCCTGTCAGTAATCCAGCCTCTTATAGCTCATGTAATGTTAAAAGCGGAAATGACGTGCAACAATGTTTCAATGATTTTATTGTTATTGTATACTATTGTTGCTTGTGTTATTAAATTTGGCCTTTCTTTGCAGTTCAGTATATACAATAGCTTCTAAGGAAATACATAATGCTAGACCTCAAACACAACTCAAAATGTTGGATAATCTGTAAAGCGGTTGCATGATAAAGCATGCTGCCATCGCATATCATTGCGCCAACTAAAAATTTCGGACATGTCTCATAGTGAGTGATACTATATGTGCACACCAAATGTATAAGTTTTGTATAAAAATAGGTGTATCCTTGGATTAATAAAGTTCAATATATAGCCAAACATTATCAAATCAATAATCAAACACTTCCGCTAATCCTGCTCCCAAATCTGCAAGGAATGGCTGGATTAACGAGTTTAGTATAAATACGTACATGTTTGAGATAAGATACTACAAAGATTAGAAAAATCAGAAAAAAATTTATATGCACACTTACATAATTTTCTCGACTCACTCATGTATAAATTGTTCTTAGCAATGCTTATTCTTTTAGATACTTTGTGTTGAGATAAATGTTTCTAGAAATGGGTTTTATTACATATTTCCTTATAGGTACGAGTGACTTAGTGAGCGCATGGATTTTAAAGTTCTGTCGAAACTAGGTCATTTGGGCCCTTGGGAGAATAGAGCAACAGTCAAATCTTTCAAGAACTAGTCACTTGTGATGTCTTTGACCCTCCAATCTCTTTACCTCCTGTTCGAGAAAAGTATAAGTACAGTATGCGCGCGATAAGAAGAGCAATCGGGTTCCAAGTCCTCATGTGCAGAACAGTTGAAACTGGTCTTTCTGATCATAAAGCATTATTTATCACTTTTCCAAATGAATGCATAACAAATGTAAAAAAATGAAAAATATAAAACAATGCGCCTATTTAGTGATGAAAACATAACCAATTTTAAAAATCAAATTTCAGATAAAAGTTGGTTCTTTGACATATCACGAACTGTAAATCCTTTCATGGAAGTGTTGAAAACAGTGTTGTATAGATTAAATTTATTGGGAGTCGATTAATGACACTAAACAACACCTACTTTTAAATTTTCCCGGAACTAGTTTCAGAGGCCTTCCCTCTATCATCAGCCGGACATCGACTGTCCGGCTGATGATAGAGGGAAGGCCTCTGAAACTAGTTCCGGGAAAATTTAAAAGTAGGTGTTGTTTAGTGTCATCATCAGCCGGACATCGACTGTCCGGCTGATGATAGAGGGAAGGCCTCTGAAACTAGTTCTGGGAAAATTTAAAAGTAGGTGTTGTTTAGTGTCATTAATCGACTCCCAATAAATTTAATATCACGAACTGTTGATGAAAATTACAATACATTTTTAAATCAATTCTTTGTTGTTTATAATCATTGTTTCCCTAAAATAGTATGCAAACAAAAATATAAAAACTTCTCGTTAGACTGGTGTACCCCTGGTATCAACGTATCAAGTGCAAAGAAAAGATTATTGTATAGACTTACCAGAGTCAAATATTGGAGAGCAAGAGAGCTAATGGCTTCATTGCCAAAGCCTAGCATTTGACAACAAAGAAGAGGAAATGACTGAAGAACATCTTCTAACCTGTGAAGCCCTACCTGCCAGACCCACTACACAGAAATATTGGAGAGCAAGAGAGCTAATGGCTTCATTGCCAAAGCCTAACATTTGACAACAAAGAAGAGAAAATGACTGAAGAACATCTTCTAACCTGTGAAGCCCTACCTGCCTGGCCCACTACACAGAAATATTGGAGAGCAAGAGAGCTAATGGCTTCATTGTCCAAGCCTAGCATTTGACAACAAAGAGGAAATGACTAAAGAACATCCTTTAACCTGTGAAGCCCTACCTGCCAGACCCACTACACAGAAATATTGGAGAGCATGAGAGCTAATGGCTTCATTGCCAAAGCCTACCTAGCATTTGGCAATGAAGAAAAGAAATGACTAAAGAACATCTTTTAACCTGTGAAGCCCTACCTGCCTGACCCACTACACAGAAATATTGGAGAGCATGAGAGCTAATGGCTTCATTGCCAAAGCCTACCTAGCATTTGACAATGAAGAAAAGAAATGACTAAAGAACATCTTTTAACCTGTGAAGCCCTACCTGTCTGACCCACTACACAGAAATATTGGAGAGCAAGAGAGCTAATGGCTTCATTGCCAAAGCCTAGCATTTGACAACAAAGAAGAGGAAATGACTGAAGAACATCTTTTAACCTGTGAAGCCCTACCTGCCGGATCCACTACACAGAAATATTGGAGAGCAAGAGAGCTAATGGCTTCATTGCCAAAGCCTAGCATTTTACAACGAAGAAGAGGAAATGACTGAAGAACATCTTTTAACCTGTGAAGCCCTACCTGCCGGACCCACTACACAGAAATATTGGAGAGCAAGAGAGCTAATGGCTTCATTGCCAAAGCCTAGCATTTTACAACGAAGAAGAGGAAATGACTGAAGAACATCTTTTAACCTATGAAGCCCTACTTGCCTGACCCACTACACAGAAATATTGGAGAGCAAGAGAGCTAATGGCTTCATTGCCAAAGCCTAGCATTTGAAAACAACAACACCATTTTGTCTTTTTCTTATTGGATTACCAATTATGCAAAAGTCAGTCAGAATGAAGAGGACTCCAGGGCTATTATCAGAAAATGCAAGACATATATGAAAATAGCCTACACATATGGCGATAGTCCTTACACATTGGAATATGGCATTTTAATCCCAAAATAAAAAACAATTTATTAAACTCTGATGTCTCATATGTAAAGTATCTCATGGTACAGTATGTCCAGCCAAAACAACATATACAAGTCAGATGAGGAAGTACGGCAATGAAAATAGGCTGAAACATGTTTCAATAAGTTGTGGTATCGAAGGTGAAGTTAGAACAATAAACATGTCAGGTTTGCATATAAATGTCAAAATAACTTCACTGTGATTCCCCCCCCCCCCCCAAAAAAAAAAGATTTATCTTGTATTGTTTAGCCATTCCTTGACCAACTGAAGCAAAACTCTGTCATAGAGGCAATATCTGAACTATCCTATCATTTCACACTGATTAAGACAATGTTCATTGCTTTGCTGTTATGCCATTTAATTGTTTTTTTAGTCCAGTCACATAGAGAAATAAATGATAGCAGCTGGGTGGAGTCAATGGCCATTTTCCTGAAGGTAACCATTATCTTACCAAGCTACCTTACAGGCGGAAATACACAGTTGTGATCTAGAGGGAATAGACTACCTTTTACGCATGTCAGTGTACAACGACTAAAATTGAGTCATAGCTTTTAACACTTGTAACTTCACTCATGTCCTTTTACAAAATCAGGAACGTTTTCGAAACTGTTGCAGTATCATCCTCAGCTGATTAGCCACTCATTACAGTTGGTTGTTGTCTGGATCTCTTGTAATTGGCTCCCTCTCTCAGAAGATTCTTTACATAAGTTCAGTAGATCACTCACTGATGGCACATCAAAATTTGGAATATGTGGAATGTTTTTTATAATAAAAATTTTTTCCCATCTTGTAAGTTCAAGTTTTGTTGACAATTGTCTGGAAAACATTCCTGATTTTGTAAAAGGACGTGAGTGAGTGAGTGAGTGAGTGAGTGTGTGGTGTTTTTGAAGTTACAAGTTTTAAAAGGTATGACTCAATTTTAGTCTTTATACATGAAATTAGCTTCACCGTGAACAACGCTTTTATTTATAACTATTCAAATGTCAGTGTACGTTGCAGAGAAAGTAAATAGCCTTGCTATATTCCTATGAGTAAGGACTACGATTCAATGAAGCACAAAATTAATATAATTTTGAGTCGAACTAGTATTCAATATATCGAAATTTAACTGTATTGGAACACCACAGTGAAGCGAAATAATTGTTAAATTATAGATGAGTCATATTTATTACACATCGGCTTCACTTACGTACCTATATTGAGGACATGTTTCACGAACTATCGTTCGCATCGTCGGCTCTAATGCAACTAAAGCTTGATCCAGTGATGTGGGTAGTTCTGGAGTTGCTGCTGCCATCTGTTGATTTTGTGATGAATTTAAATATGGAGTTGTCTCCCAGCGGGATTTCGAAGTTCATTAGTTGGTTTTTATGTTTTTCTATGTATATTCTCTCCTGTATGACGAGTTCACTATGTTTTTGTACGTATTTTAGTAATTTAGTGCTATCTTCAATTTCGTGATTTTCATACCAGAAATGAACTGCTATTGCAGACTTATAATATTTTTGTATCTTAAGTGCCAAAAATGTTCTTTCTTTCTAGTGCCTATGTTTCTTTTTGTCCTTCCTATGTACATTTTTTCACAGTCTTTACACTTAATCTTGTAAATGCCTGACTTTTCTTGTGGTTTTATCTTTAGAGTATTATTACTGTTAAGTAGGCAATTCCAAGATTAAGTGTAAAGACTGTGAAAAAATTTGCATAGGAAGGACAGAAAGAAACATAGGCACAAGAAAGAAAGAACATTTTAGGCACTTAAAATACAAAAATATTGATAAGTCCACAATAGCAGTTCATTTCTGGTCTTAAAATCATGAAATTGAAGATAGCACTAAATTATTAAAATACGTACAAAAACATAGTGAACTCGTCATATGGGAGAAAATATACATAGAAAAACATAAAAACCAACTAATGAACTTCGAAATCTCGCCAGAAGACAACCCCACATTTAAATTAATCACAAAATGAACAGATGACAGCAGCAACTCTAGAACTACCCACACCACTGGATCAAGCTTTAGTCGCATTAGAGCTGATGATGCAAACGATGGTTCGCAAAACATGTCCTCAATATAGGTACGTAAGTGAAGCTGATGTGTAATAAATATGACTCATCTATAATTTAATAGTATTCAATGCTCCATTTATTGCTAGTGTTTACCTAGAGCATGTTTCGTTAGGATCTTCCTAACATCTACAGCTTTTGTCAACTATTGAATGTTGATTTGGTGAACTCCTTGGAGGTGATAGGGGCATCTCTGTCATCTTGATGAACTGTAAGTTTGGGTTTCCCTCAAAGGTGGTGTCGAAATTGAACAGTTTTCTTTCATATTTCTTTATGAGTATTTTTTAACTCATAGTTAATGCATTTTGCAGGGTGCATTAACCACATGGGAAAAAATATTCATAAAGAAATATGAAAGGATGTTATTCAATTTTGACACTACCTTTGAAGAAAACCCAAACTTCAAGTTCATCAAGATAATGACAGGAGTTCACCAAATCAACATTCAATAGTCGACATTAGCTGAAGATGTTAGGAAGGTCCTAAGGAAATATATCCTAGGTAAACATTAGCAATAAATGGAGCATTGAAAACTAGTTCGACTCAAAATTATTATATCAGCCTTGCTATACTTACATCAACATAAACTGCACACAACTTGATGCAGCCATTGAGCAAGGTTATCAGAAGGCTGGTGCCAGGCAGTCAGAATGTTTGCGTTCACCCAGCATAAACACCTTAAGTGCTATCATTGGAGAACTAGAACTTTCTGGATGTTTGGACATTGCAAATGTTCTGGAAAGCTCCCATCACTCTCACAAAGCAAATCAGTCTAGCAGTTTGCTGAGTAAGCCTAGTGAAGTGGACAAGTCATCATGTGCGACAAAAGACACTGCTCTTCAAGCGAGTTTGTAATGACCACAGTGAAGTACACTGAGTGCTGTTACTGCGTGGGACTGGAAACATCTTGTGTTCGACTCAGCAGCAAGTAAAACTTTAGGAAGGAGAGGTCATGACAAAATCCATGACATACATTGCTAATGTGAAAGAATAATTAATTTCCATTAATTGGCCTAATAGTGGTCTGAATTATAAAGCCTGGGCCTTAAAGCACTTACACATGTAAATTACCATTAAGGTATGTATCTCATGTGTATATGGGATCTCCTAGTGGCTTACCAAGAAAAATGCAAGTCAGCTGGAGAATTTACTGTCATCTGTCATGCTGGTATGTTGCCATGGTGGTTAGAGCAACCAGACAGAGACCGGGAGTTCTGCAGTTCAAATCCTGACTATGGCATTAACTTTTTTCACCCTGGTTCTACCTATACAAAGTTTCCTTATGCTACTAAATTAAGATGGTTAGAAAGAATGTATGAAGCGGTCGTTGAAGCCAGAACAATGTATGCAGTGGAGGTATGGGGCACATCAGAGATAGGAACACAATTAGACCAGATGTATGGATTGTTTTGTAAAGAACTACTAGGGCTGCCAAAATCGGCACCAAGAAAGGTGGCATTACTAGAGCTAGGTAATACAAAAAGGAGGGGAATAATAATAGAATATTGATATTCTGGCATAAGTGTATTATAGGGCAGAAAGAGGAATTATTGAATCTGTGCATGAAGCAACAGAAAAGCATT
Source organism: Mantis religiosa (assembly GCA_030765055.1). Taxonomy (NCBI): domain Eukaryota; kingdom Metazoa; phylum Arthropoda; class Insecta; order Mantodea; family Mantidae; genus Mantis; species Mantis religiosa. Next base: position 404,810,796 of record CM060950.1, read on the forward strand.
AAGAACACAAATAGTTGGTGGTCGGAATTGGAAAGAATGGTATCCAAGTTGGGTATAGGAGATTTATGGAGAGCAGGGGAGTCAAATTATAGTGGTTTTTGGAAGTGAGAACTAGTGTACAAGACATAGATAGGCAGGAGATTTGGGAAAGAAGAGAAGAAAAGAAATCTTTGAAATGTTATAAGCAATTAAAAACATAATGGGGTAGGGAAAAATATATAGATCAATGTGGCAAAACTGGAAGAGAAGGCATAGCATGGATGACAGTAGGAATAATATATTTAAAAGGGTTGAGAAGTAATGAGGTAGGAATATGTAAATTTTGTGGAGATGAAGACAGCACTGTTCATTACCTGATAGAATGTAAGGAGTTAACAAATTGCAGGAGAAAAATATGGGATAAGAAATGGGACAGTGTAAATAAAGAGATATTGGCGGCACGCATGCTAACGGGGATGGGAGAAAAGAAAAATAGATGTATAGGAGATTTCTTATATAGGATAAGAGAAAAGTGTATTAGGATAAAAGAAGCGAAGGTCAAGAAGAAATGACAAGCTACTCAGTAAAACCAAAGGCTTATGGCCAGGGGAGCTGAGTCAGCGAGTAAATCTTAGGTCAGCAATTTCATGTATTTGTACAGGATGTATAATACAGCATGGTCAATGTTAAATTTTATTGTACTGAATTTGTAATGGATACTGTACAAATAAATAAATATCAAATAAATAAATATGAAATACTAAATTAAGGCAAATGAAGAGAAGTGAATGTTATGGAACAAAATGAAGTGTCACTGAGCGCTAGTTTATATTATTGAAGTGAAAGAGAGAGCTAAATAAGCTGTCAGCCAACATTGGATCAGATAATTAAGTCGCAGTTTGGGCAAATTGGAGAGAAGTCACACTACTGTCACTGTGTTCACATACCTTTAGTTTTGTCAGTTCATCCTCCAGCTTGGCTACATGGGGTGTACTTAAGTTCACTGGTGTCTCTAGAATTGCTCTCTGTCCCTGGTCTATCCAGTCCCTGGTCTATCCAGGTTTCTACTTTCTGTACCTCAATGTCAAATTCCTGCCAGGAGGCAACCATTTTCTCTAACTTTGTGCCCCACTGAACAGCCACATTGTGAACAGCAGCCACCTAGAATGGATAGTATCTACCTCATCTGCAGCATTGGTCCTACATGTTATTTGTTGACTCAGTGCTGCCACTCCTTGCAGCTTGCCCAGATGTTAATCACACTGCTTCTCAAATGCCTGCAACAAATACTTAGCTCTTAATAAATCAATGAAGTACAGAAACATTTTCACAATAATTTGCTGTTTTGAACACATTTATTTGCAGACTAAGCAACAAAGATGATGAATTTGCACAGGTAGAAACAAGTATCAACAGTGATTTGTAATTACATATGTTTTATCTATGATGTACTGGACAGAAGAGAAGTTGTGATGGCTATATTTTTGGTTCTATCCAAAGCTTTTGACATAGTAGATCACAATATTCTGTTAAATAAGCTACATAAATAAGGTGTAAGAGGGGTGGCCTTCAATTGGTTTAAATCATACCTTGAAATGAGAGAGGTTGTTGAGATCATTTTCACAGAAAAAGGCCAAAAAGCAATCAATAATGATTATTAATTTTTAGATGAGTCGTATTTATTACACATCTGCTTCACTTTCGTACCTATTTTGAGGACATGTTTCGCAAATCATCGTTTGCATCTACGGCTCTTATGCGACCAAAATAGGTACGAAAGTGAAGCAGATGTGTAATAAATACGACTCATCTAAAAATTAATAATTTTTCGCTTCACTGTGGTGTTCCAATACAGTTAAATCTTGATATATTGAAGTGACGTCAAGTCAAGAGGAACACGCGAAAGTTAGATCCAGCCAATTTTTAAAAAACCGGACAACATGGAGGTAAGAACGTTCACATTTTCTGAGTCGCATAAGAGCCGTAGATGCAAACGATGATTTGCGAAACATGTCCTCAAAATAGGTACGAAAGTGAAGCAGATGTGTAATAAATACGACTCATCTAAAAATTAATAATTTTTCGCTTCACTGTGGTGTCCCAATACAGTTAAATCTCGATATATGAATCAATAACGAGTTATCACAAAAAAGACCAGTAGTATCAGGGGTTCCGCAAGGGTATATTCTGGGTCCTCTGTTATATATACAATATATAAATGACCTCCCATTATGTCTTATGAACAATTTAGATGCTAAAATCACACTCTTTGCAGATGATACAAGTAACTTCATTGTAGGAAAGGATGATGATAACCTTCAGCAAAATGTAACACCAGCTATAGTAAATGTATTAAATTGATTTAAAGTCAATAAGTTGCTTGTAAATGAAGAAAAAACAATAGCACTAAATTTTCAGCATAAGGCTTTTAGGAAAATGGAAAACCCATCAGAATTTGCTCCAGATTAATAAATTTTGAACAGCAAACTAAATTCTTACGATTATGGGTGGACAAAAATTTAAGTTGAGACAAACGTATAGAAAAGTTAGCAGAGAAGCTGAGCCGTGTTTGTTTTGTTTTACATCAGCTGAAGCCTCCAGTAGAATTTACTGCACTCAGAACCTGTTACTTTGCTTACTTTCATTCACTACCATCATATGGACTACCATTGTGGGGAAATACTACAAATAGTAAGATGATATTTAAGCTACAAAAGAAAGCATTACAAATTATGGTTGGTATTCCAAAAATGGAAAGCTGCAGAAATCACTTCAAAATTTGAATATCTTGACCCTACCAAGTTTATATATGAAACAGTTATTGATTTATATGAAGACTAATACTGCGAACTATGTCACAAATGCTAAAATACACACCCATAACACACGTAATAAAGACAAATTACACACCTATATTCATAAAACAAAACTATTTGAAACTTCTGTCAAATACATGGGTTTAAAGATAAACCACTTGCCAAATCAATTAAAAAACATACTCTCTATAAATAAGTTAAGGCAGAGCTACACAATTTCTTTAAAAAAAATCAGTTTTATTCAGTAAATGAATACTCAGAATACAAATCAGGTAAAGCATAAATTATTCAATTGGTTGTGCATAATTATACTAATGTATTCTATTTCTATTCTTGTTTCATGTGTCCAAGATTGGAAGACTCATCAATGAAGAATCTTAACTGACCAAAGCATTAAAATTAAATGTAATACTAGAGTCAGTGTCTGCATTAATATTCATAACTGAGTTGATCTGTATTGTACTCAAGTGTCTTAATGTTTTTCAAGTGTGTATAGTAATTTGTGTAAATTATCTGTAAAATTTAGATTGCGAATACCTCATAGATGAATTGTAAATACTGTTAAATACTCTAACTATATTGACAATGCCTATAATTCTGTATGGATTCCTTTGGCTAATAGACACTGAACTGTATTGTATAGAACAAAATTGGCTGGCCCTGTAGCTTAGGCGGTAGAGCACCTGCCTGCCATGCTAGGAGTCTAGTGGGAGTAGAAATTTTTCACCAACCAAGGTAATTCCTCATCTACACCAGAGTCTGGAAGTATGAATGACAGTGCGAGAGAGAGAGAGAGAGAGAGAGTGTGTGTGTGTGTGTGGGTGTGGGGTGGGTGGGTGTAGGGGTGTGGGTGGATGGGTGGGTGTGGGTGTGGGTGGGTGTGTGGGTGGGTGTGTGTGTGGGTGTGGGTGTGGGTGTGCGGGTGCATGCGTGCGCGTGTGCGTGTGTTTTCTAATGATTAAAACCCAACGAATACGAGTTAACAGCATCAATATCTTCCAAAGGAGAACAGTCGTCGATATGACCATTGCAGTTAAAGGCGTGACATAAATGGAATAAAAGAATTAATATTTGTTTTAAGATCAGTTAAGGAAGCTTGTATTTATACTCTAAATTCTCAGAAAGAAGATTTTAAGTTGTTGTTTGACCCTCAATTTTGCAAGGTTCTAGGAAAATAAGTCTTATTTAAGAAGGCTGTGAATTACTTTAAAAATAGCTTGGACTTCTCTTATTTGTTTCTGAACAGGAGGAAATCTTGGATCATTATCTTAGTGCAATATGACTATACTTTGTCATTTGATTTCTGTTTACAGCATATGTCAATGGTCACCTCTTATTACACCTTTTTAGATCAGAATTCATAAAACTCTGTACTAATTAAAAGGCACAAAGAGGCACAAAGCTACTATACATTAGTTCTTAAGGGGATATAGTCCCTTTAGAAATGCACAAAGTTATTGAAGAAACAAAACATACCTTGGCTGAATCCAGAAGCTGTTGGGCCTCCTGCAAAGAGACAGGCTTTGGTATTCCCATGTTGACCTTCACTTCCGCCTGTTCTATAAAAGGTTTGATTTGTTGTATTCCAGTCTTATATTCTTGCCAGTTAGTGAGGTCTCAGCTAACCGAGGATATCTGTGATTCTACAGCTCTATGTAATCCAACCAATGAGTCCTTCAGGGCCAACACTTCTGCTTTCAGTTGTGCAGCTTCAACATTTATTCCGTCTTCTGCACAGAGTAATTCATTGCCATATTAATCTATCTGGAGTGTCATATGATATACCAATTTTTTTAAACAAAAATGTGAAGTATTGTATTTCTGTGATCACATTTTGTATTTGGAAATTTTCAAGCAGCTGTTTCACCCTTATTATAGCTATTGGAATTTGCCAAAAGTGACATATTTCCAACATTATAATGTCCTGTTACTTTTGGGACAATCTGTTTGTTTAGTTGAAATCAATACCAGCAACTGATCTTTAAAATACACATGATAAAGATATGACTCTAATTAGTGTTAACTGTGGCTGTTAAAAGAAATAATAACAAATTAGATTTTGGTATTTACAGGAAAACTACTCATATTGATAATTACATAAAAAAATAAAAGTTTTAACTCTTTTTCACATAAATTTTCTGTTTTTAATAGTTTGATTTATAGATTAATAAATATACCCCTGAATAAAGAGGAATTTAATAAAGAATATAAACATATTATTATTAACACTGCTTTAATTAATGGTTTTAATAAAGATTTTATGCAAAAGAAGATTAAAAAATTTAAATATAAAAAAACTGCTAATGATATTTCTAACCTTAAATACATAAAAGACGATTATAATTTAAAAAAATGTATTTATCATCCATAAATTAATAAACATTTTCAAACAAATTTTAAAGAAGTTGGTATAACTTTAGTTCCTCAAAATAAGTATAGTATTAAAATTATTAATTTTTAGATGAGTTGTATTTATTACACATCTGCTTCACTTTCGTACCTATTTTGAGGACATGTTTCACAAATCATCGTTTGCATCTACGGCTCTTATGCGACTAAAGCTTGATCCAGCGGTATGGGTATTTCTGGGGTTGCTGCTGCCATCTGTTGATTTAGTGATGAACTTAAATGTGGGATTCTCTTCTGGCGGGATTTCAAAGTTCATAAGTTGGTTTTTATGTTTTTCTATGTATATCCTCTCCCATATGACGAGTTCATTATGTTTTTGTACGTATTTTAGTAATTCTGTGCTATCTTCAATTTCATGATTTTCAGACCAGAAATGAGCTGCTATTGCAGACATCAATATTTTTGTATCTTAAGTGCCTGAAGTGTTCTTTCTTTCTAGTGCCCATGTTTCTTTTTGTCCTCCCTATGTAAATTTTTTCACAGTCTTTACACTTAATCTTGTAAATGCCTGACTTTTCCTCTGGTTTTATCTTATCAGTATTATTACTGTGAAGTAGGTTTTTAATGTTGTAATTGTTTTTTGGTGCCAATGTTATATTGTATTTCTTGAATATTTTTTGGAACTTTTTTGTGGCCCAGGGGTGGTAAGTAAATTTAGCAAATCTAATTTCTTGGTTTATTGGTGTGAGAGCTGTGATCTGTTTTAATCTCTTTTGAAGTTTGAATGATTTTAGTTTTTTATCTACAAGGTTTTTTCCATATCCATTTTTAATTGCAGTTTTTAAGATTTGATGGTATTCGTTTTGATATTCTTGCTGGCTGAGAGGTAGATTTACTAATCTGTGTGTGAGACTGTTGATGGTTGCATGTTTGTGTGGAATTGGGTTGAAACTATTTGCTTTGATGTAATTATCTGTGTGTGTTGCTTTTCTATGGATACCCAAATTCTAGTTTTTCATTGCTTTTTTTGATTTTAAGGTCTAAAAAAGTAGAGTACAGTCCTCTTCAGTTTCCACTGTGAATTGTATGCGGGTTCTTGCAGGTTGAGTAGTTTCAAAGTATCATCTATTTGTTTGTAGGGCACTATTGCAAAGATGTCGAAGGTACAAAAGATATGTGAAAAAGAACAAAATGAAGCAGCTAAATGTAATATAGAAGGTGATAATCATAACCTAAATGACGGAGGAAAGTGTGGAAATGAAGATAACACCAGCAATTGCATAGAAACAGGTAAAAAGAATAACCAAGTTGCAAAGAACGGGTCGCGTGAAGCCGAGGTTATAGCTTCGCTACAAGTTATTATAGATATCCTAAATAAGGATCTAAAAAGGGTGCAGGAAGAGATTGTATCTCTGAAAGATGAGAACCAGAGCCTGAAAAGAAAAATGCTTACGCAGACGGCAGAAAATGAGTCCTACACCACAGTTTCAAGAAGACGAACAACATGTGATGCAAGCCATGAAATGGAAATCTCTACCACAAACAAATTTGCCGTTCTGGAAGAATGTCCAGAAGAAGGAAAGTATGAAACAGCAGTACACTGGAGGCAGAAAAGGGAACTACGAACAATTCGGACTACAAATGGATAAAGCCCAAGTTAAGCATTTGCAAGGACAAGGAAAGGAAATCCAAGGAGACAAGCATACAAGGAAGTAAGCAGATGCAGAACGAAGATTCAAAAAGTGTGTTGGTTTTTGGTGACTCGATTATAAAAAATATAGAGGTAAATAGGGCAAATGTAAAAGTGAATGTGCTAAGGGGAATAAAGGCAGAATATCTCCCAAACTTCCTTGGCAGAGAAAGCAACAAAAGTGAGGTTAAAACGGTTGTGTTACACATGGGCACGAACGATATAAAAAGGTCACAGGGGCCAAATGAAGTTACGGCCGAGGTGTATAGTGCAATCAGGAGTGCAAAAGAACATTATTCGCATGCAACAGTTGTAGTGAATAGTGTAATGAGAAGAAGAGATGTAAGTGAAAACTATATAAAAGACCTAAATGAAGAAATAGACTGCATGCAGTTTATGTAAATACAAACAAGTTCTTAGATGTAAGTTGCTTGGGCAGGGATGGGTTACATTTAAATTGGAAGGGCTCAAAGCTCTTAGGACAGATGATTAATAAAGTTGTAAATATATGCATGGAACAGAAAAACTAAAATTTAAAACAGAGGGTGGGAAAACAGAGCAGCAGACGAAACAAACAAGGGAAACAAGAAATCACAAGTTAAGAAAGGATATAGGGAAAACACCATTTAAAACAGGTAGAATTGTGAGGGAATTAAGTTTCTTTCATCAGAATGTCCAGTCAATAAGTAATAAAAGGACATTAATAGAATTAAGCATAAAAGACTTGGAACCTAACGTAATATTTACAGAACATGATCTAAAACAGTAGGAAGTAATAGCAAATAATTATCAGCGTTGTAATCTATGAACATATTAGTGTAGACAACAACATGCTAGTGGGTGAGTAGCCATATATATATATAGACAAATGAACTGAGCTTTAGAGAAATAGATTGTAGTAAATTAGTAGTAGAGATGGCATGAGAAATGGCAGCGCTGGAAATTAACTTAAAGACAGAAAGTATGATACTTATTGGGGTGTACAGAGTGCCATCTGGAGATAAAAAAATATCTTTTGAGAATATAGAAAAATTATTAAATTCAGTACAAGAAAGCCAGATTAAAATTTTAATGGGAGACTTAAATATCAACCTATTAACAGATAATGCAGCTAAACATACATTAATGGGAATACTAGATAGGCATAACTTAAAAATAGGTATAAAAGAACCCACTAGAATTACAAAGCGATCTAGAACATGCATAGACAATGTTTTCATCAATTTTGAAGAAACTAAATGGAAATCAGCCATAACAAAAGCAGGAATAGGAGACCACTTTGGACAGGTAATAACAGTAAACATAAATAAAGTGGTCATACCAAATATATTTGAGTATAAAAGGTCAATAAATAATGAAAATTTAAAAAAGTTAAGAAGTGTATTACAGCAACAAAGTTGGAAAGAAGTTTATGAAGGGGAAACTGTAAATGAAAAGTATAATCGCTTTGTATAAATTTTGCAAAAGGCAATGAATAGTACAATACCTGTAAAAAAATTCAAAGTAAAAAAGGACAAAGGGGCCGCAAGTATGGAGTGGATAACATAGGGGATAAAGATCTCATGGAAACGGGTAAAGTTTTTAAACTCGATAAAACATCCAAACATGAATGTGTGTGTAGTGTTTAACGCCCGCTTTTACAACATCCAAACATGAATGACCGATCATTAGAATATATAAAGAATTATAATGCTATTTTTAGAAAGGTAATAGAAAATGCAAAAATGAAATACAATAGTGAACTTATACAGAAAACAGATAATATAATAAAAGCAACATGGAACATTGTCAATAAAATTCGTAAATAAGGCAATAACGAAAGCATAGAAAATATGTTGATAAAAAATAACAGCAAAGAAATTAAAGATCCATATGAAATTTGCAGTATTTTTAATGATCACTATCTAAATATAGCAACATTAGTAAATTTGAACAAACAGACATCAAACAAAAACATTAGTTTTACAAAACAAACAGGTAGGGTTAATAGCATGGCAGTTCTAGAAGTGACGGAAGAAAATGTAATAAATGAAATAAATAAGCTAAAACCTAAGAAATCAAGTGGGTTAGATGATGTCTCAAATGAACTATTAAAACAGATTAAATATGAAATTGTTGAAATTTTAACACACATTATAAACATATCACTTATGCAAGGAATTTTTCCAGACTCACTGAAAAAAGTTATAGTCAGACCAATATTTAAGCAGAAGGGAGATAAGAAAGACGTAGAAAACTATAGGTCAATTACCCTGCATTCCACCTTCTCAAAGCTGATGGAAGGATTATATTTAAAACAATTGGAAAGCTATGTACAAAAATTAAATATTATATCGCAATGGCAGTATGGCTTCCAAAAGCAGAAATCTACAATAAAAGCAATACAGGCAGCTAATAATATTATATTAACAGCTCTAAATAACCGGGAATCTGTAATAGCAATTTTTATAGATCTATCAAAAGCATTTGACTGCATGAACATAAAAACACTAATTAACAAATTAGAAATTTATGGCATTAGAGGCCTGCCACAAAAGTGGTTATTGACATATTTAGAAAACCAAACACAGTGTGTGGAAATAAATCATCTAAATGCAAGTGGTATATTGCAAAAAATAAAGTCCGATTTCAAAACTGTACACCAAGGAGTTCCGCAAGGTTCAAAATTAGGACCCTTTTTATTCTTATTATATATTGTCACCCGAACGTCGGAACTCCCTATAGAACCGACCGGCAGCAGCAGGAGACGGTAGTGTTCGCCACGCCCAGTCATTTGTCTTATAGCGGTATCGAGGGTTGGCTGGAAAAACGTCACTGTGTCGTCTCTTTTCGCTCCACCTGAGTTCTCAAACTTACGGGATATTTCATCTAATCCAGAACCTTCGAGATTGGCCAGCTGACCCTATATAAGCAACACGTCGAGCTGGAGGAAAGTCAGTGCTTGACGTGCTAGCGAACGCACGAGAAGACTGTGTACGTGCATTGGAACGGTAACGGAAGAACTGGTGAATCGTAATTGTGTGCATTACGTAATTCCGTATAGTTGGCAAGTGTTCAACTGTAAGTCGGTGGAAATAAAGAACATTGTTGAGTTTGTGTAATTGGACTTTTCATTTCACGAACCCACAAAGTCACACTGGTGTCAGGAAGCGGGACGACAACATCGCCGAACATTACAACCATGGACGCGGCATTGGAAAAGATTTTGGAGAAGATAATGGAAATGAAGGCCGAACTGACATCGGAAATGAAAACGGCAAATGACAACATCACCGAGAAAATGGAAAAGAAGTTGGAGACGGCAAATAACAACTTGGCCGAGAAGATGAACGAGTTAACAACAAAAACAGAAGCGGCAAATAACAACCAGGCCGCAGAGTTGAAACAAATGAAGACGGCCAACGACATCACCGCCGAGTTGAAACAAATGAAGACGGCCAACGACATCACCGAGAAGATGGAAGAAATGAAGGTCGAATTAACAGCGAAGACGGAAACGGCAAACAACAACTTGGCCACGACAATGACCGCAAAGATGGCCGAACTGACCACGGAAATGAAGGTGGCGAACGAGGCTCTCGCCACCAAATTTGAAGAACAGTTGGCCGGCGTGAAGGATGACGTGACGGAACTGGGCAAGCGGATGGGCCAAGTGGACGAGCGCGTCGAGGACCTGGCGAGCCGCGTTAACGATCTGGAAGGGAAGGCCGACAGCAGCGTCAAGTCCCTGAACGCCGTGGTGGAGGACGTCGTCGGCAGGAGGTTGAAGGATTTGAAGGCCGACGCACCGGGACGCGACACAACATCGGCGTGCGTCAAACCGCCGAAATATGATGGTGCGTCAACATTTGAGGTCTTCCGCCGCCAGTTCGACACAGTGGCCAAGCACAACAGATGGTCAACGGAGGAGGAGGCCACACAGTTAATAGCCAGCCTCCATGGACGGGCCGCGGAAGTCCTAAACGCGGTGCAGACAACGGCGGCGCCCAAGGACATCTGGGAGGCCCTAGAGAATCGTTTCGGAAACCACCGCTTAGCCGCAGCATACCGCAGCTAGCTAAAGGCAAGGTCACAGCAGCCAGGGGAGACGCTGCAGGAGTTCGCCCTGGCAGTTGAACAACTGGCAAGCAAGGCCCTAGCCGACCTCCCACCAGAGTTCGTGTCCCAGGAAGCTGCCTACAACTTCGTTGACGGGGTACGGGACACGGAGATTCGTCAGCGCCTGATGCTCGGCGATTATAAAACCATCCACGAGGCGCTGACGGCAGCATTAAGGATGGAGGCGGCCAAAGTAACAGCTATCCCGACGTCGAGAACGAGGAGTGTCCGCTACACCGGAGACAGAAGACCAGCCGAGGGACGCCGGCGAACACCTAGTAGCCTGTGTTAGGGGTGTGGACAGCCCGGACACCTGCAGAGAGACTGCCCTCACCAGGAAGGGCAGCCGGAAAACGAGTAAGGGCCGTCGTGGAGAGGGGCACGTCGGCGCCATCACCACCATCCCCTCGAGTGACACTGCGCGACGTCAGCCGGCGTATGGATGACAGCCTCATCGCGGACGGTTGGGTGAGAGGGAAGCCGTGCCGCGTGCTGTTAGACACCGGGGCAGCCGTGACCATCATCAGACCTGACGTGGCGAAGATTTTGCTGACAAGGAAGCCGAATCGACCATACCAGCTTGTCACGGCATCGGGCGACACCTTGCCTGTGGAGAAGGAGGCCCTGCTGGAGCTGACCTTGGGACGGAGTGCCGTGCGTCTGTGGGTGTTCGTCGCGAAGGTGGCTGAGGAGGTGATTCTGGGACTGGATGCCCTCAGGAGCCATGAGGCGACGGTCGACGTCGGCAAGAAGGTCCTGCGGCTCAACGGAGAAGAGGTTATACTCCGTCAACCAGAAGAGCGCCTTGGAATTTGCAGGGTCGTCTTGGACGAAGACGTGGTTGTCCCCGCGAGGAGCGAGGTGGTGGTGACGGCGCGAATGGAAGGCCAGAGAACCAGGAACATGATGCTGGACCAGAAGACGCCTGTGCACGGACTATGTGTAGCCAGGGCACTGCTGCCGTGCCGAGAGGAGGTGCCAGTGAGACTGCTAAATCCAACGGACACCGATCACGACGTCCAGGCCGGGACGGTTTTGGGAACGTGCGAGCCCGTGGTAAGCGTGACAGCAATCGACAAGACGCAGGAGCCGGTGCCGACGCAAAACCTTGGGCCCTGGCTAGAAGGCTTAATGGAGAGGGCGGCCGACCACCTGACCGCAGAGCAGCTGGAGAAAGTTCGACAACTGCTAAGACGATACCAGCGCGTCTTCAGCCAAGGCGATAGTGACTACGGCCGCACGGACAAAGTGCTTCACCGCATCGACACCGGGGACGCCCGGCCTAATCGGCAACCACATAGACGCGTTCCGCTTGCGAAGCAAGGGGCGGTACGAGACATGCTGGAGGACATGAGATCCATGGGAGTGATTGAAGAGTCTGACAGCCCTTGATGTTCCCCTGTAGTCTTGGTGACAAAGAAGAATGGCGAGCTGCGCTTCTGCGTAGACTACAGAAAGTTGAACACTGTCACCCAGAAGGACTGTTTCCCCTTACCCCGGATTGACGACACCCTGGACACGCTAGCTGGTGCACAGTGGTTCTCGACCCTGGACCTGAGGTCGGGCTACTGGCAGGTAGCTCTAGACCCGAGAGACAAGGAGAAGACCACATTCTCGACGGGCCAAGGGCTCTGGTAGTTCACGGTTATGCCCTTTGGCCTCTGCAACGCACCAGCTACCTTCCAACCCCTCACGGAGTCCGTGATGAGAGGGCTGACTTACGATGCCTGTCTGCTATACCTGGACGACATCATCATCGTCAGGAAGACTTTTGAAGATCACCACGAGAATCTGAGTAAGGCGCTACAGAGACTGCAGGCGACCAACTTGAAGCTGAACGCGAAGAAGTGCCAGCTCTTCCGCAAGAAAGTTAACTACTTGGGCCACCTAGTCTCAGCAACCGGAGTGGCCACAGACCCAGAGAAGACACAGCTGTGAGAGATTGGCCTCGCCCAAAGGATAAGAAAGAGTTGCGCAGTTTCCTGGGGCTGTGCAGTTATTATCGCCGCTTCATAAAGGGGTTCTCCAACATCCATTAGTCGACAACAGCTGATGATGTTAGGAAGATCCTAACGAAACGCGTTCTAGGTAAATACTAGCAATAAATGGAGCATTGAGTATTAGTTCGACTCAAAATTGTATTAATGCATCTACATCATTATTTACTGGACTGGAGAAATCCAAGATGGCCCTACATATACTCATGCACAACACTTTTTTTCCCTATGCTTGTTGAAATGCAAGCCATGTGCAGTATAGTTCTTGTCGGGCATTAAAAGTGTTAATTAGTTTTACATGTGAATATTTTCTGCAGATATAGGTTAGATCATTGTTCACTTGAATTATTTGTCGGTTTACCCAAGAATGCAGACCTAAGTCCTGTCTCTGAGGAAGTTTAACATTAGTATGAAATGAAATGTGTAGTGTTTAATGCCCGCTTTTACTACATACGGCACTGCAGGCGGTGACACTGATGATACATGAGATGAAAATGGAGCACCGGTGGAATGACATGGCGGGGGAAACCGGAGGTCCCGGAGAAAACCCACCCCAGCGCCATGTTGTCCACCACAAATCTCACTTTGCGGTCGCCTGTAACATTAGTATGCTTGAGTTCTTTTATAGCATTTTCAAGATTATACACATTATTATTTGCATCACTCCCTACATCATTACTACCTGCCAATGTCAATAGCTTAGACACTTTTCACTAATGTTATTAATCACTTCCTTGGCTTTTGGACTGAGGTTGAAAATGGATGCAATGACTTCTGATACTAGTCCCTTAATACCACAAAAATGAAAGTGATGAAGTGTTAAAACCCAACTACAAATAGTTTTTTCAATATATGCCAATGTTATAATTGAATAGAATTTCTTTTTCTTTTCTTCTTCTTTTTTTTTCATCACAGCTGTGCAAAAATCCTAAATCTCTGACAGAAAACGAATTATGCACCTTTTTATTTTCACATGGTTTACTGTCATTTAACACAGAAAAGCCAGAAAATCATAATTATTCCTTCATCGCAGTGCTTATCACTTACATAAAGGTGATAATTTTGAGATTGTAACAGAGTTAAACTCTATACACCTCAGCCCAAAAGGCTTTTTGTACAGTTCTTTGGGTTATTATAGGTTTAGTTCTCAACCCATTCAATAAGTCTAGTTATTTGTCTTGCAAGTTCAGCCCCTTCTCTGAGACTTGACCATTTATAAGATGGGTTTCTTTTTCTTTCTAGAGCTTCACACTCCAGAAGATCAACTGCTGTTTCATCAGCTTGTTTACAGAGGCTACATCTCGGTTCTTTGTGGAATATCCCTATCACTCTTTTCTTGAACACACCATGTCTGAAAAGATAGCTAATGAGTTCTCTTAAAAGTTGCTATTTAATTTAATGAGGCAGTAAACTTGGATTTGTATTAGGTTCTCTGTTTAAGATCCTTCAATGTTAATTAATGGAAATTATTCTTCCACACTAATCGTGTGTAGGACAAAGTTTTTAAAGAGTAAAGTCAGAATGAAAAATTCAATGCCATAGCTTGGATCTGAACCATGTATCTCCCGATCTCTGTCCAGTTGCTCTTAACCACTGAACTACCATGGCAACATGCCAGCATAACACTAAATTCTCCAACTGACTCATATTTTCCACCTTACTATGTTGTAAATATGCCAGGATTCATGCTTTAGACCACTATTACAGGGCCAATAAGATGAGCACCCGAAATATGAAATGCTTTACCCCTAAGGTCACCCCTTCCTTTTTCCTTCTTTCTGGCATGTTAACAAACAAGTGACTTACTCATCATACCTTCAAAGTATAAACTTGAAAGAAGCGTAGGGACAGTGAAGCACAAATTAGCACAAAGTGAGTGAAGCAATGTGTCAATATCTTCTCGATTCACTTTGTGCTCTTCATACCTTACCCAATTGCTATCCTTTTAAATATTGTTTCAATGTCTGGCTGCAAATAGATGAACTTAAGCGTAGAACAGATTGATGTTCATCCAAAATATTAAATATTAATGTTTAAATATTTTTATGTTATATATTTTAAATATTAATGTTTCAACTCCAGCTGCAAATAGATGAAATTAAGCATAGAACAGATTGAAGATATTCATCTGAAATGCTACGCCACGTCTAAAATTACAATCAGAACACTTCTAATGGTTCCTCTAATACAGTAATCTATTTTTGTTTCGTATTATGCACTAAACCTATCACAATTGATTTTAAACATGTAAAATAGAGTAGTTTGTTCTGTTCTATTTGGCTTTGCCACATTTTTAATTTTTCCATAACTGCTTTCAAACAAACTGTTAAAGGTATAAATATATTGAGTTTTATTTTAATATTGTGCTTACTTTGTAAACTAAGGTTAAGTTCAGTGAGGTGAAAAGTCAAATCACAAACAAGAAATTTCATCCATAAGTTCCGGAATGGCAATCCCTTTGTTATGAAAATGTGAATTCTGCAGCTCCAGTATTCCATGCAACACTTTGCCTCTGCTTAGCCATTTTACCTGGCAGTAGTATGGTAAACCTAAATATTTTGAGTCTCAGATTGTAAAAAAGTTTAGAGGCAGTACATGAGTTGTAATTAGAATTACAGTTTTAACACAGACAATTTTATTCACAGTGGCTGATTTCACACAGAATGCTACTTGCTGAAAAATGCTCTGACAATTTGTCTTCATTATAGCCTCAGCATGAGGCACATTGAATGACTCCTTAGAAATAAGCTTGTAATGTATTCAATATTTAAGAGGATATATGCTTTATGATAATGAAGAACAAAAAATGCTTGTTCTACCAGCCCCAATTAAACACTTGCTTGCTCATGTTGCACAGAGAATCCACCACTGAAATGAAGCCAGGCAACTATAACCGGTTTAGTTGGTACAGTCTAGCTGTGTCTAGAAAGTACTACGGACAAGAGGGAGGGTGAATTCACACCTTTAGTGCCTACCACCCCTGTACTATTAGGTTAATTGATGAAAATTAGCTGTTCTTTCACACTAGCTGTGTGTAAGACAAGGTTTGCAAAGGGTAGAGACAGAATGAAAAATTCAATGCCATATTAAACACTGTTATATATATTATATGGCATTATATATAAAACACAGGTTGTCCCAAAATTAGACCAACAAACTCTGGGAGCTGATAGATAACACAATTTTAAAATTTTTTTAAGGAAAACTTTTTGCTGCAGTGCTTCGTTTAAGTGTTTTTTTTTTTTATGTCCTCCAACGTTAAGTCATATCAGACAAAATTTAAGTGCTAAATGAGTTAATGTCAGGTCATGTGGCTGTCAGGTTTTACCAAGAACAGTTCCAAAACCAAAAGGCTCATCACCCTACATTTGCAGCATTGAATATAAATACGTGAAAGAGGTTCCTTGGATAGACGAGCAGCAGATCAAGGACGGCTATGTTCTGTATGGACACCTGAGAACGAGGAAGAAGGAAGATGTATTGTTGTGCATTCAGAACAATTCTGCAGCTAGTACTTGCACCATCTCTTGACAATTGCACCTAAGTTTTAGCACTGCAGGAAGAATCATGCAGAAAATATTGTATTCTTTTCACCTTGAAGAGGTTCACCAATGAGGTCTGAAGACTATCCTCTGCAAAAGCAATTTTCTCAGTGGTAATAATCATTTCTTTCACACTAGCCGTGTGTAGGCTGTTTGGATGCCAAAGCCAGGATTTGAACCACGGATCTCCCACTCTCCATGCTGTTGCTCTAAACATTATGTTTCTAAAACATAAGGATGACCACCCAAAAGTAAACAGTCAGGTTCATGATCATTTCACCAGAGGATACATGCATTTTCATATAACCTCACATAGATTAGAATTATTTAAAACGAAACCCTCTGCAGCTGCCTCTTTGCTTTTTAATAAATTACCTATGTATCTAAAGGAAATTAAAGATATTAAGTGGTTAAAAAGGGAACTAAATAAGTTTTGTGTCCAAGGGTGTTTCTATTCAATTGACGAATTTCTAGAGCAGTAATTAATAATATTGTTTTGTAAGCTTAGTGTTACAGAACTGTACATATTAGCTTAAGAATGTAAATATTTTCTTTATTATTACCTGTAAATAATTTGTATATATGTAGGTTAGATAATCATTGTATTTATATTGTACTTACCTTGACAATGCCATGAATTATTATAATCTTAATTGGCAGATAAATAATAACAAACCTCTGAGCTACTATGGCCAACATGTCGACATGACATTAAATTCTCCAACTGACTCATATGTTTCCCAGTAAACCACTAGGGGTTCTGATATGTTATGAGACACGCACCTTTTGTAGCAACTTACTATGCTGTAAGAACTTAAGTCCCAGGCTTCATAGTTAAACCACTTGTTTTTATTTTAGGTAAATTGATGGATATAGTAATTTTTTTCACACTAGCCGTATGTGGTATCTGGAAAAAACTGAAAACGAAGTACTGTTTGCATCCCATGTCATGTTCACAGATGAAGCAACGTTCACACATGAGTAATTAACTGTCAGAATTCACTTGCTGTGCATTCGAAAATCCTTATGCTACATTTCAGAGGTCACATCAACGAAGATTTGATATGTATGTGTCGGTCAATATTGTGGATATCTTCTTAATAGCACCATACATTTTGCCAGTCCTACCTATACTTACAATTAATTATTATTACTGCAACAAGTTTTGCCTGATCTAATGGAAACAGTTCCCCTTCATATCAGTCAGGACTTGTGGTTTCAACATGATGGGGTGCCAGCTCACTTCGGTGCTGAAGTATGTTATCTTAAGGCTACATACAGCAATCAATGGGTTAGGTAGAGCTGGACCCATTGCCATAAATACTTAAAGTGGGTGGGATGCAGTGATGACACTAATGCATCTAGCACTTAAACGAAGCACCACAGCAAATAAACTTTCCTTAACAAAAAGTGTTTAAAATGTTATCTATCAGTTCCCAAAGTTTGTCACTAATTTTGGAACACTCTCTATCTGTCTGTTAGTCGGTCTACCCACCCACCCACCTAACTATACATATATACATATACATGGGAGATCCGTGGTTCAAACCTGGCTATGGCATAGAACTTTTTCACTGACTCGACCCTTCATAAAGAGGATAAGTTTTATTCCTAGCCATCTAATTGTTGAGTGTGATCTTAGCTGATTTGAGACTATATATGGGTCATAACCTCCTTTTGTCCAGAAAATCAGCTCTCATTACCTGTATGGTCAGTACCCAATCTACTTTAACTTTCTTGGTGAATGAAAGATTTAATAACTTTTGATGCATAATTTTGTGTTTCATTGTATCATAGTCTATACTCATTAAAAACTTTTGATATGTTTCCCAGAACAGTTGGGATTTAAACTAGTAAGAGTTAGGGCATGCAGTGCAGCTTCCCCATCATACTTAATTAGAATAAGCTGGTTCCTACATTCTATTTCACAGCACAGTTGTGACATTCAAGGATGGTGACTACTTTTGTATGCTACCTACACTCATATTAGAAATATAAACAGAATACTATGAAAGTACAAACCCTGCAGTTTGAAAAGGAATGAGTTAATGTCCAACTCATCATATGTTGTGTTTCAAGTTTGTGCTGAAATATGAATATAAAAATGAAATTACATTTTTCTTATCCCCTGTGTTTATGAACATGTCCATAAAATCTGGGACAAGTGATTTTTCAATTAGCAAGTGTAAAATGATTCATGCTCAGGGCAGAAACATCGTCATTAATGCTCTCCAATCCAAACTGCATCATGGATTAATATCATAAAGCCCACCTCGGTAGCCTGGTGGTAGCATGTCTGCCTCACGTTCAAGAGGTCCCGAGTTCGAATCTCGGTCGGGGTGAGTTACCTGGATAAGGTTTTTTCCGGGGGTTTTCCCTTATCCTTCAAGACGAATGTCGGGTAACTAAGCTCCATGGACCCTGGACTCATTTGAGAATCATCTCACCCAATTCATTCACCGTCCGATATGGCTTAACGTTGGAGGACGTAAATTACAAAACAAAAAACAAAACAAAAAAACAAAAAACATCATAAGGATAAAATTGTAAGTTTCAAGGATATTTAATATTAACTTTAAAGAGAGTCGATTAAAGACACTAGACAACACTTACTTTTAAATTTTTCCGGAACTAGTTTCAGAGGCTTTGCCTCTATCATCGGCCGGCTCTCGACTGGTTCTCATTGGTGTAGCTGACGATACCTTGTCACAGGTCTCCTCTGGTGGCGGATCAAGGAACTTGCTGAACAAATCCTTCTGGGGGATGTCGAAATTGAATACTTTGTTCCTATTTTTTGAAATGAAGATTTGTTCCCATGTGGATAGTTCTTGTTTTCCTGATGTATGTTTCAGTAGTTTTGGTTCTGGATTTATGTTGTGGTTTTTTTCCCAAAAATGTGTGGCAACTGCTGATTTTTCTAATTGTTTATATTTTATGTTTCTAATGTGTTCCTCAGCTACACCAATGAGAACCAGTCGAGAGCCGGCCGATGATAGAGGCAAAGCCTCTGAAACTAGTTCCGGAAAAATTTAAAAGTAAGTGTTGTCTAGTGTCTTTAATCGACTCTCTTTAAAGTTAATTTACATAACAACACTGTTTTCAACACTTCCAAGAAAGTAATTGTGATATTTAATATGTTTTGATGTACAGAGTTACTACTGGTAAATGCCTACTACGCTTGGCAAGTGCTCTGCAGAAACATTGGTCAGCATTTTATGCCTTAACTTTTGTATTTACGTTAGCCTACATCTTTTATTTACATAGATTCAACTTCTTTATTATGAATTTCGCAATTTTAATCATCACTATGAATAAATTATGAACATAAACATGCTTTCTTTTACTTCTATTAAATTAGGAAAATGTGGACATGCAGTTTTGCAAGTATACAGAAGAAATGCAGTTAAAAGTATGGGTAACTAAAGATACTTAAAAAAACACTATTACCTTTATTTAATTATATTTCATAATTTTATTTTGAGCTTTCTGGATAAAACAGAATATTTATTTTAACAAATAAATATGAATCTTACTTAATACAAGCTTGATCTTGACAGCTCATTTCCAGTCAGAATCTGACAAACATATCTCTCAATACTTACAGACCAACAGCTGACAAAATTACAAACTGCATGAAAGTTACACTCAAAATCATTCCATTTGCAATGCCACAATAAAATCAAATGACCCTAATTACAATGTTTTCAGCATCCAAGTATATTATTCCTTAAGAGTTTCTGTTTAATGAAAATGAAGGTGAGAGGAGAACGGTAATTTTAAGTAGAACTGAAACTGCAGTGTTGCTGAAAGAAATGAGAAAGGTCTATGGCAAGAAGAGCGATGCTGGTTTATAAATAAGTTGTACTGGGGAAGGAAGTTGACTGAAGGAACATTCTGATCCTAAGGTCTTGTCAGTGACCATTCACATGGTTCCCGTTTATTATAACAGATGCCCTGCCATTGAGTTTGCTTGGAGATATTTTCTGTTCACCATTTGCTGTATGCCTGAGGTCTCGACGGTAGCCCTCTGGATTCATTGTCTGCCATCTCCAAAAGTCTTCACCTGCAACAAGTGATTATCAGGATGTGAAGTCTTGTTATTTATTTAAAAAAGTTTTGCTCCATAGAAATATATATTGATACTTTTAATCTAATTGATGTAATTTTTTTCCCCCAAGCATAAATTTCTTTAAAAAATCATAAAAGGTATTATTAGATGGAACCTATTAAAGCAAGGGTTCCAACACTTTGTTAGCTGGTACACTTCTCTATAAATAATAATATAATATATAATAATATTTATTGGGGTACTAAGCTTTTACAATTTTTGGACTGCCCTCTGTTTTGGCCCAGGCCACTGCTACACAGGACAGTTCATTAAGTATATTTACGGACGTGCTACAATATGTATTATTACAGAATAGTCCCTATTATTCCTTCTCTCTTTTTACAGTCCATATCCACTTGTTTTTTTACCTTACTTAAAAACTGCCATATGTTTTTATAATTTTTGTTTAAAACCTTGATTAAGCTGATTCTCCTATTCATCTTTGGTATTTGACATTCTTTCCTCCACATCTCCATTTCCTTACAATCAAACAGTATATGTTCTATATCCTCTTTGTCCCCACAAAATGGGCACTTGTCTTGCGGGTATCCATTTCTTTGACCTCTTAATCTCCATATCCCTGCTCTTAACCATGCTAACCCCTTTCTCTCTCCACTGCTCGTGCTATCTATCTACCTCTCCCTCCCCCAGCTATCTTTCAATGGAATATAGAAAACAAGTGACCTCTTCTCTGCTAATTGACTAAACAGTTTGTGGATCTCCATGTCTTCAAATCTTATTCTAGCCCCTTTCCAAAAACCTTTATAATTTAATCTTCTCTACAAGCTATACATGTATTACATTTTCTATACTGTTCGTGAATGTGAGTTTGTTACTGTGACAGATGTCATCTGCAGATTCCAAGATCACACAGAGAAAGCAGTAACCATACACATGTAGTTCCATTAATTAACTCTGGCTTCTGCTTGAAGCTGAGTGTACAGTTCCAGTATGAATGAGAATATTCAGGTAATTGTTGCGATGTTATGTAAGAGTGCAGACAGCAAGTGAATGAGTTGTGTAACAGTCATATTGAGTTAGCAGGTGAACTGGTGTTAGTCCTTTGTTACATTACTGAACGAGTATATTACTGCAATTTACCATGCCAATGGTGTCCAGTGCTCGACTTATTGTTCTGGCTCAGGAATTCAAATAAGATTTCATAGACACTGATGGAACTGTTATTCGATGTACTATTTGCAGTTAAGGAATGTTGATAGATGAAAAACACCAGCGAGATTGCATCAAACAGCACATTTCCAGCTCTAAGCATCAAATCAGGCAAAAGAATTGTGGCAGCCTCTATTATGTACAAAATGCATTTCAACAGAGTTCTTCAAAAAGCCAAAATTTTAAGGGAATCAACATTGAATTGTGTGCGGCTCTTACACCAGCAGAAATTCCTTTCAATATGGTGAACAATCCAGGCTTCAAGGGATTTCTTAAAAATACACAAAGATGTCAATGCCAAATAAGAGTACTTTAAGAAAAAACTACATGGAGCCTGTTTACCAAGAAACCATACAAAGAATCAAGAAGAAAGTGTCCGATTGTGATGTGGAAATCTTTATGGATGAAACCATAGACTCAATGGAATGATATATTTTGAACATTTGTTTTTCCCTTAGCAGGGGAGAAAGTTAAGCTCATTTGTTAAAAATGTATGAGAAACTCGATGCCAGTAAAGTAATGGAATCAATTATGGACTTTTGTCAAATCCCCTGGCTGCTGGTATCGAGTTTGAAAAACTTCTTCTTGTGGTCACGGACCAGGCTCCATACATGGTTTCAGATTTTAACCAACTGAAGCCTTTATTTCCTAAGTTGAAGATGTGACATGCTTAGTTCACGCCCTTCAAAGGGTTTGTGAATCCATAAGGAACGAATATGACATCACAAATCAGTTCATCTCTGCCCTGAAGAAGATTCTGCTGAAATCTCCAAATGATGATGTGGTCTACAAGGAAACTACTGGCCTGCCCCTTCAAAATTTCCCAGTCATTCCATGCTGTGGAACTTGCATTGAGTGTGCTGCTATGTTGTGTGAGAATTTTGACAAAATTAAAGAGTTTGTGCTTTCTATGTATCCAGCCGATGCAGGTGCAATTTCCAAGGCACAGCAACTTCGTTTACTGAAGAAAATACATGATTTGCAGACAGAACTATATTGTGTCCATAGTTACAAGTACATGACTGCAGCTAATAAAACTATTAGAAGAACAAGGTTTGGAAAAGGAGAAACAGTGGAATATTTTTAATTCCATGAGGGAGCAGTTAGAGCCTTTGGGTGTACAATCTAGGAATGCATGATTGTGAACATGATTTAGGACACATGTATGTCTGCTATCCTACCCCAAATCAGAAAATTCAAAAGCTAACCACTTAATGACATATTCTGACATGTGGGGGACAAAACAGGAACCAGTAAATAGCTTCTCTGTGGGCCTGTCTAGTCAATCACACTCAGTTTAAGATAATAGATCAAACATTTATAGAATCAGGTCATTCCTTCCTACCTAATATAAGAGTAGCATTGAATCTACTAAACACAAAGCCAAATCTCTATTTTCAGTAGGTGATTATATGGATCTCATAAAACAATGCAGGAAAAAGAACCATTTCACAGAGAGAGGAAAAAAATGAGAGAAAGAGAAAAAGATACGGAAAAATTTTCGTGGTGTTATTCTCTTGAAGGCTGAGGAAGGTTCATCAATTTTCTTAAAAAGATAAGTGAAGTTTGTGATAAATAATTATATTTTATTGTAATATCGGTATAATCACGTACATGAGACGTGTCGATGCGGGTGCAAGTGCAACTGCTGGTTGAGATGCACACCTGAATTCCGTCATTAAAGGAGACTGGCTTCACCATTATGACCAAAAAGGCAAACAGGCCTCCTCAGTATTGAAATCTCCTGATTCTCCAATGCCAAAGAAAGCAAAGGCTGTACGCTCAGCAGGAAAAGTGATGGTCCTTTCATTTGACAGCCGTGGAATTGTGTCCAAACATCAAGCCCCTTCTGATACAGGGTTAACGGCAAGCATTACAAGTCTGTTTTGGATGTCCTTGCTAAACACATCGTATGCACCACGAAAATGTCTGCTCTCATGTAAGCAACACTGTTACCCAGTATTTGGTCTGCAGAAACATATGAATATATTTCCAATGCTCCATACTCTTCAGACTTGGCTCCCTGTGATTTTTATCGCTTTCCCTGTCTGAAAAAGGAACTAAGGGTTCCCCCCTTGTGTTTTGCCTTGAGGTTGTCATGAAGATGGCTGAGACAGTTATAAAGATTAAGTTAATTGACGGAAATTAATCATTCTTCCACACTAGCTGTGTATACGCCAAGGTTTTGGTTAGCTCAATGGTTAAGAATGACCAGACGGAGACCGACAGATCCGTGGTTCAAATTCCAGCCATGGCATTGGATTTTTCAGTTTGAATCTACAGTTATAAAGATTTTAAAAGATGGTTTCCAGGACATGTTCAAAGGATTGGCAGAAGTGTTGGGAAAAGTGCATTCAACTAAATGGAGAATACTTTGAAGACCACACCAATCTGGACCAAGACTAGTATATTTTATGTGTTAAAAAAAAAATTCTCAGCCTTTATTGACTTGCCCTTGTATGTACCAATTTTGTAATTTATTTTGCTGTCCTGATGAATTTCAAATGTCTTATAGGTATTTACGTGAATAGTTCAGCATTTCATTTGAAGCACCTCCACTTTTTCCCAACTCACTTAAAAATGTTAGATCACCTTGATGGGACCCTGATCTTTTTTGTTGCCCATCCATTCACAGAGCAAGGTGGTGCTTTTGTAACATGTACTTGGGAGAAAGTGACTTGGATTTTTCATGGTAACCCCTTGTCATTTAAGCGAATGCTGGGGTGCTTACTTTTATGCCACAATTCCCTTTCCACCATTTCCATTTTTCATTATCTTTCAGGAAGACTTTCAGGCAATTGGTAGATGCTGTTCTTGACAATGGGTGGCATTAACGTAGGTCAGGAAGGGGGGCTTGGACCTGGAGTGTTGATGGTTGCACAGCAGGTCCTGGCACAAGAATGAACTATGCACTTCAATTATCCTTTGTCTTGTACTAAATTAACATTCCAGTCCCCAAGAAAATGCCTGTTTTCTATTTTGATGTTAATGTTTTGAAAGGGGCTGTAAAATATTAACCAATATATTGAAGTTACTGTACAGGCTTCATATAGACCATTGTCACCCTTAAATTTAACATATCCTTTATTTCTTTGCACACCAATTCTACTCTTACAAATATTCCACATCCTCCATTCATATTTATACTTCTACAAAATACAGATGATAGTTTAAAGTTACTTATTTTTATGCAATGTGTACTTTGTTTGTTCCATGATGCAAAGAATAACTACATCCTCTAAATCTGAATGTAACAATACTTCTAGTTTAGTAATTTTATTAAGTAAACTTTGAATATTTAAACAGCAAATTAACAAATTCTTACGTCTTTTGGCCATTTATATTTTATATTTTTTATATGGTTCAAAGAATTTTCCCATATTCAGAGTATTACTCCCCAATTTAGCTGGGTCCCTGTATCACATTCATTTGATTTTACATTGAACATCATCCTAGTTTTTCTTTACCACTGTTGGCATGACATTATTTAACATAGTATATCACAAATTATTTTCAAGCTCTTATACTGTAAAACCTACATAAATGGTGCTCAAGTAGGAGCAAGAGAGAAGAGGTAGACTCACATCCTTCTACTTGGTGTGACAAAATGACCTACTTCCATGGTTAATGAGTTTCAATGATGGCACTGCAGTCCGTTTTTACTTACAGGAAATCAAAGTCATACACATTCATTTGCCTCTGACTACTAGGCCTGTCTCTTGTTGCCTTGGTCACTGGTGGGGGAAAATAATGTGTATGGGAAGCGATAACATGCTGCAGTGTTGAGCACCTCTGCCCTACATTCTCTCATTATTTGACAAATTACTAAATTGGTTGGATCCCCTTCAATTTAAATGTACCCCATCTTTAACAAAGTCATTTTTCCAGAGTCAGAATTTCCAAAGTTGAATAAATAGTTTGGTTATTTTTAAATCAAATAGTTTCTTTTAGTACAAAGCTCATTGTTTATTCTCATAATTCTGCTACAGGCAACATCATTTTGGCAGAAAAGACCATTTACGATTTTTATGTCAGAAACCTCTGATCTAATGCTAATACATCTAGTTTCCCCATTAATTCCTCAGGCCTTTCTTTTTTTTTTTCCCTACCCCCCCCCCCCGACTTTTAAGACCAACCTCTATTTTTCTTGCATTTCATGCAGCTTTATGCCCGGAAAATAGCATACTCCACCTGAAAATTTTTAAATTAAGTCGTTCACTACAAGCACATTTCTCTTGAGACTCTTTCTTACTTTTAAGACTTACTGTTTCCTTTCTTCCATTCCCAGCATTTTTCTTCTACTTCTTTAAGAATTTCAAAATTATTTTGCATAGGTAAATTTTGAAATTAGCACTGTTTTGGTATTATTGATGATCGTCCCTTTTCTGTCTCCAAAGAGTATGTTTATTTCACACCATTATATGTTTTCTCCTTACTTAGCTCTTTGATTTCCTTGCTTAATTCACTGGTTTCCCTTTGGGCTTTTAGTAGATCTCAACTTAACAAGTTTATAACTTTAAATTAATTGGGAGTCGATTAATAACACAAAACAACACTCACTTTTAAATTTTCCCGGAACCGGTTTCTGAGGCCTTCCCTCTATCTTCAGCCTGACATCGACTTGTTCTCATTGGTGTAGCCGGCAATATTTTGTCATCGGTCTCCTCTGGTGGCGGTTCGAGGAACTTGCTGAACAAATCTTTCTGGGGGATGTCGAAATTGAATACTTTGTTCCTATTTTTTGAAATAAAGATTTGTTCCCATGTGGACAGTTCTTCTTTTCATGTTGTATGTTTTAGTAATTTTGGTTCTGGATTTATGTTGTGGTTTTTTTCCCAAAAATGCGTGGCAACTGCTGATTTTTCTAATTGTTTGTATTTTATGTTCCTAAAGTGTTCCTTTGCTCTTGTTTCTAAATTTCTTTTGGTTTTTCCAATATAAATTTGACTAC
This sequence comes from Mantis religiosa, assembly GCA_030765055.1. Lineage (NCBI taxonomy): Eukaryota > Metazoa > Arthropoda > Insecta > Mantodea > Mantidae > Mantis > Mantis religiosa. The sequence goes on from CM060950.1 coordinate 404,837,496, forward strand.
AGTCACAGCATTCAATTTGATATATACCAGATTTTTTGTTAGATGGAATGGCATCTTTGATGTTTGAGCAAATTAGGTCTTTTAAGGAGTAATGGTTCACTGGAGCTAGTTGAATGTTTTGTTTTTTGAAGACTTTTTTGAATTTATCAAAGGCCCATGGATGGTAAGTGAATTTTTTGAAGATCATTTTAGTTTCTGTAGCTGAGAGGGTTGTGGTTTCCTTTAGTAGTTTCTTCTTTTTTGCTAAGTTCACTTTTTTGTCTACTAGTGATTTGGGAAAGTCATTTTTCTGTGCTATTTCAATAATTTTGTTGTATTCTATTTTGTATTCTTCTGCTGTGAGAGGGATGTTGACCAGTCTGTGTGCTAAACTATTAAAGATTGCCTGTTTGTGGGATCTTGGATTGTAGCCATTAGCTTTTATGTAGTTGTCTGTCTGTGTTGGTTTTCTGTAAATGCCAAAGTTTATTCTATTTTTATTTCTGATTATTTTTAAATCTAAAAATGGTAAATACTCGTCTTTTTCAACTTCTACAGTGAACTTGATGCTTTTTTCTTGAATATTTAAAAGTTTTAGTGCATCACTGATGTGTTTTTTTGGCACTATGGCAAATATGTCATCTACATATCTTTGCCAGAGTTTGAACATCCATGTGATCCTTATTTCTAGTGCACTCATGTACAGATCGGCCAGGAAGGGTGATAAGGGGTTGCCCATTGCTAAACCAGAAGTTTGATGGAAATATTTTGTTTGAAACTGGAAGAAATTCTGTTCTATGCATAATTTGGTAAGTTCGATGTAATCTGAAATTTCAAGTGATGACATTCCAAGTGATTTGAGCCATTTTTCTATCAATGTTGGGAGTTGTTTAACTGGTATGCTGGGAAACAGTGATTTAACGTCAAATGAGACTAGTGTATCTTCTTCATTTAGTTCAGTATCCTTAATGTGTAAGTTTATAACTATTCAACATCAGCACTTGCATATGCCTTAAATGCCACAAAAGAATCAGTAAAGTTCATTCTGAATAATACATATCTTCATATCTCGTACATATCTTCCATCGTAAAGTATAAAGTCAAATTATTTAAGTTAACTGATGGAAATAAATCATTTCTTCACAATAGCTATATATAGGCTAAGGTTTTGGATAGAGTCAACATGAAAAATTAAATGCCATGGCCGGGATTTGAACTAGGGATCTCCTGGTTTCCATCCAGTTGCTCTTAGCCATTGAGCTACCATGGCCAACATGTGTCCTGACATTAAATTCTCCAATAGACTCATATATATTTCCGTATCCAAGATATTGTATCCGAGATACATCGGTTGTGGCAACTTACTGTCCTAAGTACTTAAATCCCAGGCTTCATTAAACTCTTATCATTTAATTGATGCAAATTAATCATTTCTTCAAACTAGCCATATATAGGCTAAGGTTTTTTATAGAGTCAACATGAAACATTAAATGCCATGGCCAGGATTTGGTTCAAATCCCAGCCATGGCATTGAACTTCTCATGTTGACTATCTACAAGGTCAAAGTTTCAACATAAATTTTTATTTCTTTAAAAGAATGACTATTGAACAATTCAAACCATTAATAAAGGATATTTTGGAAAAATTTGATACCATTAAGTAAGGTATTTGAAATAAACTTGGTGTGAGATCTACACTTTTTGTGTAGGGCATTTCTGTACAGCTAAACGTTTACCAGTTATGTAAGATTATATAAATTTCCTTCCAAATGTAGAGGACTTCAAAAGCTCTTGCTAGAAACTACATGGGAAAAATTTTGTTTTTTATGTAAATATCTTTATCACATGTTTTAGTCAAAATTCTTAAGCCATTTTTTATAAAATAAAAAAATTTGGAAAATAATTCCAAAGAAAGAATAATTTGGGATGGGGAATTTTCTTGAAAATCTTTTAATTTTATCTTTGGAATGTAGTAAACTTAAATACCAAAGTATTTATTAATTTTTAGATGAGTCGTATTTTTTACACATCAGCTTCACTTACGTACCTATTTTGAGGACATGTTTCGCAAATCATCGTTTGCATCTACGGCTCTTATGCGACTAAAGCTTGGTCCAGCGGTGTGGGTAATTCTGCGGTTGCTGCTGCCATCTGTTGATTTAGTGATGAACTTAAATGTGGGATTCTCTTCTGGCGGGATTTCAAAGTTCATTAGTTGGTTTTTATGTTTTTCTATGTATATCCTCTCCCATATGACGAGTTCACTATGTTTTTGTACGTATTTCAGTAATTCTGTGCTATCTTCAATTTCATGATTTTCAGACCAGAAATGAGCTGCTATTGTGGACTTATCAATATTTTTGTATCTTAAGTGTCTGAAGTGTTCTTTCTTTCTAGTGCCTATGTTTCTTTTTGTCCTCCCTATGTAAATTTTTTCACAGTCTTTACACTTAATCTTGTAAATGCCTGACTTTTCCTCTGGTTTTATCTTATCAGTATTATTACTGTGAAGTAGGTTTTTAATGTTGTAATTGTTTTTTGGTGCCAATGTTATATTGTATTTCTTGAATATTTTTTGGAACTTTTTTGTGGCCCAGGGGTGGTAAGTAAATTTAGCAAATCTAATTTCTTGTTTTATTGGTGTGAGAGCTGTGATCTGTTTAAATCTCTTTTGAAGTTTGAATGATTTTAGTTTTTTATCTACAAGGTTTTTTCCATATCCATTTTTAATTGCAGTTTTTAAGATTTGATGGTATTCGTTTTGATATTCTTGCTGGCTGAGAGGTAGATTTACTAATCTGTGTGTGAGACTGTTGATGGTTGCATGTTTGTGTGGAACTGGGTTGAAACTATTTGCTTTGATGTAATTATCTGTGTGTGTTGCTTTTCTATGGATGCCAAATTCTAGTTTTTCATTGCTTTTTTTTTATTTTAAGGTCTAAAAAAGGTAGAGTACAGTCCTCTTCAGTTTCCACTGTGAATTGTATGCTGGATTCTTGAAGGTTGAGTAGTTTCAAAGCATCATCTACTTGTTTGTAGGGCACTGTTGCAAAGATGTCGTCTACGTATCTGTACCATGTTTTAAACATATGAGGGAAGGCTTTAGTTATATGTGTTTCGAAAAAGCTCATGTATAGATTGGCCAAAAATGGTGATAGTGGGCTTCCCATAGCTAGTCCTGAAATTTGTTTATAATATTTTCCATCGAAGACAAAATAATTTTGATGTATACATATTTCAGTCAATGTCAAATATTCTTCTATTGCATTGGCATCTAGGTTTATAGAATTTAGCCATTTTTTCAGTTGAATCAAAAGTTTGTCTAATGGAATGCTAGGGAAGAGGGAGCGGACATCAAAGGATACTTAAAGTGTCATGAGGTTTTAGTTTAAGATTTTGAATTTTTTCTACCAGGTCTAAAGAGTTTTTTATACTCAGAGTATGGAATTGTGGAAAGGACTGAAATTTTTTGGATAGCCATTTTGCCAGAAGGTAAGTAGGAGTGTTTATATTATTTACAATGGGTGTCATGGGTATGTTGGTTTTGTGTATTTTAGGTGAACCATATAGTCTTGCAAGGGTAGGGTTGTCCGGTTTGATAGTTTTTTGTTCTGTAGTTGTTAAAATTTTACTATTAATGATGGTTTTTTGTACATCTTTTATGCATCGGTTGAGTGGATTAGAATCTATTTCCTGGAATTCTTTTTGTTGTAGTAACTCTAACATTTTTTCTTTGTATGTAGATACATCTACAAGGATGCTCGGAAGGAATTTGTGCAGTTTGAACGTTTGAAGTCTTCCGCCGCCAATTCGACACAGTGGCCAAGCACAACAGATGGTCACCGGAGGAGGCCACACAGTTAATAGCCAGCCTCCAGTTTGTGCAGTGCTTCGGGGAGCCGGCACGTTCACCATTACCAGAATATACCTATATAACCACAATTTACAAGTAGTTGTGATCAATAAGAGCTGAGTATGCATGTCTACTGTAATAACAGTACAGCTACAGCTCAATCCACCCATCATTTTCAGGTACTATTTTCTACATAAGATAAATCCCAAGCAAATAGGCATATTTTCTTACAATTATTTACGCATATCATGAAGTGCCAACCCATATGGAGAAGGAACATCTGCAGAAAATGGCTTTTTTTTTTTTTAGTTCAAAACATAGTGGTTATCACACAGGCCACATTTAAGTAATTTTTCTTTCATTTTTATATGCGAGTCAAGTATGAAACCTCTCCAGGGTTCTCCACTTTTTCCCCTGGGCCCCATCTGTCTTACAAAGAAGCTAAACGACTAAGCATTACATTTTCCGTAAATGTTCCTAAAAAGGAAATAATATATATATATATATCTGTGGTTCATATTTTAACAAATTATTACTGCTTGTACAGTTTTGACCAATTTTCTATTTGCTTTAGATCTGTATTCGCATACATTTCTGCAACGTCCTTAGTTTTCCCTGCTGTTATCAGCACTAAATCATCTGCAAATGCTATTTTGCTTCGTTTCGTGTATTCCAAACTAAGCAATGAATTATACAAGACGTTCCAAAGCCCTGGACCGCAACAGGACCCCTGGGGACAGCCTTTTGTCACTTCTTTTACTACTCTGCTGTGACTGATGGAAAGTGTAGCTACTCTGTCTTTGAAGTAATTCTTGACCAAAAGATATAAATTTTTGGGGCATTTTAGGTTGCGCAAGTTTAGGAGTATGCCTGTCCACCAGGCAGCGTCGAATGCTCCCTTCACATCCAGACTGATTATTATAACACTATACTTCTGATCGAGATTTGCTTTTATGAAGTTTTTGAGAGCTAACGCGGCGTCTATGGTGCCTTTTTGTGGGATGAATCTGTACTGGTTTGTGTTTAGGAGATTTTTGGTGTGTATGTGATGGTTTATCCTATCTATCGTCAGTTTCTCTAGCACTTTACCTCCAATGTTTAGTAGACTTATTGGTCTAAATTTTGTGACTTCGCTGCTTTCTTCCTTCCCAGGTTTGATTACAGGTACTATCTGTGATATTTTCCATATTTTTGGAAAGCAACCTTGATTTAAACATTTATTGTAAATGGAGGTGAGTGATAATGGGAAGCTCTGGAAGACTCTTAGTATAATATATTTAGTTATGCCGTCTTCCCCAGGTGCCTTCTTTGGTTTGAACCTTTCAATTGCGTGAAGAATTTCTTCTTGTGTGAACTGTCTATCGTCTTGTGTATATATTGGTTCTTCTTGGAGCCTTCACATCTCTTGTTGTTGCTCTGTGTCACTTTCCACATTGTCTTTGGGAGTGAAGTGGTCCATCATATACGTAATTGTTTCCTGAGTATTGTTTGTGTAGCTTCCGTCTATTTTCTGGATATTTGTTAGGGTGGGCTGGTTCCTAATTTTCCCTGCAGCCAATTTATATGCTACGTGCCATGGGTTGCCTCTGTTTTCGATGGTACAGAATTTTTTCCACGAGTCTAATTTTTCTTTTTGTATTTGCTTCTGGTACTCACGTTTTCCTTCAATGTATAGCAATTGTCTTTAGTCTCTGAGCTGTTGGCTATTTGCTGTTCTCTGGAATCTTCTGCGCAGAGCGTTCACTCTTTTTCTTAACATCGTGAGCAGATTATTCCACCATGGTACAGATTTCTTCTTGGTTGATATTTTCCTTGAAGTGGATTTGTGGAAAGATCCGTCACAAGCTGTTATGATGCACGAGTTGAATCTTTCTGTCACCTTTTCAGCATCTCGAGAATCATTAATAATTTCACTGATTTGTTTGTCGGTCTGTTCCAGGGTCGTTCGATTTGTTTCGCATTGAAATTCTTTGGCCAGAGCTGAGTGTAGAAGTTTTGTGAACTGTTCATAGTTTTCTTTCTGCTTTAGAATATATCTGTTGCCGGTATGTTGTGCATTACTGTTGGGCTGTATAGGGAATATACAGGTTTGCTGCGTTCTGAGTATTTCAAAGGAGATGATTTTGTGGTCGGAACAACTTTCTTCCTCTCCACATTTCCAGTTTGCTACTGTCGTGAGAAGATGATTATTAGTTATCGTCAAGTCGATCCAACTTTTTGCCCTGCTTGTTTCAAAGGTTGGTATCCCTGTCTTTACATTGATTATGTGGAGCATCGAAGTTGTGAGAAAATCTTCTAGGGTTCGCCCTCGTTTGTTGGCTGTTGTGTCGAACCATAGTTTGCTCCTGGAATTAGTGTCAGCTGAAATTATTATTCCACGCCGTTCTGTGTGATCTAAAATTTTTTCTATTCTGCTTATATCAATGCCTATGTCTGTTGCAATTTTTTTCTTTGATGGTGGATTTTGATGAGAACACAATCTTCATTCGAAAGTTGGCTTATTACTGTAGCGTCGATAGTTATGTTGCTTATAATAATGGCTGCCCTTTTCCTTCCGTTCCCGCAAACATAAGTTCTCATTGATTTTGGAATGCCAGCTAATTTATTATTTACGGTGTATGGTTCCTGTATGAGGCATATGTCAACACCATTTTCATTTATTAATTGAACCAAATTACTTGTGGCTATCTTAGAATGTTGCAAATTAACTTGGAAAAATTTTAACTTCTGTTCAGCCCTATAGTAGTCGATATTCATTTGATACCTCCTTAATGCTGCTAGATGGCATGGGCAGTTATAATCTAGCGCCGAGTGGTTAACATCAAGTTCGTTGTCCTTGTTATATTTGACGTAGTTAATGCAATTAATGCATTTAAATTCTTCAGCACTGACTTTGCATTCTTTTAGTACATTTTCTCCCGCACATTTTGGGCATGTTTGGGTTCCTTTGCAGTTCTGGGCGCGATGGTTGTATCTGCTGCATTTAAAACAACGACTAACTTTGATGTAATATCTGTTTCATATAACCTTGCCCAGCTGAAATGTATCACTCCGCGTTGAACAACCCTCCCCCTCGCCCTAATTGGCTAATGCTTTCGCGTCATAGGCCATAGGCGGTGCCTTCCAGTCACATTTCATAATAATTGCCGGGAAGATAAATAAAATCATACAAAAGTCATACAAATAAGGATATGAAGGCATGCAAAAATACAAGTTTATAATGAACTGAGCAAACTGAAACAGAATGACTGAGCAATGAAACTGAAAGAAGGCCTTTTCCACTGGGATTTTTTAAACCAGAACACATACCTTTCAAAAATGCTTGTCTTTCAGTCTTAAAAGTCGTGTCACACCATACTTTACTTTTCGTGTGTTCTTCGTGTATATTTAGCGATTTGTATCTCGGTGCAGTGTGGTTGTCCTTAAAATAGCGTCTTCGCCACACAGCAATATCGCCTCTGTCTTTTAGCACATTTTTCTTGCCTCTTTTTTCATTCACAAATCCCAGCTGTATAAGCAATCTGCTGAAATTTGGTGAATCTGCATCCTCATTTACAGCAGACGAAATGTTACTTATGTTAGGGAGTTCGTTTCTAAAGAAAAACTACACACATGACGACGCACAACACTTTTCACGTATTTTCTCCGAGCACGCACTTTTGTTTATTCCTGCCTTTGCCTGGAGTGGTAAGTTTTCCTGTTTCCTCAATTTCATGTCGCGATGTTCCTACGGATCTAACACTCACACCTGTAACTCAGAGCACAGCTGTTCGACTTCTCTCACTCACAAAGATGAATTCTTCTCTGTGAGGGCATTAAACACATGCAACACAATTCTTTTTTCGCCTGTTTGTAAATAATTATCTTTGCGATACTTCAGCGAAAAACTGGCAGTAGACTCTGCCATTATACATATAATAAGTACATGCGCAATAAACGATCAATAAAATAATTTAGCTCCCGCACTCTCGAATGGCGATGCATGACTAATCCAGTTCAAAACAAGGTCAGTGATAAAAGTCATATAAACAAATGTCACCACCACCGCTAAATCACGTGCTATCGTGCCATGTGCTTGAGAGCAAAGGAACCTCCTCTTTACTTCGTTTAAGAATTAACATGCATTTCAGATAAATCAACTGTTGCGTAATATACTTAATTAAAACAATTAAGAAAATATAAATCTGACAATTCTCTTCCAACATATAATGATATATCACCATGTTAAATAATGAACTAATTTTTACCGCACGACAGTCATTACCACAACAACCAATGAGAGGTGATTAGGTCACGTGACCGTTAAGAGATACTGGGCAAGCTTACGTGAAACAAGGTATAGTCTTCCCAGTTGCACATGTTCCAGCCCAGTTTTATCTTCTTGCCTATGAGTTGTCTTCTAGCAGAAGAACTGACTTCGACTACTATATTTTTGTTCTTCTTTCTATCATAGAATAAGAATATTGGCTTCATCGCTTGCGTATCGCCATCAAATTCTTTGTTTTGTGCCAGCAGAGCTTCCGCCACGTTTTCAAGAGAAAAATCCTCAGCAATGTTGAATATAATGATCCTTGGATTCCTCCTTCTTCCAGGCACTGCCTCTAGCTCTTCCCCGCAATTCTGATTTAGGTTTTTGCGGACTACATTAAGGTCCTCTTGGTTTGAGGTTTCCAAAGTAACTGTCCGCTTTTTAACTCAGTGAAGGATTTGATACCCACCTTCATTTGAACCGGGTTTACTTTTCTCTTAATCAGTGTCCTGATGTATTCCGCACTTTGGTTATTTTTACTTTTGATATACATTTTGTACGTCGTCTGCACCGGCTCATTTAATTTGTTGCGAACAGCATCCGCGTAGTTTGTCTGCTTGCCACCTTGTGTCACCCCCTCCCCAACGCATTGCAGCTGGCTCAGCGAGCTACTTGGTGCTATGACGTTAGATGGCACGGGTCCCCTACGCCTTCTTGCTTGCAGCTGATCACTTAATGTTTTCAATTCAGTCTTTTTATTTTTCAATTCTTGAGATTGCTCACACTTATCACTTTTTAACTGCTTCGCCGATGGCCATTTAAATCCTTCAGGGGTCGGAAACGGATACCCAATAAACAGAACAGGTAATTTAAATTGTTAAATGCTGTCAAAATGCATCATAAATACAATTCCGTATCTTCCGTATTTATTAAGTTATTTAAACGAAACAAACTGGTTTAAAACTCATTAAAGGCAGTATAAATCTACAGTAAAAATAAAGTAGAGACTACATTAATAAATCGTTGAAATTTCACTACTTTGTTTCACTGTAGCAAAATCCATTCTTTGTGCCGAACACGCCTAACATTTGAATCATTTTGTTTTGTGTGTATACGAAGGAATGTATGTATGTATAGCTACGCAAGCGACTTCTCCGTTTCAAGTTTAGTTTATTTATGCTATATCAAGTGATAATCATATGAGAATATATTGTGTTACACACTCACACACTGGAAAGACAACTCTCTGTCAGCATCTGTTATTACAGTGTTTCTCAACCAAGGTTTCTGGTAGCCTTATGCAGCTGTTTTCGCTCTGTATTTTAGTTATTTATACTCTGTCTCTGTTCAGAGTGATTTCTTATAGCTATCAAGAGCTAAATGAATGGCACATTTGAAATTGTTAAATTTCAATGTTAACCATGGCTTATCCCCATAATGTAGCAAATAAATTAGTTTGGGTATGATGTGTACAGGCTTCGGATATTACTGTAGAAAATCTGGAAGATTTGTTGTACGATTATGTAGGAGATATTTAGGATATACGTAGCAGTGACGTGTGCTGGTCTACAGATGGCATGCAAGCTACTTCATTGTTTGGGGAAATGGCGGGTCAAATATGGGTGATGCGGATCAGCTAATACTAGCTATCCCTATTTACGGAAAACAGTTACATGGTAAAAAAAAAAAAGTATTTTTATACCACTGGATGTAACCATGCACAGTTGTTTAGTAATTTTTAGAGCTGTAAATTCATGCAAGACATTCATCTACCTGTACTTGCGCGTACAAAGGGCTCGTAACCTAATTGAGTATTATAATACTCAGAGGCCTCTTTATACTAGGGGTAAGAAATTCACCACGACATCACCCCTCATACTTGAGAGAAAATACTTTCCTAAAAGTATACCACCCACAACAAAAAAAAAAAAAACAACAACAAAAAAAAAGTTGTAACCACTTCGGAAATGTGCAGTGTGTTGCAAAAAAGAAGTTCGCAAGGAAACCAATATTATTTGGTGTGAATCTGCAGATATGCCCTTGGATGTTTATCCAGGTTTGGATGTGTACAATTCAAAAAGAAACCTTTTAGGGTAAGTTTACATTCCTTATAGAACTAATTTAAATTTATTGTAAAATAGCAAGATTAAAATAATTGGCATTAAATGAGCATTAAATGCATGTATGCACAGGACGTCTATACACGTCCATATCGGTTTGGGACATTTTAACTTGAACGTCATATGACGTCCATATCAGTGAAAGGGTTAATTTACATATAGCTTTTCTCAGTTCACTAACTGCTTGCACAATATCCTGCTTAAGGTCCTGCCGTAAATTTTTACTCACTTCCGTCACATTTATAAGTAATTTAAATGCGCTTTCTATACGCTCATCCGTTTCGTCCATCATTTTACCCTTTTGCTCTCAATCTCGAGCTGATTTGTTTAGAAACCTGTTTTGTATGGCTATTCCCCCACTTCAGTTTTAGAATAATTATATGCACAGACTCACCTCGAATTCCTGATTCTACTGGTGACTGCGTTCGAAGTGAAGGTGCTTAATTCAGAAGAAATTGCTTATTTCCTTCTTCAGCACTTAACTCTGGACACTAACACGCCGCCATATTCTGGTTCTCCGTACAGGAAACTTGTACACCCTATTTCAAGAAAGATTCCGTAAACTTATCTTTGTGTATGAACATAACATAATTCATTGAATTATTGTATTGCATAACTTATCACCACACAAAAATGTTTTTCTGCACATTTTAAAATCTTCTATTATTAGACTGTCTACTTCAATCAGTTCCACACTTACGTTTAGTTCAATATCACTGTTGTACACTCATTAAACAAAGTATTTATGAAAATTAGTCACACAATATATCTGTAAAATAGTCACTGAGTAGCAAAACACAAACAAAACAAAGGAAAGAGCAATTAATACTTCCATTCTTGTATTATTTTACATCTTTAACAATTTGTTTATCCTGGTTCACAGATTTTGGTCACCAAAGTAAATTTTATGACAGAGAATAACTCAAGCTAGGCTATTACAGATGTGATTAACTGCAACAGCTAAATCAGCTTCATTTACAAATCAGTGTCCCATTTATTCACAGAAAATGCAGTCAAGAAGTATAGTCTACCAACTCTTTAGGTGCATATGGAGGCAAAACTAGAAGATCTCAATTTAATACCTTATCTAGTAAAAAGTTAAATTCAACTACTTTAAGACCCTATATTATGATCTCCGGTTACTAGACACAGTTTGTTTGCCCTTTAGTTATAGATAACTATTACCTAAGTTCAGTGCCTCATAAGCTCGATTTACCTGTAGATTTGTTATGGACGATATGAGTGAATGGTAATATTTTCCACTAGGATTTTAATTTGTTTGCAATGCTATCTTGTGTTTGAATGTACAATTAGAACATAATTAGCAGAAAAACCCTAAGTGCATAGTGCCAGGCGACAGTGCAACAAGTGAATGAAGCAGCTGCTTATACAGATATTTCTTTATATTTATTACTACTTTAAAAAGAGATCTTTTTATAGTTTAAACTATTTCATAGCATTAGGTTATTGATTATAGAAGATTTAGAATATGCAAGATACAAAGAAGGAAATGCGTTCCCCAAATTTTGGTGAAAAGGAGTGTATGGTGCTGTTGGAGTTGATTCAACAGCATAAAAATTTAGTGGAGAATAAGATCACAGGAGCAACCACATTGAAAGAGGTAGGTTCACATTACATATATGGCACATTTCTTTTGCTGTTTGATTTTCTTACAATGTATAAGTACTCATTCTGTAACTATACCATTTCAGGAGCGGGCTTGGGGAACTTACTGCCAGGCACTTTACATACAGACAGCAACCCAGAGAAAATAGCTTGTCAGGCAAATGCTGGCAATAAAAGCCCCCCTCCCATCTCCAAAGCTGTCACCAACAAATCGCCTCTTAAATTCATTAATGGGCAACGCAAGCAGTGGGATGCAGCCTTTCGCAGTCTTGATTTTCTTGGTAAGAACTGCAGCAGTTTTCTTCAATGTTAAGTTAAAGGTAACATGACTTTTGGCTTGTATTAATGTATGTTATTGCAGGTGACAAAACAATTTTTTTTTAATTGTACGTCCTCCAACGTTAAGTCATATCGGACGGTGAATGAAATGGGTGAAATGATGCTCAAATGTGTCCAGGGTAATTGGAGCTTAGAGCTACTTGACATTCGTCTTTCAGGATAAGGGAAAACCACAAAAAAAAAAAGCCTTATCCAGGTAACTCACCCTGACCGAGATTAGAACTCGGGACCTCTTGAACGTGAGGTAGACACGCTACCATCTACACTACCGAGGCAGGCACAAAACAATGTGATAGAAGTTCTTGTCTCAGAAGGGGAATGTGATACTCATATGAGTGAGTATCACAGCAAAGCAGCAAGCAGGGACATCAGCTGTAGCACAAGGTAAGAGAAGCATGTAGCACTGCATGTATACCAAGCTAGCAGTAGCAAAACAGTGCAGTTCATGTGGTAAGTGATGTTCATTCAAAAACACTAGAGGAACTCAAACATCAGTCATGCAGGCAGGTTTTGACTTTGATCCATGGTATAACAAGCAAAGAATGTGAACATTACACAACAGTGCCTATCATTCAAACTGTGTACTGAGCTTTGTAAATAAACTTATTGTTATTTGATTGTAAACAGGTAGGAGCGCTACATTTTTGAAAGCACCCTTCTTGTAAGTCAAGTTATGAAGTAATCTAACTTGTTACTTATTTTACGAGACAAAATTATGATTCCTCAACACGGGATATTCAAATGGTCTTTGCACTCAGAAGGCTGCATGTCTACTGTAGAGTATTTCAGGACCTGGCTGGACAGAAAATCTTAATTGGGAACATTCTTGGGTCTAAAGCATAAATGAGTAATGCTAGTCATTTAAATACAACCCACTTCTCAATCAAATCAAATCAAATTTCAGAGTTTAATGAAATAAATGTCTTAAAACAGAATTTATTTTACAGTTACACTAAATTTATGGATGTTATTAACAAAAGGGAAAAAAGAAAAATAACCTTATTTCTAATGTCAAGCAAGCACACAAAATACAATAATGGTGATTTACTGTTTATGTTCTATAGTTGCTATCTTTGTTATACAGAAGTAAAGAAATAATATTACGTAGGAAGTTTCTGTACATATGTTTATCTCCTTACACAGCCAACTCAATTGCCATGGTACATGTGCTGGGCTACAAGCACTGTGTTGCCTCAGTTCGTGCTTCGCACAGTTTGTCTTCTGTGGCAGTGGCGGTCCATACTTCAGTGTCAGTTTGATATGTAAGGGCACTCATTAAAGCGAAGGGCACCCACGCCGACATAGTATTTCAATCCCGAATGGGAAACTGAGTACTTCTTCATGGAATGTAGCGGTGTTATTTGTTTAATTTGCCAGAAAGAAATTGCAAGTGCTGAAACGATTTAATCTTCAGCGACATTTTAATACATTGCATGCCAATGATTAATCGGCCCTTTAGAAAGAAGAACGCGCTGCAGAAATACAAAAGCTCAGAAAAGATTACATCGCTGGAAGAGGAACAGGAAGAAGGGGATGGTGGAATGGCAGAAACCTCCATTTATGTGAGTTACAAAATAGCACTAGAAATTGCCAGATCTTCTAGTAGTTTTTCTGATGATCCACTTATTAAACAACGTATGCTTATAGCTGCAAGTAAATTCACCCGTCAGTGTTCACCAATTCGAGAGTGTCAGTCTATCACCTCATACTATTTCACACAGGATTCAAGATCTGGCGGACAACATTTGCGCACAACTTACTGAAAGAGCAAGAATTTGTTGCATTCTCTATTGCCATTGATGAAAGTACTGACTTAGATTTCTTCTCTTTTAGTTCTTTTTACTAACATTTGATACTGCTTTACAGAAGGAAGTAGTCCTATTTAGTTGTAGTTTTCTTTTGTAGAAGGGCTGTTGTGTTACTTCATGAGGTAATTGTGATCTGAAAACATCCATCATCCATTGCCAGGCTCAAATCTGTTGACCCTTGTTCAACAGATAAATTTAAAGAACAGGGAACATTCCATGTCGTCATGATTTACACTATACTGATCTGCTGTATTACATGTTCAGAGGTTAATGCTTGAAAAAATGGGAATTCCCAAATTTGCATCTGTTAATACATAATATTTGATGAAAAAAATAAAGGCACCAACATAAGAAGTGGTGGGTATATTTCCAGTCATGATGCAAGTGGCATAAACACAATGTATTCAATTAACCTGAGCTTTCCTCAATGTGAAACCTAACACTTTCTATGAAGGCTAAATTGTTTATCAAGAGATTTCCCTACATTAGTTTTACACTTGTCTTGATTGGCACTATTTTGATATGGGGTAATTGGCAATATAGTGATGTTACTGAAGATTTCAGAGATGCATAAATAATAAAGTCACAGACACTATGTGAACATAACAGTCAAATTATCACAAACCTACAGCATTAATGAGCAACTACTGTGAATATAATATTCAAATAAAACTAAAGGTTTTGAAGTTCCATGTGTTACCCCTAAAGGCCTCACATTGGATCAACACCTTGAAAAGATGCATAGCACAGCAGTACAGATTTAATTTCATCACACACTCACTCGGGGGGGGGGGGGGGCAGGTATCATGGATGCTCGGAAGGAATTTGTGCAGTGCTTCGGGGAGCCGGCACGTTCACCATTACCAGAATATACCTATATAACCACAATTTACAAGTAGTTGTGATCAATAAGAGCTGAGTATGCATGTCTACTGTAATAACAGTACAGCTACAGCTCAATCCACCCATCATTTTCAGGTACTATTTTCTACATAAGATAAATCCCAAGCAAATAGGCATGTTTTCTTACAATTATTTACGCATATCATGAAGTGCCAACCCATATGGAGAAGGAACATCTGCAGAAAATGGCTTTTTTTTTTTTTAGTTCAAAACATAGTGGTTATCACACAGGCCACATTTTAGTAATTTTTCTTTCATTTTTATATGCGAGTCAAGTATGAAACCTCTACAGGATTCTCCACTTTTTCCCCTGGGCCCCATCTGTCTTACAAAGAAGCTAAACGACTAAGCATTACATTTTCCGTAAATGTTCCTAAAAAGGAAATAATATATATATATATATATATATATATATATATATATATATATATATATATATATATCTGTGGTTCATATTTTAACAAATTATTACTGCTTTTAACCTGGGATCGCTTGCGTCACTTGCTTCTACGCGATCACTCCAGTGTTAAATTTTCCTAATAAGATGAGTTTCTTAATGTTTTTATTTTAATATATATATCCTTGCAGTTAACATACAAGTTGCATGAGCACTACTGTAACTAATTTTAAACTACTATGAGCTAAGGATATATCATACGCCACAAGTAACATGAAAGAAGGCTGACATTTCTTCATAATCTGCTTGAGGACAGTCTCGCAGCCATTGTCTCCAATTCATTATTTGTACATACCACAATGCAAGCAATTAAACATCAGGAAAGCATAATTTCCAACAATCAAGGATATATATATATATATCTGTGGTTCATATTTTAACAAATTATTACTGCTTTTAACCTGGGATCGCTTGCGTCACTTGCTTCTACGCGATCACTCCAGTGTTAAATTTTCCTAATAAGATGAGTTTCTTAATGTTTTTATTTTAATATATATATCCTTGCAGTTAACATACAAGTTGCATGAGCACTACTGTAACTAATTTTAAACTACTATGAGCTAAGGATATATCATACGCCACAAGTAACATGAAAGAAGGCTGACATTTCTTCATAATCTGCTTGAGGACAGTCTCGCAGCCATTGTCTCCAATTCATTATTTGTACATACCACAATGCAAGCAATTAAACATCAGGAAAGCATAATTTCCAACAATCAAGGATTGTCTTTGCATTCCTTGCTACTTTTACACCTGGAAGCTGCTTTATAATATTCTACCGTGCAATTTTTGTTATAGGAGCTTTGTTCTTAAACCATTTTGTTCCATTCGTCGGATGAAAGCGGGATGTCAGTTACAACACATTTATGTGTGACTAAATGTCACAGGAAGAAAATACTATACTTACGGACTCTGCTCACTAATTTCAGCCATATTTACTTCTTACTGCCGAATTTTCATATACAACACCAAAAAAATACAATTGCAAATTTAAAATTAACCGAAGACTCCTAAGGCTTGTAACATTCAAACCACTGATTCAAACTACTGTTCCTCCAGGGAATCGACGCTTTTCATTGGGCAAATTCAAACCAAGTTATAGCCACAGAACAACACCAACTGTTGCACAGAACCACAGATTAATACATAAACATACCCACCTCAGCACAGAGGTATATGTGCCACAGGTCACACAGTGTGTGAAGACAAATCAACGGCAAGGCACACATACTCTCTGTTTCAAATGGGATGAAGTTTGTCCTTGAGCGTTGTTAATAGTGAAGTTATCATTGACTGAGGTGGCAGAGATGTTTCATTCTTGTAAAATATTTTTGGTTCTCATAGTAATTTTTTTTCGTTCAATAATGATTTTCTGGTCATTCGAGTTTTACGAGTAAGAAGAAAAAGTCAAAGAAAACTGAAACTTAGAGATTCAGCCTCACTTGTCACGTACATTCCTACACACAAATGTTAACTAATTTGTAACTTTCAGAAAGTATCTACAGAAGCAAATCAATAGAAATATTTAATACTCTGGGCAGACACCAAAGGGTGCACGTATGGAAAATTATGATTCATATTACTTTTTATTTTATTTATCAATATTTCATTGACGCATACCACAAAATTAACCTCTCTTTGATAGCACCTTTAGTCATTATAATTATGAAATTATATAATGACAACTAAAAATAGCTTCAAATGCCCGAATATTTTTGAAAAATGACTGAAATTTTTACAATCCTGTAAACTAACTGAAAATGCCTTTGGTAGCTTTTTGCGTTTGACGCAGCAATTGTTTTTAGGAAAAAGACTTACAAACAAACGCTGGCTTTTGGCGGTTGTATTACTAGAAAACCATCGAGTTGCTCCTATGAAACAGAACAACTACGTTATCAGAATTATGCAGTACACACGGTGCAGCTTATTGAAAAATACAAATTATTATTATTATTATTATTATTATTATTATTATTATTATTATTATTATTATTATTATTATTATTATTATTATTATTATTATTATTATTATTATTATTATTATTATTATTATTATTATTATTATTATTATTATTATTATTATTATTATTATTATTATTATTATTATTATTATTATTATTATTATTATTATTATTATTATTATTATTATTATTATTATTATTATTATTATTATTATTATTATTATTATTATTATTATTATTATTATTATTATTATTATTATTATTATTATTATTATTATTATTATTATTATTATTATTATTATTATTATTATTATTATTATTATTATTATTATTATTATTATTATTATTATTATTATTATTATTATTATTATTATTATTATTATTATTATTATTATTATTATTATTATTATTATTATTATTATTATTATTATTATTATTATTATTATTATTATTATTATTATTATTATTATTATTATTATTATTATTATTATTATTATTATTATTATTATTATTATTATTATTATTATTATTATTATTATTATTATTATTATTATTATTATTATTATTATTATTATTATTATTATTATTATTATTATTATTATTATTATTATTATTATTATTATTATTATTATTATTATTATTATTATTATTATTATTATTATTATTATTATTATTATTATTATTATTATTATTATTATTATTATTATTTATATTATTATTATTATTATTTATATTATTATTATTATTATTATTATTATTATTATTATTATTATTATTATTATTATTATTATTATTATTATTATTATTATTATTATTATTATTATTATTATTATTATTATTATTATTATTATTATTATTATTATTATTATTATTATTATTATTATTATTATTATTATTATTATTATTATTATTATTATTATTATTATTATTATTATTATTATTATTATTATTATCATTATTATCATCATCATCATCATCATCATCATCATCATCATTATTATTATTATTATTAGTATTATGATTATTATTATTACTATTATTACTATTACTATTATTACTATTATTGCTATTATTGCTATTATTGCTATTATTGCTATTATTATTATTATTATTATTATTATTATTATTATTATTATTATTATTATTATTATTATTATTATTATTATTATTATTATTATTATTATTATTATTATTATTATTATTATTATTATTATTATTATTATTATTATTATTATTATTATTATTATTATTATTATTATTATTATTATTATTATTATTATTATTATTATTATTATTATTATTATTATTATTATTATTATTATTATTATTATTATTATTATTATTATTATTATTATTATTATTATTATTATTATTATTATTATTATTATTATTATTATTATTATTATTATTATTATTATTATTATTATTATTATTATTATTATTATTATTATTATTATTATTATTATTATTATTATTATTATTATTATTATTATTATTATTATTATTATTATTATTATTATTATTATTATTATTATTATTATTATTATTATTATTATTATTATTATTATTATTATTATTATTATTATTATTATTATTATTATTATTATTATTATTATTATTATTATTATTATTATTATTATTATTATTATTATTATTATTATTATTATTATTATTATTATTATTATTATTATTATTATTATTATTATTATTATTATTATTATATTATTATTATTATTATTATTATTATTATTATTATTATTATTATTATTATTATTATTATTATTATTATTATTATTATTATTATTATTATTATTATTATTATTATTATTATTATTATTATTATTATTATTATTATTATTATTATTATTATTATTATTATTATTATTATTATTATTATTATTATTATTATTATTATTATTATTATTATTATTTATTTATTTATTTATTTATTTATTATTTATTATTATTATTTATTATTTTGAAGTTAATATGGGAGACATTTATGTACAAAATACTTTTTTACTTCATTAATGAACAAATCGGCAAAGATGTGATCAATGAAACCATTCCATTTCTATGCACGTTTAGTTTATAAACTGATAACATTTATTTTCTGCATAATTGCTTTCCTATTTTAACATTTCTTCCACTTCCAAAAACAAAAGTTGACAAATAGCGTAGTTCCGCCATCAGGCATTTTATCGCTAGAAAGGGGTAATGGTAATCCTATTCCGTAATAGTTCTGCTGTACTTTGCTCCTGTATAAGCAAGTACTCCGACTAGCATCACATATGCCAGTGAAATATGGGGAGCAGCAGCCAAGTCTCACCTATAACGCCTTGAAATTCTACAATCCCGATTTCTCCGCACTGCCACAGACTCCCCTTGGTACATCCCCAATCTAGTTATCCGACGAGACCTACGTATCCCCACAGTAACAGACTACATCCATACCCTTTCACGTTCCTTCTATCAAAACCTCTCCCACAACTTCAACTCTCTCATCCGCGGTCTAGGTGAGTACGACATCGATCCTGCAGAGCGCAAAAAACGCTCGAGGCTGCTTCTAGACAAATAAAATAATACATCAGATGGCTTATATATAACTCCAACCTCATCTTCTGAGGTATATTACCCTTCCTTACAAAACACTCCACTTCCAGTAGAGGGCCTAGCCCCGATCTGGCTCTGGCTGCGCCGTGGCTCAGTGGTTAGACCGCTTGGCTCTCACCAAGGCGGCCCGGGTTCGATCCTAGGCGACCGCAAAGTGAGATTTGTGGTGGACAACACGGCGCTGGGGCGGATTTTCTCCGGGACCTCCGGTTTCCCCCGCCGTCTCATTCCACCGGTACTCCATCTTCACATGTATCATCAGTGTCACCGCCTGCGGTGCCGTATGTAGTAAAAGCGGGCGTTAAACACTACACATTTCATTTTCCTGATCTGGCTTGAGACCGAAGGTCTGACATTCAGATCTTCAATGTCCAGTCGTGTGTGCGTGTGTGTGTATGTGTGTGCGTCTGTGTGTGTTTGTGTGTTTGTGTGTGTGTGTTTGTCAAAAAATCCTTTCCCGAAAGTTTTTCTGTACTGCGTTTCGGCGAACAATTCTGTTACTTTATATTTGAAATTCGGAAGCTTGCTCACAAATATTTTTTCACTTGAACGGTGCCTAATACACGAGGTACGTCCAGCAAGTAAGCTCTGTTTGGTAACAAAATTAAGTTGTGTACAGATACAGAAAAATTATTTATTGCACAAAATTCTACAACTCCTAAATCACTTTTCCACATAACTGCCGAAATTTTACAGGCATTTGTCATAGCGAGGCACATGTCTTTTGTATACCTCCTTCATAGAAGTTTGCCGCCTGTGTCTTCAACCAGTTGGAAACATTTTCTTTCAGCTCTTCGTCATTGTTGAAGTGTTGACCGCCAAAGAAAGATTTGAGATGCAAAAACAGATGAAAGTCGCTAGGAGCGAGGTCAGGGCTGTACGGGGGGTGGTCAAACACGTCCCAGCCAAATTCCTGTAGGATGTTGTTCGTCGCATTTGCAGTGTGTGGTCGTGCGGAAACACAACACCTTTTGACAGCATTCCTCGACGCTTATTCTGTATTGCGCGGCGCATTCCTAGCCTTCAGAAAACGAATCACAGATCTGATTTCACAAGCGGCGGGATTTTCAATCAACACCCACATTGTAAACAAGCCCATCAAAGCGTACGTGGCTGTCAGTGATCTCACAATGGCGCACATTTCTTCTCCTTGATACAGAGCGTCTACCAAGCATGCGCGGAACTGCGATCGTAGCGCTGCAGCGCAGATGAATTGAAACAGAACTTACTTTCTGGACGCCCCTTGTATTTAGCATTTGTTCATACATTGTACTTACTAGAAGAGTCTTTACACGTTTTAGAGTTGTAAAGATTCTTTTAACCCTTGTTGATGGCATTGGCATCATGATTAACAAATTCAGAATACGTGCTGTTCTTGGAAAGTGTCGCAAGTCTGTATAAACAAAAATAAAGGTAAATAGTTACTTGAGATGTGTTTCAGGAAAAGTTATTTCATACAAATCAAACTAATCGACGTTAAGCGGTCTCTAAGCCATTATGTGACGTAGAAATTAGAGTCTTGTTTTGATTTCCAGTAGAATTTTGAGAAAAAACTTCCAGAACTTCTTTCTTTAGATCACTTGGTTCCCTTCTTTTTTAGCAGTGGTTAGACTTTTGATACTACTATTGTGAAAATGCCATGAGTGGCATTTCTGATATAATTTTCTCGGCATTTTCCATATTATATGTTTAGCCTTTACTACATATAATTCCTACTCTGCACTTAACCAAAAATAATTTCATTTTTGGGCATGATACTATGAGAAATGTCAACCAGAAGGGAAAGGTTGGTTCTCTCACAAGATAACAGCAAAATAAAGTTTGAGAGAAAGTTTTCATTTTATGCTATGGCTTCCGAGAAGAGGTTAAACTGATATTAATTTAAAAGACCCCCTGACGTTTTGTTAGAACATAGGACGGAGAGTGTGTGTTGTACTTCGGATGGCAGGGGAAAATCTGAATATACATATAATATACAATAATAAATAATTTGTTGTTGGTTACGTATAGTTTTGACTCAAAATTGGCTTTGCTAGTGTTGTAGGATTGTGCCTTTTGTATTATATTTATATATATTCACATAATTCAAAATAAACTACACCTAATACAAGGGAACTCAAAAGAAACAAAAAGAAACAAAAGAAAACAGAATTACAATCGCAAGATTATTGACGACGACGACGATGCTGCCAATATAAAATATCAGTTAACAGCACTGTGATGATGAAACAAATGATGCCTGAAACTGAGGAATATGAATAACGTAATACAAAAACTACAAGCTCAGGAACAGAGGATGCAATGACCAAATTTGAATTTGCAGTGAAAGATAAAATTCCTGCGTACTAGGTAGTATGTATTTATTTTAAAAAAGGAAATCCTGACACATCCAGAAAAACAATGGCGTTAGGAGTATGAATGATGCTACAAAACTTGTGTAATCAAATATGGACTTATAAAAAGTGGAGCACAATTTTGGGAAATAGCTTTTATTCTTCAAATGTAGAAAATAAAATATATAATACCTTTGTGGAGACAAAACGAACTGAAGTTTATGTTACTAATGTATATCCTAGTATATGTGTGTGTTTGTGTGTGTGTGTGTGTGTGTGAGTGTGTGTGTGTGTGTGTGTGTGTGTGTGTGTGTGTGTGTGTGTGTGTGTGTGTGTGTGTGTGTGTGTGTGTGTGTGTGTGTGTGTGTGTGTGTGTGTGTGTTCCGGAAAAGCCGCTCAGTTTATACAATTATGTGTGATAGTAGATGTTCATTGTCCTCTAGTAAGATTGGTTGCAAGTTATAGGAGTTTATGGTTACAATAAATTAAAACATCATGACAGTTTTGATTAAGAAACATTATTTTATTTATTTAGGACAATTGATGCCTGATAACTTGTACTCTGTGTAAATTAAGAACTCAAGTGTATTAATCAATAACATAGGCCTTGATTCTGTCGTTATTTATTCTTTGATTTCGTTTGACGCACCTCCACGCGCATGCACTAGTCAAGCCGATTCATCTTTAGTGCCATAATGTAGTAAAGAGTTTTTGTGAAGTAAAATCGAAACGAGTAGCCATGTTAAATGATACAACAGGAGAGGTATTTTACCTCTCCATATATTGTCATGCCAACTGCCTATTCAGATGATGCTTTTGTATATTTAAAAGTGCTTAACCACAAGACAGAAGTGAAAACTTAAAAACCCTTCATTATAAATTATTCTTAAAATTATTTTCAAAAATTTAATGTTGACACTCATTCTTGCGCAAAGAGGCCAGTTGCCATCTAAACATTTCATGCCTTACGCCAAGTGTGCTCGCACATGAAAATACTCCGAAACAACTGAATGACCACGGACTTGCGACCGTGCGAAGAGGGTTATACGTAAGAAATAACCCTCTTACAATAGGAGTACTCATTCCTATTGTACAGGAATGAGTACTCATTCTTAAACATTGTAGTTCTGATTGAGGTTACGTGTATATCCTTAATATGCCTTGTGTAATGCATATGAACACTTCTGTTGTGTTGAAAGTTAAATCTATTTCTTTTTATAAATAAAGCTGTCTCCAGTAAAAAAAAAAAAAAAAAAAAAAAAAAAAAAAAAAAAAAAAAAAAAAAAGAAAGAAAGAATGTGTAAAGGAAATAAAATCAAATAACATAATATACTGTTTTACATGTATTTTATTTTTATATTAAAATACATGCTATTTCACAATCATTTTCTATATTTTGTTTCTTGCTGATACACATATTTCATTTGGTTATTATGGTTTAAATTATTCAGATACCGAACTTCGATGATATTATCCGTTTCTTTTTACTATTATTATTGTTTAAAGTGGAATTTGACATGTTGTCGACTTTTTAAATGACAGAAGGTCATCTGACCGGATCGTTTACCGGCACGTGACAACCGTTTGTAAGAACGGCCCTAAGACAATTATTCTTTTAATGAAACTCCTGTAGAGTTTCTGAATTTTTCACAGTATTTGTAATATGTTAAAACGTACCTGGATGCGTGTTGTTTATACGCTGTTGAGTGCGACCGAAAATCTACGGTGTATAGCGGCATGGACAACATAACTCTGAAAAAATAACGAATGAGTGTGGGGGGGGGGGTTGTTCGGAGTGAGCCAACTCGAGCCTGGCCGCGCCGTGGCTCAGTGGTTAGACCGCTTGGCTCTCACCAAGGCGGCCTGGGTTCGATCCCAGGCGACCGCAAAGTGAGATTTGTGGTGGACAACACGGCGCTGGGGCGGGTTTTCTCCGGGATCTCCGGCTTCCCCCGCCATCTCGTTCCACCCGTACTCCTTCTTCATCTCATGTATCATCAGTGTCATCGCCTGCGGTGCCGTATGTAGTAAAAGCGGGCTTTAAACAACTACACATTTCATTTCCGACTCGAGCCGATTTCACCCGAATGAGCGTCACATATTCCAGCGTGACGGCTCAGTTTAATTCACTACCCACAAAAAGTGCTAAACGCGTCTAAAGAAGTTTTCACTTCAAAAATGCTTTAATATTTTAAATTTAGGAGGACCCAAAACAAATACTTTTAGTGAAATCTCGCAATGAAAGTTTTCGGTGGAATCACATACCCGCACTAAAAAAAATTAAAGCAATACCGCCTCTTCCATACCCAATATTAAAGGTTAGCAGGATTTGTTCACTGATATCCTTTATTTACCGGTGGAGAAAGTAATGGCAAATGGTGGAGAAAGTAATAACAAAACTACAAACGTGACCAGAAACTGATATTTAATTTACTAAAATCAATATATCAATATTTATACATTAACTTAATGTACATCCGAGTGACTGCCATTAAGGTTTAAAAAGTAAGCATACCAATAGTAATGAGTAATTTGGAAAATTATTTCAAAATTGTGTCCTGTGTGCTTGTTCTTGAATAATAAAATAAATTGACACATTTTGATGTTTAGAAGGTCTTGTACAATTTTATATGTTCTGAAGTCCTTCTAGAAGCCGTTTTGAAAATGTATCAAGAAATTACCTACTATGTCAGTAAAATACATCGTTCTACCGAGTTTAAAAGCCACACAGAAAGAAGACCTCTGAGCACATTTCCTGAAAATCCAATATAGGTATTTGTTATAAAAATATCTTTCACATAGGGAACTATTTTAAATAAAATCAAAATTATAGATCCTTACAACGGGCCAAAATGAAACGTGAAATTTGGCATTTAACGTCATTTCTGTTTATATGTTATGCGAAATGCATTCCTTTCTTCTTTTGGCAGCTGGTTAGACTTTTAATACTACTTCTCGTATGTGCCATGAATTCCGTCCCACAATTTTCTGAAAATTGTCCATATTAAGTTTAGCCTTGACTGCTAAATTCCTACTCTGTAACTAACCAAAAGTAATTTCAACTTGGGGTATGATTCTGTGAGAGATGTTAGCCAGAAGTGAAAGGTTGGTTCACTCAGACGATAACAGCAGAAAGAAGCCTGAGAGATTGTGGTTATTAATTGAATATTTTCGTTTTCTGCTATGGTCTCCGAGAAGAGGTTAAACTGAAATGAATTTAAAAGTAATGGCTGCTTATTTACCCCTGACCTTTTGTTACAGCATAGGACCGAGATTGTGTGTTGTGCTTCAGTTGGCATGAGAAAATCTGAATACACATATAATATATATAATAATTTGATAATAGTTACGTATAGTTTTGACACAAAATTGGCTTTTCTAGTGTTCTGGGATTATGCCTTTTGTGTTATATTTATATATCTTCACATAATCGAAAACAAACTACACCTAACACAAGGAAACTCAAAAGAAAGAAGAGGAAAAAAAAGAAATGAGAATTACAGCCGCAAGATTATTAACGACGACCATGCTGCCAATATAAAATATCAGTTAACAGCGCTGTGGTGATGAAACAAATGAAGCCTGAAACTCAGGAATATGAATAACGTATTACAAAAACTACTCACGCAGGAACAGAAAATGCAATGACCGAAGTTAAATCTGCAGCGGAGTATGAAAATCCATACGTACTATTATTTATTTATTAAAAAGACATACACACCCTCTGAAACAATGACGTTAGAACTGTAGAAAGTACTGCAGAAGTTGTGTAGTAAAAAATGACATTATAAAATTCAATAGAAGAATAAAATAACTGAAGTGGACTTCTTGCAATTGTGTGCAATAGATGTGCATGGTGCGCCAGTAAGTTTGGTTGCAAGTTAATGGAGTTTATTTTTAGAGTAAATTTTATGTTATTATGTTATTTCTTTGTTACAACTGATGCACGTTGCAATTTTTACTATGTGTATATTTCAAATTTAACTTAAAAACAACAGAGACTATGTGTAACATAGACCTTGGTTTTGTCCTTTAACCCTCGATTTCATTTGGCATATCTCCATGCGCATGCACTTGATCCCGGTGTAACCACAGAAGCAAGCCCACCCTCGTAGCCATGGTCGCTAAAGCGTATGTCTCTAGTGTTCCGCCGCGTAGAGGGTCGCGGGTTCGAGTACCGCCTTGGGAATGCGTGTTTATGTGTATAGTGAATATTTGTGAAACTAGGAAAACAGATAAGAAAATAAACGGAAATAATGAAAAATCGGTTAAATAAGAAAAAAAAAAAGCAATATGGTAACCAGTGATTTTGTGAAGCGAAGCCGAAAAAAGTAGTTCATTCTTAATGAAATGATTCAACAACGGAAGTATCTTACCACCCCTTATATTGTCATGCGGGCTGGCATGACAGGGTTCTTGGTGAACCCTTAAAACGAACTAGAGCTCAATGGACGGTAGTAGTAGTATAGTGTTGACTTCGCAGATGCCAGTCGATGTGATATAGACAGAGGCAAGAGTTTTCCATTTTAACGATTTTTTCGCGAATTTTCACGAATTTTTCCTTTTTTCGAGAATAAATTTTTTTTAGCGATAAATGAGGAAATTTCTATTATTTTTAGTCTGCACAGAAAAATTTACAGTTATTTCAATTTGCATACATATAACTTTAATTTAATACTCATTTCTTTGTAGCATGAAGTTAGAAGTCATGAAAAAATGTTTACAAATTTAACAAAAGCAAGATCAAATTTCACACAGCAAAGCCAATACAATG
This sequence comes from Mantis religiosa, assembly GCA_030765055.1. Taxonomy (NCBI): domain Eukaryota; kingdom Metazoa; phylum Arthropoda; class Insecta; order Mantodea; family Mantidae; genus Mantis; species Mantis religiosa. The sequence goes on from CM060950.1 coordinate 404,864,510, forward strand.
ACATCATCATGCGGATTGAAATAACAGCTAAGCGGTGCACAATAAACTGACATCACAGCATCCGACTGGTCTGTGATACTCAGAACCGTTTGTCGTATGTTAACTGGAAATGTTATTTATTGGATACCACATCGTGCACAGCAAAAACTCCTATTATGTTGACTAAAGGTACTCAGAAGGTACTGAACTTCTAGGAAGCTACTCTCAGACATTACATTAACATGAAAATATTGTCCCCCAGAACTTAAGAATGTGTTCCGAAATGCCCGAAAGTTAAAAATCGAATACAAACAATACCTCACTGAAAACCACCCAGATTTAGAAGCTAAAAGTGTTCCCATTTCCTGTACTGACACGCTGGTCTAGCTGGTTTAATTCAATAGTTTACATTGCCAGCTATTTTGATGCAATTGTCAATTTCTTTTCTAAAAGAAAAGCTTTCCGTTCCTGGGCAACATTTGTTAAATGATCATTTTTGCGATGCCAAGTGCTGCATTATTGTAAAGGTACGACAGGAACAATATTTGTTTCTGAGAATTGCAGATTTTTAACAGATCCAATATTAGAATTTCAATAAAAAAAAACTGTGGCTCATCTTGTTTTATCCCGAATTAACTCGCTGAGAACCAAATGTGAAATATTAGTGGTCACTTTGGAAACACAGTAGGTGCACTTGTAGATCATATCATGGAGCCCAGTGTTAGAAAGGAAGTAGAAGAGAATCTAAAAGTTTGCTGCCGTATGACTTTGTCTAAATTAAACTCCATTATGCAAAAGAAACTGATGATGTAATAACCATAAAAGCTATATCATTTGTTTGAACCTTCTATGCTAGTTACCAAATCAGGTATAAGTGATTTAAATCATGTAATGGCAGCATTTAAATAACTAAATGCATTTAAAACCAGTGGTATTACTTGTGATTCAGATTTGATTCTTTATTACAAAGAACTTTGTGACATTGTTGAACAGAAAAGCCATGATGGTAACGATAACAGATTAGAACAGCACTCTTGTGGCATTGAAGGCAAAAGCTGATTCTTATCGCAATTTTTGTGAAAAGTCCCTTCAATGTCTTTGGTTGCCGATGTCAAGCGCTGAGGGTGAGAGATTTTTCTCTACATATAATTTAGTTGTGACAGACAATAGAACAAGTAGGAAAAGCGAAAATATCACAACTTGTTGTATGCTGCAGTTTGGCGATGTCTGATGTGTGATATTTGATCTTATTCATGTTACCTACTATCTGCTGATTTCAAATAAAGTATTTGAATTTGGGAAAAAGGGGTTTTAACAGTTGTGCTACTCTAGTTACCCACTGCTTTTCATTTGAGCCATGTCATTACTCATTAACTCTTCCCCAAACATTTGCAAGAAATTAATGCGAATTTATGGTAAAAAAACACAAAACACCGCCAATTAAAATTATTAATGCTAATTTTATATATAATTGTCACCACAAAATCTTGCCTCTGGTTATAGGATGTCACTAAGTTCTGAATGAAAAAAGCTGCAATTTGTTAGCGATCCGCGTGAGGGGAAGGGAGGAGTTTATGATTTAGTGGAATAAGTGGTAAATGAAACGAAAATCAGGAACCTTCGCTTCAATGACTTCTTTGGTGTAACCACTAAACCAAACTTAACCTAAACCTCCGTGAATCAGAAATCTGTAATATTGCTGCAAATTTGCACCTGTCATGGCGGATAGCGTTTATCTGTAATACTGTATCAAATGTACAGCAATAAAAACGCTGCTCAAATAGGAAACACCAGAACAGTTGGTAGTGTTACACGTTACGGTAACGTCGCGAAATAATTTTACAGTAAATAACAATCGCGAATGTTATATAGATGAAGAGCTGGAAACTTTAAGGAAAAGTAATATATACAGAAAGAATGGTCACGAATGTAATGAATCAACATATTGTATCTCAGTTAAAAATGTACTAAAGTAGAATAACAGTATATATAAATAAAACTGACAAAGAGATAGTACCCGCCATGACAGATGCCGATCTATAGCAAAAAATACCCAGATGACTACTTAACAATTTTTATAGTATTAAACTTGTTAAAACAAAAGCATTACTTCTTCAATAAAACTATGGACTACTTTGAATCGAATAGTGTATTTTTACGTTAATAACACTATACATAATAGTAACTTTTTCTTCTTCTTGCGTGGCATTCTTGAAGTACGAAAGTGATTATACTTCTGGTAGATAGTCTTTTTGCTGCTTTCCATAACATAACCATTTTAGTGCATTTCAGTTCTTGCGCTTCGGTTATTAGTAAGGAAAAATGGCGTGGTTTGTAGGTATTTCGACATAATTTTTCTATGCAATTAAAACGATAGTGTGAGAGTATTGTGGACGTTGGAACACTGAAAATATTGTCAAAGACTCACTCTACATCTGCCGTAGTTTGTTTTAGTCGTACATGATGTAGTTTATCCATCACACTCACAAATTTGCATAAATCAATCTTCGAATGTTAAAATATAGTAAATAATTGCTTCAGGCGAGTTCTAAGTGGAATAGATGTGCTTGATGAAAATAGAATGTCGCAAGTTGGTGCTAAACACGGAGCTCTGGTTGAAGGTGTTCCGATATTCTGGAATAATGACTTCTTTATGCTTGAAATCTTCCTCCACTCGTGCACCAAGGATTAACATGGGAAAAGCTCGTCCATCAGCGGTATTCCTTGATGTACAAACGATACGTGGACTTGGTCCACTATGTTGGCTTCATTCCACCTCAGCTTGTAGTTCTGTACCGCAAGGGCTCCAATAGTATCTTGAGTTCATTTCTCTTCTGCACTTCGGATTCTAGTTGTCATGTTGAGCTCGCTGTTAAAACCAAGCAAATCCTACACCGGGGCTGGGATAATTCAGATCCAGAAGACAAGGGAGGAAGACGTGAAATGTCCAAACTGTAATTTAGCGGCATCGCTTTGTGTATCACTGGGAATTTACATGAATTTCGTATTCCAAACCTTCTGGCTGTTTGGTATCAATATAATCATGCTGGTATTGGAACCTTTGCTTTCTCTGCGTCGTATAGGATATCTGTGCGTCGATAATTGGGCTGGGCCCAAAAAAAATATCAAAAGAAATACAGTCAATAATATTCTAAAAATCTCCATCACACTGTACTTAAAAGTACTACAAATCAACAACTCCTATTTTCCTAATTAAATACGTGAGAAAACTTGTTTTCACACAAATTAGTGTTGTGCTAGAAACATAACAACAACGATACGAGTTTGTTTAGCTATAATGTGCTTTGATTTCAGTATTAAACAAACTGGAGTATACAAATGATACTAGGAGGCCAAGGAAAAAAGTTTATATGTATACATATATACATATATATAAACGATACATGAGGGCTCATCAACAAAGACTGAGAATGACATTTTTCACAGATGTTTAGTACTGCAATTCAATGTCTACATGATTTTTTTCAAAGTAGTCCCCTATCCTTGAGAATCGCCTTACTTTTCCTGAGCACTGCTTCAGAGTTCTCAAATCGATATATATATATATATATATATATATATATATATATATATATATATATCTTTCTATAGGTTGGAATATCCGAAATAGAATATACCAAAAATCCTACTCCATCGTTAAGTCATATCGGACGATGAATGAAATGATGCTCAAATGTGTCCAGGGTCCATAGAGCTTAGAGTTACCTGACATTCGTCTTTCATGGTAAGGGAAAACCCCGGAAAAAACTTAATCAGGTAACTCGCCCTAACCGAGATTCGAACTCGGGACCTCTTGAACGTGAAAAGTATTGCATTCTACCCAACATTTCTGTGTCAAGACATCACCGGAAATATGTTTTGAGGTTGGCCCCTGAACGCTCAAAATGACCACCTGTGCTTCTTTCATGTACTTACAGTAAGGAGGGGATGTACTGTATTCCATTCAAAAATTCTATAAGGAAATTTCACCGGAAATAAATGTATTTAGGTGCCCTGAATGTAATGAAAAATCTCTATTACATTAAGTGTTGAAGTACTGTGTTTCCCAAAAATTTCACCAGAAATGCAAGTTTGGAAACCCCTAAATCAAAAAAAGTGTGTGCACGTGTGTGGCTGTGTGCGCAGAAAAGTTTGTTAACATAAACTTAAGAGTTCCAAGAATGCGACAAAATGTTCAAGAAAATATCCCTCCCTAGTCTACACTTTACATGGGAAACTTCTTATAATTTTTGAATTTTCGAGTAACAATGCTGATCAAAATATTACATGTTTAGGATATTTTCGTGCAAATAATTTGAATATCTTGTATTTTCTTGGAAAGCCCTCAGAAGTCCTTTTTATTCTGGATAACTGGTAAACAATAAGGAGTTACACAAAATCTAACTTTACAAAAAATGTATATCTCATGATAACAAATTTGTGTTCAACACAGTTTGTTGCGCAGTGAACGATTTCTGAGATATTCCTTGTATTAAGTTTGAATTTTCAGATATTTATACATTTTCAAATGGAAAGAATTGATTTTTATGTCTTGGACATGAAAAAAGAGTGGAACGTGATAGCCGCCACATAGCGACCAGCTCTTAAAGCATTAGACTATCGCTTAATAGTACTGTATCATTATCCTTTTCTAATTGTACTTACAAGGAAACGTAATAAAACTATTTCTACAAACGTCTATCTCGATTAATACGAAGTAGATATGAGAGAAGTATTTTAAGGATTCTTTTTAGAGTAAGCAGAGAAAGTCATGTGAGTGCATTCGTACATCCGATTTTTTGTCTCTCGGCTGTGCAGCGAGAGTGTAATGTCAAAGCCATCACATACAACCAGCTCTTATAAGAGTTGGCTGTCACTTAAGCGTAACGTGTTTCGCTTTTCCAGTTTAAGAAATATATAAGTAAAACCATTTCTACAAACGATATTTCGATTAAAATGAAGTAGAGAGAATAAGTATTTTATACAATAGTAAAGAATGTTATGTGAAAGTACACATATTATTATTATCATTATCATTATTATTACTGTTGTTATTATTATTATTATTATTATTATTATTATTATTATTATTATTATTATCATCATCATCATCATCATCATCATCATCATCATCATCATCATCATCATCATCATCATCATCATCATCATCATCATCATCATCATCATCATCATCATCATCATTATTATTATTATTATTATTATTATTATTATTATTATTATTATTATTATTATTATTATTATTATTATTATTATTTTACTTAACTTATGATGGTTAACTGGATTGTTACAGAGAACAGTCTAATATGTAGTAATCACATGACCTCTACTCTGGTGGAAACTATTCTTACAAACACTATTTTCCTCATAATAATTAAAAAATGAAGAAATTACATTATAGGTGATTTTTTATTGTAGGTGCAAGGAAATGTGCCCTCGGCAAAATTCGCCCGCCTCGGTAGCGTGGTGGTAGTGTGTCTGCCTCAAGTTCAAGAGGTCCCGAGTTCGAATCTCGGTCAGTGTGAATTACCTGGATAAGGGTTTTTTCGGGGTTTTCCCTTATCCTGAAAGACGAATGTCGGGTAACTCTAAGCTCTATGGACCCTGGGCTCATTTGAGCATCATTTCACCCATTCCATTCATCGTCCGATATGAGGGCGTAAAATAAAAAAATTAAAAAACAGGCCGTTATTGAGGCCTTTGAATTCCACCACACAGATGGAGTCCTTTTATTTCTTTTTATAAAAGTTCACAATTTGTAGGATGGAAGAGACAATATATTGTTAATTATTATAGGTGACCTTTGAGGTTATGATGGGTGTAAGGTGAGTCTGGGAAGCTTGTAGGTTTCCCCGGTGTCAATGTCATATTCCTCGAAGCCTCGGATAAGTTGATTGAAACTGCAGGGAAGACGGGAATAGAATTTTTGAGAGACTTTTGGGATATTTTCTTTTAATTAGGGAAAGCCTTAACGGACGTTTTCATTAGTAAGGTACCATTTGAAAACTGTTGCTACTCGAAGGTTACGGTTCAGAAGGATTTAAAGTTTGTAGAGGTGAGTTTTTCCAGCTGCGCTCCAGACCTCACAGGCGTAGGTGAAGGTGGGTCGTCTTATTACTTGTTTGTATAGAAGTAGCTTATTCGTCAGAGCAATAGGTGATTTTTTGTTGACTAGTGCGTAGAGCCTCGTCATACGCTTGGATACTCTGGAAGCTAATGATGTAATATGTGCCTTCCAGTTAAGGCGCATACCAAGAAGCAGTGCAAGATATTGCGCTTCACTGCTCCATGAACCGTGGACTAATTTCAGGATTATTTCATGGTAAAATGTTTAAAACTGGTCTCTATGGATTACTTTGAATTGCGTGGCATAGAGATTAAAATAAATAAATCCAAATGATGACTTCGAATTTCAAGAAAGTATATGTATAGGTCAATTCACACAAATAAGAAGGAATATGTGCAAAATCCTTCACCATACGTGAAAAATGTATATACCAAAAATTTTATGTTGTAAAGTGTTTTATTTTCTTATAAAACACACTTCTGTGTGTTGGTGGATTTACTTCGTAATCTTTGTGTATTTATGTTTTGGAGTTTTGCTGTTGACACATACACAGATGCTTTCAACAAACCCTGCCATTTTGTACACAGAGGAACTAAAAACATATATTTATATTGAACGCTATCAAATGTGTGTGTGGAATGCAATAATTTCCCTACTTACTGTAAAACAAGTAAAAATATTGGATATGCCATCAGTAAACTGACTATTTATAGCATCCAATGCGAATGAATGTAATCAAGGATCGGACCCACAAAGGAGCCCAAAATCTACCAAAAATTATCTATACTTTACTCCGAAGTTGCATTAAAAAGTCATTAAAATCTCACTTGATTCCTATATTATTTAAACTTAACATTGTAGACATTAAAACCCAAAATAATTTTTGTATTTTCACTAATAGAAAAAAAAACCGGCAAAGATATGATAAATAAAGCCATCATGCTTTTGTGAATTTGTAATTTCTAAACGAATAATATTTATTTTCTGTATATTTCCTCTCCTATTTTAATATTCCCTCTATTTCCAAAATAAAATATCCAATAAGACAGTTCCGCCATCTACACACACACGCGCGCGACTGGAGCCCGCCTCGCTAGCGTAGATGCTAGCATGTCTGCCTCACGTTCAAGACGTCCCGAGTTCGAATCTCGGTCAGGGTGAGTTACCTAGATAAGGTTTTTTCCGGGGTTTTCCCTTATCCTTCAAGACGAAGGTCGGGTAACTCTAAGCTCAATGGACCCTGGCTTCATTTGAGCATCATTTCACTCAATCCATTCACCGTCCGATATAACTTGACGTTGGGGCGGACGTAAATGAAAAAAAAAAAAAAAAACACGACTGGACATTGAAGATCTGAATGCCATACCTTCGGTCTCAAGCCAGATCAGGGCTAGGCCCTCTACTGGTAGTGGAGTGTTTTGTAAGGAAGGATAACATGCAGCAGAAGATGAGGTTGGAGTTATATATAAGCTATCTGATGTAATATTTTATACACAAAATACTTATATAATAAATCTATACTTAAGTAAATTCAATTAGCTAAGGAGTGTAATTGCCAGATGGCAGTAATAGAGGCTTAAATACACTCCGAAATATCCTTCCCAGAATTTTTTCTGTACTTCGTTTCGGCGAACAATTCTGATACTTTCTGTTCGAAATTTGGAAGCTTGCTCACAAATATTTTTGCACCTGAACGGTGCCTAAAATATTCAGTAATTGTTCATACATTGTAATCATTGTACTTACTAGAAGAGCTTTTACACGTTTTAGAGTTGTAAGGATTCTTTTAACACTTGTTGATGGCATTGGCATCAAGATTAACAAATTCAGTATAAGTGCTGTTTCTTGGAAAGTGTCGCAAGTCTGTATAAACAAAAATAAAGGTAAATAGTTACTTGAGATGGGTTTCAGGAAAAGTTATTTCATTCAAATCAAACTGATCGACGTCAAGCGGTCTCTGGACAGATGTTTAGATTGGAAAGCTCACATAAATTATATCTTACCTAAACTTAGCTCTGCCTGTTATGATCCGAGAGCTGGTTAATGTGAGTTCTATTGACACACTTAAATTGGTATATTATGCATACTTTAACTCTATTATGGAGTATGGAATATTATTTTGGGGCAACTCAGTAGAAAGTAAAAAAATATTCCTTGTGCAAAAGAGGGTTATAAGAATCATTACTAACACCCACACCAGATGCTCCTGTAAAGATCTTTTTACAAGATTGAAGATATTAACGCTTCCTTGCATGTATATATTCTCGATCCTAAAATTCTTTGTATGCAATCGTGCCTTATTTGCAACAAATAATGTAATTCACAAAATAAACACTAGACAAAAGAATAATATCCATTATCCCAGGGCTAAACTTTCTTGCTTTCAGAAAGGTGTGTATTATGAAACTATCAAAATATTTGGCGCACTTCCTAATGTTCTTAAAGAAAAAGTTGATAATTTCGGAGCTTTTAAAAAAGCTGTTAGAGAGTACCTTTGCTCAAAATCTTTTTATTCTGTACAAGATTATCTGAATGACAAATTATCCTGATAATGCTTCTGTAGCTCTATAAGTAGTATTTAACTATTCCAATGACAAATCATTACTTATAAATATTTGATGCAAGCTGAAAGTTTATTTTTAATGTATGTGTATTTAATAAATAACAAGAATGGTATCCATTGCAAAAAGGTTGAGACGTACTGGCATAAGCCAAGTGAAAGCTGGTTTAAAAAGTGTTTCATTTTGTATCATATATAATTATCCCTGCTTTGTTTTCCATATTGTTGTTCATATTGCCAGTATACTATAATATGTGTCTTATGCTAACTTTTGTACATATATACGCTATTAAACTTTATACCTCTAGACATGTTCAATGTTCACAGCCTTTTCTGGCTACAAGTGAACCTACTGAACGCAAATCAATCTAATCTAATCTAATCTAATCTAATCTAATCTAGGCAATTATGTGACGTAGAAATTAGAGTCTTGTTTTGATTCGCTGGAGAATTGTGAGAAAGACTTGCAGAACTTCCTTCCTTACATCACTTGGTTCCTTTCTTCTTTTAGCAGCTCGTTAGACTTTTGATACTACTATTGTGAAAATGCCATGAGTGCCATTTCTGATATAATTTTCTCAATATTTTTCGTATTATGTTTAGCCTTTACTGTATCAAAAGTCTTACTCTGCACTTAAGCAAAAACAATTTCATTTTGCGGTATGATTCTATGAAAAATGGCAACCAGAAGGTAAAGATTGGTTCACTCAGAAGATAACAGCAAAAAGAAGCTTGAGAGGTTGTGGTCACTGATCGAAAGTTTTCATTTTATGCTATGGTTTCCGAGAAGGCTTAGGCTTAGGCCTTTTATTTTTGTTTGATATACCTGGTGCCGGTACAATGGACCCGGCTTACAGGCTCTACATTTGCATGATACTACAGTTTTGAGTTTTTGTTGGTTTCGACGTCGTGGCTTTACATAAAGCCCATACGGCGTCCCTTTATGGGCGCACCGAGAACAGCTTTAGTTAGTTCGTCTTCTTTTAGGTGCTCCAGTTTTTCCTTGAAATTTATGTTCTTTTTTGTGATTTTATTTACATATAATACACACACACTCACGCACACACTCATGGGCATATGTAGTACGTCCCTCTTTCTCACACACTCATTCACGCACACTTCACTTCACTTTGTACACTATTTACACTCAGCTGCCCTGCTGTGCGGCAGCATATCGCTCAGTTCCTTGGGCAGCCCGGGAGTGGCGGCCCCTGCCGGCGGTTTCTGAGGCCTTGGGCTGGGAATTTTGGGCGCCCAATGGGTGGCGGGCCGTCCTTATTTACAGTATTTTCACCCGTTTATGTTTGCGGTGTTTTGACTCACCTTTTCCGATGTTATGGATCAAAGGATTTGTATGCCGACGAATGTGCGCCTAAATGGAGGAGGCTCTTTTTTTCCAATGCCTCGGGGATGGTCAGATGCAGACTTCTTGATGGAGGGAGTCGTTTGTGGTGCGGATGGGAGCGGATAGGATATTCCTAAGGGAGAGGTTTTGCAGGGCTTGAAGGTATTTGATGGTTGTTTTGGATGCGTTTGCTCAGGCCACACATGCGTATAGAACCACTGACAGAATGAACGACTTGTACAAGATAACTTTCGAGTGGAGTTTCAGTTGTTTACTCCTAAATATGGGGGTGCACTTCTTTAATCACTGCCGCCCTTTGTTGGCAATACCTTTTATGTGGGTGGACCAGTTCATTGTGCGTATCAAAGTCACGCCGAGGTATTTGACCTGCTGACGGCAGTGCAATACTTGACCACCGACCGTTAGGTACATAGACAAAGGGCGCCACTTTGAAAAGAGGTTAAACTGATATTCATTTAAAAGACCCCCTGACGTTTTGTTAGAACATAGGACGGAGATTGTACTGCGGATGGCAGGAGAAAATCTGAATATACATATAATATATATAATAAATAATTTGCTGTTAGTTATGTATAGCTTTAACCCAAAATTGACTTTACTAGTGTTCTAGGATTGAACCTTTTGTATTATATTTATGTACACGCACATAAACGAAAACAAACTACACCTAATACAAGGAAACTTAAACGAAAAAAAGAAACAAAAGAAAACAATTACAATCGCAAGATCATTAACGATGACGATGTTACCAATATAAAATATCAGTTAACAGCACTGTGATGATGAAACAAATGAAGCCTGAAACTGAGGAATATGAACAACATATTACAGATACTACAAACGCAACAACAGAGGTTAAAATGACCAAATTTTAATTTGCAGTGAAAGATAAAAATCCATATGTATTATTATGCATTTATTTAAAAAGAAGGACAATTCTGACACATCCATAAAAATCAATGGCGTTAGGAGTGTGAAAAATGTCCAGAGTACATAGAGCTTAGAGCTACCCGACATTCATCTTTCAATATAAGGGAAACCTCATGAAAAAACGTGATCCAGATAACTCACCCCGAAGGAGATTCGAAGTAGGGACCTCTTGAACGTGAGGCAGACACGCTAACAGCTGCGCTAAAGAGCTGGGGATTCCTATGAAGTTCTGTACGTGTAGCTGGCAAACCATAAGAGAAAGATAAAGCTTGCTGCACAAAAATTATCTACAAAACCCATAACTTATTTCAAATAATTATTCTGCTTTCTGTGACATATACTTAGTGGAGAAAGTACTGCATTCCATCTAAACATTTGATATCGAGATTACAACGGAAACACTTACACCTTCCCAGGTATAAAAAGGGGCAGTTTTGGAACATATTCGTAATTTTTCTCTTTGAGAATAGCGCAACTTAATTCGAATTCATGTTCTGCATCCACTAAAGATACGTCTCCAGCATTCCCAGAAAATCTTCTTAGTCAAAACAGACTTTCACATGTAGAATTTCTCGTTGTTTTTCATTTTCTCAATAATGGCACTGAATATTTTGATTAAAATATCGTGCTTTCACAAATATTTACACGATAAAGTTCAGATCCTGACTTTTCCTAGAGTCATCGTTATTTGACTAACTTTGTATAACTCCGTATAAATGATAAACCATAACAAATAGATATATAATTACTGTACAAAGATGTATACTTCAAAATAACAACTTATTTCAAATAACATTTTCTTTCTTTGTTGTGAAGTGTGGGATATTTCAAGGTCAGCACAGAGTGTCCCACTTTTTAAACGTCAGTCTCTTTTGTATTTTACACATAAAAAAGTTGTAATGGAAGGATTTCTGCAAATACCTCCATTGACTTAGACTATACAGAACAAAGTTCTGTGTTGTATTCCCTTGACTTTCTCTGTTTACCTATTTTACAGTCTACCCTTACTACGGCTTGTTGTTCTTGGCCTTAAATTTTAACGCATTTAACTATTATCTACTAAGCGGAATCGCTCAGGTGGTTTCGTCTGTGGCCCACATTCGGGAGGTGCGGGTCCAATTCCCGTGGCCGGCTTACCTAACCCACGGGTCACCAGGTGAATGCTGGGTGGGTTAACTACATTCCCCTTCAATATTGCTATCCAATCGTCGAGCATACGAGCAGCTGGCAGAAAGAGATGGCCAATAGAGAGGGACTTATTGCGTCGAGGCCACGCTTACTCGTGTGACCGAATGGCTCTTGCTGTGGGAGTAAGCGAGATGAATGGTGCTAGGCCACGCCTACGCTAATGCGTAGCGCTAATGACCTGCCGAGTAGAGACGGGGTGTGGAGAGAGATAACCATGAACTACTGGACCCCTTCTCTTGCCGCCTTGGAGGATTGTGATGTTTCGTTAATAGGTGAAAACTTCCAGATACTGCGATTTGTCTACATAATCGATGCTTTGGATGAGTCAGTCAGTTTTTAGTTAGTCAGTTCTAGAGAGAGTTGTACTGCAAGATGCCGAGTGGCGAGTGCAGTGTGGACTTGCGTCCTGCGAACTGGTGAATTGTAATTGTGAGTGTTACGTAATTGTGTGTGGTACGTAATCGTGCTGTGATTTGCAAGTGTACCAACTGTAATTCGGTGGAAATAAAGAACAATTTGAGTTTGTGCAACTTGGCTTTTTAATTCTTCGAACCCACAAAGTCACAATTGGAGTCCGGAGTGGGATATTACAGCGATGGAGGCTGCATTGGTACAGATTCTAGAGAAGTTGGATGCGGCGTGCCGGTACGCGACACGACATCTGCGCGCGTCAAACCTCCCAAATACGATGGCGCGTCAAGGTTCAAGGTCTTCCGTTGTCAATTCGACACGGTCATCAGAGGAAGAGGCCGCCCAGCTAATAGCCAGCCTCCAGGGACGGGCCGCAGAAGTCCTAAACGCGATCCAGACAGCGGCGGCTCCCAAGCATATATGGGAGGTCCTGGAGAACCGTTTCGGGAGCACCACCTAGCCGCAGCCTACCGCAGTCAGCTGAAGACAAAGTCGCAACAGCCAGGGGAGACGCTGCAGGAGTTCACCCTGGCAATTGAGCAGCTGGCTAGCAAGGCGTTAGTTGACCTCCCGCCGAAATTCGTATCCCGGGAAAACGGTAGCATTGAGGATGGAGGCGGCCAAGGTGAGCGTTAACACATTAAGAACCATGGGTGTCCGCTACACGGGAGACCGAAGGCCAGCTGAGGGATGCCGGCCAAGACCTAGCGGCAAGTGTTGGAGGTGTGGAAAGCCGGGACACCTGGAGAGAGACTGCCCACACCAGGGAGAGCAGCTAGGAAACGAGTAAGGGCCGTCGTGGCGAGGGTCACGTCGGCGCCATTACCACCATCCCCTCGAGTGACACTGCCCACCTTCAGGCAGATCCAGGCGGATGGATGACAGCCTCATCGCGGACGGTTGGGTGAGTGTAAAGCCGTGCCGCGTGCTGGTGGACATCGGGGCAGCCGTGATAGTCATCAGACCTGGTATAGCCAAGGGTTTGCCGTCGAGGAAGCCAAGCCGAACATACCAGCTAATGCCGGCATCGAGTGACACCCTGCCTGTGGAGAAGGAGACTGCTGAAGCTGACCTTGGGACGTAGTGCCGTTCGTCTGTGTGTGTTCGTAGCGCAGGTGGCTGAGGAGGTGATTCTGGGACTGGATGCCCTCAGGAGCAACGGGGCGACGGTCGACGTCGGCAGGAAGGTCCTGCGGCTTAACGGAGAAGAGGACCGAGGAGCGCTTTGAAATCTGCGGGGTCGTCTTGAAGGAAGATGTGGTTGTCAGCGCGAGAAGCGAGGTAGTGGTGGCGGCGCGACTGGAAGGCCAGCGAACCAGGAACATGATGCTGGATCAGAAGACGCACACGGGCTGTGTAGCCAGAATATTACTGCCGTGCCGAGAGGAGGTGCCAGTGAGGCTGCTCAACCTGATGGACACCGATAACGACATCCAGGCTGGGACGGAGCTGTGGACGTGCGAGCCCGTAGTCAGCCTGACAGCAATCGACAAGACCGAGGAGCCAGTGCCGACGCAACACCTGGGGCCCCGACTAGAAGGCTTGCTGGAGAGGGCGGCCAAACACCTAACCGCAGAACAGCTAGAGAAAGTTCGACAACTGCTGAGACGATACCAGCGCGTCTTCAGCCAAGGCGACAGTTACTACGGCCGCACGGACCAAGTGCTCCACCGCATAGATACCGGAGTCGCTAGGCCTATTCGACAAACACCTAGACGCATTCCGCTGGCCAAACAAGGGCCGGTATGAGATATGCTGGAGGACATGAAATCCAGGGGAGTGATTGAAGAGTCTGGCTGCCCTTGGTGTTCCCCTGCAGTCTTGGTGACAAAGAAGAACGGCGAGCAACGCTTCTGTGTGGACTACAGGAAGCTGAACGCTGTCACCCGGAAGTCTGTTTCCCCTTACCCCGGATTGACGACACTCTGGACACGCTAGATGGTGCCCAGTGGTTCTCGAACCTGGACCTGAAGTCGGGTTACTGGCAGGTGGCTCTAGACCCGAGAGACAAGGAGAAGACCGTATTTTCGACATGCCAAGGGTTTGGCAGTTCACAGTTATGCACTATGGCCTCTGCAACGCACCAGTTACCTTACACCGCCTCATGGAGTCAGTGATGAGAGGACTGACTTATGATGCCTGCCTGTTATACCTGGACGACATCATAATCGTCAGTAAAACTTTCGGAGACCATCTCGACAATCTGAGTAAGGTGCTACAGAGACTGCAGGCGAGCAACTTGAAGCTGAACGCGAACAAGTGTAAGCTTTTCCGCAAGGAAGTCAACTACTTGGGCCACATAGTCTCACCAACCGGAGTGGCCACACACCCGGAGAAGACACAGGCCGAGAGAGATTGGCCTCGGTCAAAGGATAAGCGAAAGTTTCGCAGTTTCCTGGGACTGTGCAGTTACTATCGCCTATTCATAATGGGGTTCAACAACATCGACAAGCCCTTCACCCGCCTGACTTAGGAACACCGACCTCATGTGTGGACGGAGGACGCCGAAGGCGCTTTCCAACTTCTGAAGAAGACACTGTGCAGTGCTCCTGTTCTGGGATTTCCACAACCAGGTGGGGCTTTCATTGTGGACACCGACGCCAGTGACCACTGCATTGGGGGTGTCCTATCCCAAGTCCAGGACCGCCACGAGCGGGTGATAGCCTACTACAGCAAGACGCTATCTAAGGCAGAGAACTACTGCGTCACCCGGCAAGAGCTACTGGCGGTAGTGAAAACCTTGGAGCACTTCCACAAATACCTGTACGGTTAGCCATTCCACCTGAGGACTGACCATTCCGCCCTAACCTGTTTACTGAGCTTTAGAAACCTGGAAGGCCATAGAACACGTTGGGTCCAGAGGCTACAGGAGTACGACGTCACCTCTGAACATCGTAGAGGGAAGAGCCACGGCAGTGCAGACGCCATGTCCCGGAGACCCTGTCCAGAAGAGTGCGGCCAGTGCACAAGAGTGGAAGAGAAGGAGTGTGCCGCAGCTGTCAGAGTGCTCACGCCAGTACCTGCGGATGGCTGGGATAGCGCAGGCCTTAGGAGGGAGCCGACTTGGGACCACTCTTGAGGGAAGTGGAGGCAGGGACGAGACCAACCTGGGAGGACATCGCACCGAGTAGTGCCACCTACAAGTCGTACTGGGCCCAATGGAACTCGCTGAAGATCAGAGAGGGCGTGCTGTTCCGGGTATGGGGATCACCCGATGGGAAGACGCAGAGAAAGCAGTTGGTACTTCCCCGAAGTAAGGTCAAAAGGTGGTCTTAGAGGAAGTGCACGCCGGTACTTCAGGATGACACCTGGGATCAAACCGTACGATCGACAAACTCGGACAGCGCTACTACTGGCTCAGTCTCCAAGCAGACGCTGAGAGATGGTGTCGTCATTGCCGCGTGTGCGCGGCGAGTCGCGGCCCCCAGACTAGGAGCCGGGGTCGCATGCAGCAGTACAACGTCGGATCGCCATTCGAGCGGATCGCCTTCAACATAGCTGGACCATTCCCGGTGTCCGACCGAGGCAACAAGTACCTGATGGTAGACGGGGACTACTTCACCAAGTGGCCGGAGGTGTATGCCATCCCGAACCAAGAGACAAAGGCAATCACAGACTGCCTCGTGGAGCAAGTATTTTGCCGATTTGGGGTGTCATTAGACCTCCACATTGACCAGGGCATCAATTTTGAGTCCAACCTAATGAAGGAGGCACTGGAGAGACTTGGGGTGAACAAGACCCGCACAACACCCCTAAATCCACAGTCGAACGGCATGGTCGAAAGATACATCAAGACCTTAGAAGAACATCTGAGGAAGGTCGTGGCCAGCCATTATCGAGACTGGGACGTCAAAGTGCCACTGCTCTTGCTGGCCTACCGCTCGTCAACACACGACACCGCGGGGATGACGCCAGCCAGCTTAATGTTCGGCCGAGAGTTACGCCTCCCTTGTAACCCGGCTTTTGGGAGCCCTCCGGAAGCAAAACTGCCAGCAACTGAGTATGTGGAGAACCCGGTGGAGCACCTCCACGGCATGCACGAGATGGCACATCAGAACATCCAGAAGGCGAGCAACCACATGAAGACCCGATACGACAGGCAGGCCAACAGTCAAGGGTTCCAGCAAGGTGACCTGGTCTGGTTGTAGCGCCCTACCCGGATCAAGGGACGCTGCCCGAAGCTTCAGCAGTCATGGCAAGGACCATACCGGGTGGTGAAGAGGATTAATGACGTGGTCTATCGCATACAGAAGGTGCTCCGAGGAAAGATATTGGTGGTACATCTGGATCGTCTGGCCCGCTACGATGATGCTGTTCGGGACGACCAGCCTTGACGAGGGAGCAGTGTTACCCAATCGTCGAGCATACGAGCAGCTGGTAGAAAGAGATGGTCAATAGGGGGGACTTATTGCGTCGAGGCCACGCCTACTCGTGTGACCGAATGGCTCTTGCTGTGGGAGTAAGCGAGATGAATGGTGCTAGACCACGCCTATGCTAATGCGTAGCGCTAATGCCTGCCGAGTAGAGACGAGATGTGGAGAGAAATAACCAGAAACTACTGGACCCCCTTCTCCTGCCACCTTGGAGGACTGTGGTGTTTCGTTAATAGGCGGAAACTTCCACATACTGTGATTTTCTATATAATCGATGCTTTGGACGAGTCAGTCAGTTTTTATTATTGCCGCATCGTAAGTTGGTGATTGGCGTTTTTCCTCTACGTGCTACTCAGCTGCGAAAACAAGGAGAGGGGATAAACACGTCACTGACACGTCATTGTGGTCGCCTAGCAACCAGCAATCCACCAATCAAATGTAAACTGTTGCCATAGCAGCCGGGCACGCTTATCCTACGTTGCGAACTTTATCGCACTACACCAACGTGCTTTATGCATGTCGCTAGTCTATCGGCATGTTGAGGTTTGCAGTAAACAAACACTGCTACTATTGTTGCTTCGCTTATGAATCAGTGGTATCACAATATCGTGGTAGTTCGTTGCCATTTTAGTATGAGACCGTACGCGTTGTTGGAAGGGAACAGGTGTGGATTTAGTTTCAAGGAATATCTTATGAGGTTTTCTGGGTTAATGACCAGCCTTTTCGGTTTAATGACCAACCGTTCTTACCTGTCTTTGCCCGGTCCAGTTCTAACATGAATAACCCTTACGGTACTTAGGGTATTTGTCCCTGTCATCACTGCCAAACAAAGAGTGTACTGCTTCAAGTAGTGAATGTTTCACAGGGTATGAACAGCTTTACTTTTCGTAACATAATTCGTGTATTTCAGTGATCAACTTTGGTGTTTCGGTGTAACTTTAATATTTAGCTAATTATCGTTACTCATGGCTGCCACAGACACTTGTGCTACAGAAACAGACAAAAAAGCTATCTGTGAAAACCACAAAAAAATGTTTTGGGCACGGAATCCCAATTAAAGGACAAGCAAGGGAAATTATAGGCTCCGTAAGATAATATTTTGAGGATGAAAGAGACAATGGGGGTCCAATAATTCCCATTTCAAAATTACTGGACAGAACCTCAGCTGCTGTTGGTGTAAGTAAGAATACCATAGTTAGAGTAGAGAAAGAGAAATACGCTAGTGAAGAAAAATAGGCATGTACATCGCGGTTACAAACTCCAGGGAAGAAGAGGAAGCGACATAACCGGGTCACTAACCTGGACCCATTTCAACAAGATGCCATTCACCGCCATATATATGCGTATTATACAAGGAAGCAATATCCTACACTTTCAAAACTGCACTCATCTCTACAAATGGATTATCTTTTTACAGGTGGCAAGACCTCACTTCAAATAGTTAGAACTTTAGAATTTCGCTATAAAAACTAAATGGCCGTAAGATCTTGCTGGAAAAACCGGACATATGTGCCTGGTGCTGTGGGTTCCTACCAGAAATTATTTCTTGTGATTTTGGATATATTGTATGGATTGATGAAACCTGGGCGAATGCTAATCATTGTATTAACAAGGGCTGGACTGATGATACCTTGGGAGCAACAATGCGGGTGCCATTAGGTAAAGGTGAAAGAATAATCCTCCTTCACGCGGGAAGCTCTTTTGGATTTATTCCGAACTGTTGCCTCCTCTTCAAATCTAAGAAAACAGGAGACTATCATGAAGAAATGAACCATTCCAAATTTCTTAAATGGTTCAATGAGCAGTTATTAGTCAATTTGGAGAGCAGTTCCATAATTGTCATGGATAACGCAAAATATCACTGTGTTGTTTTAGACAAAACTCCAACAATGGCATCCTGGAAGAGTGTTATTTTGGAATGGCTTGTTCGCTACAATGTGCGTGTTCAAGACCATTTAAAAAGGTATGAATTGTTTGAACTGGTAAATGCAAACAAACCGCAGCTCCCAAAATATATAGTTGATGAAATTGCTGTAGAAAAAGGCCACAAAATTATTAGACTTCCTCCCTATCATTGCCATTTTAATGCAGTAGAGTTGATTTAAGCCCAAATAAAGTGATATGTAGCGCGCAGCAATACAGATTCCACTATAACATCTGTTATAAAACTAACGGAACAAGCAATAGCAAAAAAAGTGCTAAAAATTGGGAAGATGCGGTTTGTCACACAAAAAAGTTATAGTGGCAGCATGGGAAAACGAAGGCGTTTTGGCAGAAAGTGTGGAAGAACTCGTAATTTCCGCGAGAGGTTGCAGTAGCTCTGACGACGACGACGACGACGATGACGGCGGCGACGACAACAAGGACGACGATCATCAGGAAAGCAGTAGCAATGACAGCAGCGACTTTGAGATAAGTGGCATATTCCCGTTGGAATAAAATGCATAATTTTGTGCAGGTATGGCACTGTTTCTTTAAATATTAACTGTAGCTAACCATTCATTTTTTGTTTGTTCCGAAGATTTCGTATGCTGTAATTAGGTAACTGCTCACTTAAACGTGTAGACAGTCTTGCGGCAGTTTTACGATTAATACTGCAGTATGCAAATTTCTAGGATAACGTGCGTGTGCATTACCGCAACCAAACTTCCTCCCCCCCCCCCTCTAGCCATCATCTTCGTTACCTAGCACGTGAAGAGGGACGGTAAAGTGGCAACGGTGCTATCCCCACTCCTTCAACTGTCAATCACCAACTTATAATGCACCCATAATAGTCAGTTCTAGAGAGAGTTGTACGGCAAGGTGCCGAGTAGCGAGTGGTGTGGACTTGCGTCCTGCGAACTGTAATTGTGTGTGGTACGTAATCCTGCTGTAATTCGCAAGTGTACCAACTGTAATTCGGTGGAAATAAAAAACTTTTTGAGTTTGTGCAACTTGACTTTTTAAATCTTCGAACCAACAGTCACAATATGAAAGCTTGAGGTAAATAATGTAGAAGTAGCAACCAAATAATACCTGAATGCTTATCTTCATCACACTTATTCCTGTTACCTGCTACTTTAATGCATATTTACAACGATAGGAATCACAATTATTCCAGAAATGCAGAACAAAGCACTTGCTGGCTAATATTTTTATGTTTATACACAATGTTCTACGAATCTAGATAAATAACACATTTAATTTTGAGTTTCTAAAGCTGTAATTTGTTACTTTACTCATAAAAAGGACAAATAAAGCTGGCACTGCCATCTACAAAACCAAGAGGAACTATGACTCCCGCCATCTACTCAGGCTGTAAGAACTGTTAGCGGTTGCTTCTTTAGAAATAAACAATATTGTTATTTAAGGATTTAGGAATAGACATTTTCTTGTTTTGCATCGTATTTGATGCTGAACTTGTGTACCAAGTCGGAGATTTATCTGACATTGTCTTTGAGAGTTGCGTTGTTAATAGACAGACACATATAGAGAGCCGGACTTTTAACTAAAAATGATTCGTCTTTTCTGGATTTGCGGACCATAACATATTAGTTTCAGTAAATATATGTTTTAATTTTTGGGTGGACGTCGATGCCTTTGTGTACCTATTATAGGTAATGTAAATATAGTAAAGCTCTAACACTTTAACTGCACACGATTTTCACTTGTTACTTGTAAGGATATTTCGCTCCTTACTAAAACATGGTAGCGACATTTAATCAGAAGTACACGTCGTGAGACACACCGAATAGAAACAACGGTATTTTAGTACCAAATGAAGTTCATTTTCTATTTCTTCAGTAGTGGTCTTTACTGTGAATGCCTTTTTACAACAGGTAAGCTGCAAGCAATGGTATAAAAGTATTATATTTCTTGGTATTTGTTTGAAGTTTTCAATAATTCCACTTTTTCTGATATAGGAAGCCGTTATTCATACCTTTATGTTTTGGTCAAGTAAAAGGGAACTGAGTCAATAAGTATCGATCAGTTGTGCTAAAATATTTGACTATCACTTAAAGCCTGCTGCATTCTCAGGTTTCCCTTGTAGCTACAAAACAATATGTAACAACAGTATTTCTACAAATATTTATATTGTTTACGGTAAAGTAAAGAGAGAAAGAGTTTGTAAGAATTGTTGGTACGAGACTAAGCAGAGAAATTCATTTGAGTACTATAGAGATCTTTTTATTGATATTCAATTTGCAGACGACGTAAGAGGTTGGCTAGACCGCTTGTCCCTCAATTGTATCCCACAAGGCCGTTTGTGGTGACTGGCTGTGTTTTCTGTGCGTAGTCCCATTTCCCTCGCCATTCATTCTGACTCTTCCCTAACTATATTCTGTTTATTTATGCCCGATATCGGGCGGTTTTCCTGTGGTAAACAATTTTTGTTTAATTACTTAGAATGATTTGAATTTTCTAACTTGGCACCCCATTATAGTGCATTCTGCTAAAGCTCTATTTCTTTATCTTTTTTTTCCATTTATACCCCTCCTTTAACTACAATGGTCATATTGGCGGCCGTTCTGCTTTAGAACATGTCGACGGTGTTAACTCGAATTCGTTAGGTTTTAATAATTAGATCACGCACACATTCACACTCTCATTCATACTTCCAGTCTCTGGGGAAGATGAGGAATTATCTTTGGCAGATTATTATCTTTTTTTTCACTAAGAGATAGACAGAGACACAGTATACACTTTTTTATTCCAAGTAATTGTAGCATTATTCATTTCCGAAACATTTGTTCTTCAGCTTTCCAATAACATGCTTTCATATCATTCACCTGTTTCTATTGTTGCCATGGAAAGAGGCAGCATATAGCAGTCCACCTTTTAAAGATTTTTATTTGTTCCATTTATACCCCTCCTTTAACTGCAATGGTCATATCGGCGGCCGTTCTCCTTTGGAACATATTTAAGGTATTAACTCGTATTCGTTGGGTTTTAATCATTAGATCTCACACACATTCGCACCCTCATTCATACTTCCAGACTCTAGGGAAGATGAAGAATTATCTTGGTCTGAGAAATATCCCCACTGCCGGGAACCGGACCCTAGCACGGCAGGCAGGTGCGCCACCGACTGAGCTACGGGGCCAGCCATTTCTATTTTGTTGTTAACAATATCGTAAAATTTGTTATATAGTTTTGTCTAGGTGTGTTCATATAGCCAGCGGTACACTGTAATAGAACTTCGTTAACAGTTGACTTTGAGAGAACTTGACTGTTTTCTCCCACAAGTGCATCTTTGGTTGTCGAATTTCTAAGTGAAGTGTAACACTTTTTCTATGTAGTATTTATTGTCAGATAAAGTAACATACAATATTTCGCTTTTAATGTTCTTGCATTGCTACTGTAGCTTGAAATAATTATTCTCCCCTACCACAAATATTTTATTCATGATCTATTCACAAAAAAAAGTAAAGTTGTAAAGTTTCCTGAGTCAAAAGAAGATTATCTTCATGCCAAAATGTAATGAAAAGTTTGAATGTTCTGAGAATGTCTTCAGAAATTTTCTTTATTCTGGAAGATTTTTTCCATTATTTATAAATCTCAAGAAATGTGGGGAAAATTTTATATAATTGTTATTTGTTTGAATTTTCCAGTACTAAATTGTTTCTCAAATACTAAATCGTTATTATTGTTATTATTTTTCTATATTTGGCCATAAAAGAGAACAGACTTCCAAAACAAGCCTAATATATTCCTAAAATAAGACCTGAAGCTTTCCTGGCGAGGAATACACTCACTTTCTTCTCGGGCAGCAAGCCTGGTGAAAAGATGATTAGATATCAACGTTTTGGGAGTGTGCATCTCTCCCATCATCAGGAGATTTATAAAATGTTATAACCTCAAATGAAATACTGGATATAACACAAATATACACAAAGACAAAACACTATCAAAATTCTCATTACTGAACAAAAGACTGTTTTCAGTAAATTAAATGCCAGGTCAGGGAATGGCGTGAGTATAGAAACTTGTGTCAAAGAAACGTAACTACTTAACTTGATTATCAAGCTGTATTGATCTTTGCTTCTTAATTCGACGGATTTCCATTTTAAGGCCAGTTTCCAAGAGAGGCTGAACTGAAATCCAACATCACGATTAAGCATGCTCCTTTCAGAGGAAATCGCCAAAGCCTCCTTAATTCTCCGCTCCCAGTAACTGTTGCATTTTGCCAAGATAGCCGTCTCCCGAAAGTTGGCTCTATGGTCGTTATCAAAACAATGCTCTGCCAGTCCAGACTTCACAGTTTGCATTAAACGAATGCTCCGTTCATATTCGATTATTCTAGTAGCGATGGTCCTTCCGGTCTGTCCTATATACGATGTCCCACATCCACAGGGAATGCGGTATACTCCCGGAACTTGGAAGTCCAGTTTGTCTTTCACTGGTCTCAACAGATGTTTAATCTTCGGAGGTGGCTTGTGGATGGTCCTGATGCTGTATTTGGCGATAGTTCTGCTGATTCTGCTGGATAGATTGCCGGTAAATGGGATGCAGGCTGTAGCGGTAGGCTTATCTGACGCTTGCTGTATTACAGGTTTCCCTTTCCTAGCTTTGGTGATCGAGGCTTCAACGTCATATTCGGGGTAGCCGTTTTGACGGAAAGTGAGTCTCAGGTGCTGTAATTCTTGTTTTAAGTGCCTGGGATCAGAGATAGACAAAGCTCTGTGGGCCAGTGTATTGAGAACTCCCAGTCGTTGAGACTTATGATGGAAACTATGAGCGTTCAGATAAAGATCGGTGTGTGTAGGCTTGAGATATACAGCATGCCGAAGTGTACCGTTGCTGTTTTTTGAAACAAGAATGTCCAAGAATGGAACAGTCTTTTGTTTAGTAATGCGAACTTTGATAGTGTTTTGTCTTTGTTTATAGTTGTGTTATATCCAGTATTTCATTTGTGGTTATAACATTTTATAAATATCCTGATGATGGGAGAGATACACACTCCCGAAACGTTGATGTCTAATCATCTTTTCACCTGGCTTGCTGCCCGAGAAGAAAGTAAACGTAATATATTCCTATATTTCGTTGAACCAATATGAATTATTTTTCAAACAATAGCAACACATTTTAGTTTTATATCATGTGAAAACATTGTTATGCGTCACCATAAGTAAAATAACATCATTACGTAATACTTTCGTTACTGAACTTTTAGTGCATAGACATGACTAATCTCTGCAAAGAGTCGAATTGTCTCTACCATATTTAATAGAGCAGATCAAGCAGAAGAATAAAGTTAAAATTTGCAAGACAAAAATACATTATTCTTCAGGAACGCCTACTCTAACATGGTGTCAAAGACATTTGACTATCGATTACCTCGTAGATGGCATAGTCCGATGTTCAATTTTTCTTTTCTTATCTGAAAAACAAGAAACAATTGTGTCAAAAATGTATTCACCTCTTGCCCAGTAAAAAGTTTTGTCTTCCTTGCCTTTTACACACTTGACTTCTTTTTTATATATTTATATATAAATATTTATATATTTATTTATATATTTATATATATATATATTTATATATTTACTATATCCCCTCCGTGTTTAATCGATAATGTAGATCAACATCGAATACTTCGGCCAAAAAATGAAATGAAATGTGTAGTGTCTAACGCCCGTTTTTACTACATACGGCACCGCAGGCGGTGACACTGATGATACATGAGATGAAGATGGAGTACCGGTGGAATGAGATGGCGGGGGAAACCGGAGGTCCCGGAGAAAACCCGTCCCAACGCCGTGTTGTCCACCACAAATCTCACTTTGCGGTCACCTGGGATCGAACCCGGGCCGCCTTGGAGAGGGCCAAGCGGTCTAACCACTGAGCCACGGCGTGGCCTACTTCGGCCAAAGACCTGACGATTTTAGTACATGTGATTTCTCTGAAAAAATATGCAAACATCACTTCCTCTCGAATATTCGTAACACTTTTTGAACTACACCATTTCTTAAAACATAAATATTGTCGCGAAGCCGTTATCTACAGTAGCACGGCTTGTGTACACAAAGAGCCGGCAAATAAAGATAGTTGAGAGAAAGGACTTGCCGGCATAGATTAAGTTACGCTTCTGGAAGGTGATAGAATATTCGGATTCTTTATTGTTCTGGAACAGTCTCGAATTTATCAATGAGGTATTTAAGAAGGCGACGACTCGCCAAGGGTCGGTCGTGAACAGATGTTGTGTAACAAGAGTATTGTAAACACAGGTAATCAGAACGTTTGTTGTGATCATCGACCTTGGTAGACTGTGTGTATGTGACGTAATGTTGTTACGTGAGAATTGAACAGTGTATTTCTACGGGAAGAAAGAACATTTGGAATATCTGCAGCTCGAACCTTTAATTCTACGAACCCACAAAGTTATATATGTTACCCAATCGTCGAACTTACAATCAGCTAGCAGGAAGAGTTGGCCAATAGAGGGGGACATAAGGCATCTAGGCCACGCCTATGACGTACCGAGTAGAGGCGGGGTGTGGGGAGAAATGACCAGAGACCAAATGGTTACCCCTCCCCCTGCCTTCCCCGTGGAAAGACGGTAAAATCTCTGGTATATCTTTCCTCTCCATTGTATAGAATTTTCTAGAATCAGTTAGCCACCTATAAATAGAAGCACGGTGCGCCAAGTCAGTCAGTTTTTAGAGTCGGTTGTAAGAGTTCAGAGTCAGAGTTTACGGCAAGGTGCCAAGTAGTGTGGACCTGCGAACTGGTGGATCGTAATTGTGTCTGTTACGTAATTGTGTGTGGTACATAATTCTGCTGTGAATTGCAAGTGTACCAAGACTAACTCGGAGGAAATAAAGAACATTTTGAGTTTGTGCAACTGGGCTTTTAATTTCACGAACCCACAAAGTCACAATATTCTTTGTCATAAAGTGCCGATTACTTTTGTGGCAGCATACTAAGATTAGGAATTCGAACTTCTCAGATTTCTTCAGGTATAAAATTTTCCTGAAATGGTAACAAAAGGTTAATCTGTCGCTATCATAGGCGATAGCTGGTACAAAGTTGTCAGCATGGCTCTTTCTCTTTATTTTTTACGCTCTCTATAAATATGTCGTAACTACGTGGGACGGCCGCTCAGTCTGCTCTCGTCTCATCCTTCCTCCCGGGGATGCCCCATCTGGGGCACAGGTACGAGAGCTGTTCAATCAAGAATTATCACAATTCTTTTTCGACAACGTACTTTTACTCGTCCTCATAATTTTGATGATCCTTCTCATAATAGTCTCTCCTGAATGCAATGCACTTGTCCCAGCGTTTCTGCCAGTCTTCAAAGACATACTGGAAACCATTTTTTGAGAGATCCTTCAAAATCGCCTCCGCAGGCTTCACTACAGCTTCTGATGATGGATAATGCCTCCCACGAAGGCGTTTCTTCAAGTTACGGAATAGAAAAAGGTCACATGGGGCTAAATCCGGACTATAGGGAGGGTGAGGGATGCACTTCACGTTAATTTTTGCAAGATATTCAGCAACAACACTGGCAATATGTGGCCGTGCATTATTGTGGTGCAGCATCCAGCCTGCTTCATGGAAATGTGGTCTTTTGCGCCTGATATGGACTTGCAATGTTTTCAGGACATCCCTGTAGTAATGTCCAGTTACTGATGTGTGTGAAGGTACAACATGCTGATAAACCATTCTATGAATAAAAGAATGAGATGACCATAACTTTCCCAGCAGAGGAACCACTTTTTCTTTTGAGGGGTTGATGATGAAGTAGAATGCCACACCGAGCTTTGCTGTTCGCTCTCAGGATCAAAATGAGGTAGCCAAGTTTCATCAACAGTGATTACGTTTGAAAGAAACTCCGGATCTTCCTCTAACATCAACTTTAACTGCAAGCAGTCCTGCATGCGAATGACCTTTTTTTCGGGAATCAACAGTCTTGGAACCCATCGCACACAAACACGTCTTATGTGTAATGTTTCTGTCATCAACGTGTGGGTGACACCCAATGAAATGTTCATTATTTCAGAAAGTGATCTTAAGGTAATTCGTCGATCCTCTCTCACAATGGCGGCAGCAGTGTTGATGTTTTCTTCCATAAGAGCAGTAACTGGAGCACCAGGTCACCTTCCTCTGATATTGATTGTCTCTCCTCTTTAAACATTTTAAACCACCTGTGAGCTGGGCTGTAGGGAAGAAGAGAGTCTCCATAGGCCTCCTGTAACATTGTATAGGCCTCAACTGAAGATTTGTTGAGACGAAAGCAGATTTTCAAAGCCACACATTGTTCCTCGCGTGTTACCTCCTTTGCAGCGGTAGACGATACTGAACATGTCTGAACTTGCCTGGTTCTCACAGGCGAGGACCAAGAGTACCAACAATGAAACTACTACGGTGTGTTTGTTTCACATTAAGCTAAGAGAATATAATAAGATTGAATTTTGGTGCGAAAAATTATGGCCGTAGAAAATTATGATCATTCTTTATTGAACAGCCCTCGTACAATAAACAGATCATGATTGGTCGCAGTGCCAAAACCCTCCGTACGCTTCTGTCCTATCCTAAATTCATATTTTCATAATAACTCACGACTATCTCCAGGTGCAAACAGAACGAACAGACCATATAGCACCTTATATACGACCCATGTAAAGTTATTGATAGTAAATAGTAACATTGAATGTAAAATGTATTATATTTTGTAAAAGAATTAGAATATTCTTGTAAAAGAGCTGTTTCTAGCTTACAGTATTATCAGTATATAATACACGAATTTTTACTTAAATAATAAACAAACGAATAAATGCACGTATACCGCCTGGAAGTGCACTATTATATTTCTTTCATCATGCACTCAATAAGTGTTACATTAAAAACATATTACATTTTGTTCTTTAATCAGCTGTTTTCGTAGAAAAATTCTTTGTTATCATGGAATGCTTAATTCAACGAGAAGTTCGATGAATATGGGGACATATTTCTGACAGAGATTCGGTAGTAACAGGTGACATCACACAGAGCGTTTAAATACCTTATCACTTAAAAGAATAGCCCAAATAAGAACGTACATCAGATTTTTCTGCAGTTTATCAGTTTAGCAAAACCCATCCAGAGTAAAATATCTCTTCAGAAGATGATGTCAGGAAACTCAACATGTCCATCGAATTTGACAAGAAAATAATATATTTTCGATCTATGACTCTCACAACGTGCATTTCCGGTAAAATCTTAGTATCGAATTTTTAGGGTTGAGCGCAATAGTTTCTGAAGCTACAGTAACAGCAGAAGATCATGTAAATGTAAAATATTAGAGCTTTACTATATAAAAACGCACGTAGTAGGTAAGGAGGTTACTGCATCCCACCCAAAATTCCAAACCCAGATTTACTGAAAATGCAAGCTTTGTGCTCCCCTAATCCCTCCAAAAATCATTTTAGACTACAGCTCCGTCTTAGTCAGTGTGTGTGTGCGTGCGTGTGTGTGTGTGTGTGTGTGTGTATGTGTGTGTGTGTGTGTGTGTGTGTGTGTGTGTGTGTGTGTGTGTGTGTGTGTGTGTGTGTGTGTGTGTGTGTGTGTGTGTGTGTGTGTGTGTGTGTGTGTGTGTGTGCCTTTTAACAACATAACTCTCAGTCCGCTTCGGTAGCGTAGATGGTAGCGTGTCTGCCTCACGTTCAAGTGGTCCCGAGTTGGAATCTCGGTCAGGGTGAGTTACCTGGATAAGGTTTACCCGGGGTTTTCCCTTATCCTTCAAGAGGAATGTAACTACACACACACACACACACACACACACACACACACACACACACACACACACACACACAAAACATAACTCTCAAAGGAAATGTATAATAAATCCCCGACTTGGTATACAACTTCTGTGTCAAATTTGATGCGGCACAAGAAAATGCCCATTACAAACTACGTCAATAATGATTTTGTTTATTTGTAAAGGAGCAGCAGCTCACAAGTTGTAGGTAGCTCACACGTTCAAGAGATCCCAAGTTCGAATCTTGGTCAGGGTGAATTACCTGGATAAGGTTTTTTCCGGGGGTTTCCCTTATCCTGACAGACGAATTTCGGGTAACTCTAAGTTCCATGGACCCCGGACGCATTGAGCATCATTTCACCCATTTCATTCATCGTCCGATATAACTAAATGTTGGAGGACGTAAACTACAATTACAATAACAACAACAACAACAACAATAATAATAATAATAATAATAATAATAATAATAATAATAATAATAATAATAATAATAATAATAATAATAATAATAATAATAATAATAATAATAATAATAATAATAATAATAATAATAATAATAATAATAATAATAATAATAATAATAATAATAATAATAATAATAATAATAATAATAATAATAATAATAATAATAATAATAATAATAATAATAAATAAATAAATAAATAAATAAATAAATAAACGTACGTAGCTCAGCATTGAGTACATAGATGGCTGGCTGGAGTAATAGTTCCTCTTTGTTCTGTAGATGGCAGTGTCAGCTTTCTCCTTCTTGCGAGAAAGGATACAAATTAGAGTTGTAGACTTTCAAAATTAGAGAAGACTTACATATTAGGATTCTGGAATATTATTTATAAAATAATAGCTTTGAACAGAAGGTGTTTCGCTTTGTTGTTTTTGGAGTAATGAATATTTAGAGTTGTAAATCCGCCTTAAAGTAAAGAATACGTAAGCATTATGTATTATTTTCCTTTACTAATCTTTATCAATTTCGTTCTATCTGTCAGAAACTCTTTTGAGAACCTATACTGAACAAACGTAATGGCATAATTTGTTACGACTTTCATATGAACAATTTGCTCTGTACTCCAAGCACTGCAAACAGGCTTCATTAGATAGCCATGCAGTAGTTTGTAATTATGCGTTGGTTTTTTTTTTTTTTTTTCAAATTTATATTCCGATAGAAAAGTATGAATATGAGGCGATATGCGTATTTTTGTTTCGACCTCCGTGCTGAATCCCCTACGTAACGTAGTTCAGTCCAGAGCTCAATACAACCATGCAGTCTACTGCATGACTATCTGATAAACCAGTTTACACTTCTAGGAGTACAGGATTACTACTTGTTTATATGAAAGACATAATGACTTATATCACTAAGTTTGTTCAATATAAGTATTAAAAACAACAACCCCTGTATTGACTTAAATGAATGCCTGAATGCATATCTTGATCAGACTTATTCCTATACCTGGTTACTTTAATGCATATTGTGACTTCGTGGTTTCCTGAAATTAAAAGTCCAGGTTTCAAACATTAAAAATTACCTTTTATTTCTGTAGAAACACTTTAGTCAAACTGACAGTCCAGAATTACGTCATATACACAATACAACTTGCAAGGTCAACGACCACAAAAGAGCTCACTTTTACAGCTGTTCACGCACACGCGACCAATTACCGACTAGCTGTGTCCCAAGAGCCAAGAGCAGGTCGCCCGGGTTCTCCCGGGCGGAGAGTTACACCTATCCGCTGTGCTGATTTACCTGTGCGGTATAAAAGATATAGTAATATGCGCGAGCTTGCGTGTCGTTGCGTAAGACGGCGCAGTTGGCCTCTATTGATGCTTCTGGTGCCGGAATGTCCCTCCGATGAAGGGGGCAGTGCCCGTTCCACCTCGCTTTGGGCGGCCGTTAGCGATCCGTCAAGAAGAGGGGGGAACCAGTAGCGAGAGGCTAGATGGAATTTGCTTTTAAAGTTAGGTTTTTTCCCAGGTCTCGCGCACGCTCTCGGACGCAGTTGCAGGTGTCACCCTTCCAGCCACGACCAAGGTGCGGCGTGACCTGGCGGTGATTGGGGATAAAGGAGGAGAGGCAGACTTTACCACCCGAGGGCATCCTTGGGGAGGCGGTAGCTCCTCCGTCTACTGGAGAGACGGTGGTCATATTGACCAAGTGTGTTCACTAGCTGGTTTGTGTGAGGAGTGATCTTGGCATACAACGTGCGCGTTCGTTCACGCACGGTGTCCTCAACGTAGGGTGTGCCAGACTGGGTGTGCAGGAAGTTGATGGGAACCTGCGGTCGATACCGTAGATCATACTTAAAGCCCTGTTCTGTACGGCCTGCAGACTGCGGAGGGTGGTATGAGCCACCGAACCCCAGACCTCGCATCCATACAGGTTCAGAGGCGGAATACTGTCTCCCAGCGGCGGGCGGCGGCTTTTATAGCTTACTCCTGTTCCGGAATGATCTCAAACAATCAAGGCGGTGCTAGAAGAAAGACGAACAATCCAGAAATCCGTCTCCTCCCCCCCACCGTTTCGGCGAGCATTTTTTCTCTGCACTGCACTGCCCGTCTCTTTGAACTCGTCCCTCGCGCCGCCTCTCAACAATGCGTTCGCGATAATATTTACAACGATAGGAATCACGATTATTCCTGAAATGCAGAACAAAGCACTTGCTGGGTAATGTTGTTTGTTACCTTTATACACAATGTGCTCCAAATCTAAATATATAACGCATTTAATTTTGAGTTTCTAAAGCTGTAATTTGTTACTTTGCTCACAAGATGGACAAATAAAGCTGATGCTGCCATCTAGAGATGAAAGAGGAACTATGTCCTGCCATCTACTCAGCCTGTACCAACTACGTGTTAGCGGTTGACTCTTAGGAAAAAAAAAATCGTTGTTTAAGGACTTAGGAATGGGCATTTTCTTGTGCTGCATCATTTTTGATGCTGAAATTGTGTACCAAGTTGGGAATTTATCTGACATTTTCTTTGAGAGTTGTGTTGTTAATAGACAAACACATACAGAAAGACAGGCCTTTAACTAAGAATGATTTTTTTCTTCTCTGGATTCGGGGGACCATAAAACATTACTTTCAGTAAATATATGTTTCGATTTTTGGGTGGAAGTCAATGCCTTCTATACCTACAAATATAGTAAAGCTCTAATACTTTAAAATCACACGACTCTCACTTGTTACTTATAAAGGTATTTCGCTCCATACTTGAACATGATAGCGACATTTAACATGTTGTGAGACACACTGAATCAAAATAAATATATTTTAGTACCAAATGAGGATAATTTTCTATTTCTTCAGTGGTGCTCTTTACTGTGAATGCGTATTCACAACAGGTAAACTGTAAGAAATGGAAAAAATTACTGTTTCTTGGTCTTTGTTTGAAGTTTTCAATAATTGCACTTTTCTGATATAGGAATTCGTTATCCATATCTTTATCTTTTGTTCAAGTATAAGAGAACTGAAGTTCAAAGTCATAACATATCGATTAGTTGTGTAAAAATTTGACTATCACTTAAAACCTACTACAGTCCCAGGTTTCCCTTGTACCTACAAGAAAATATGTAATAAGAGTATTTCTACAAATATTTACATGGATTACCATGCAGTAAAGGGAGAAAGTTTGTAAGAATTGTTGGTAGAAGACTGAGCAGAGTAAGTCATTTGAGTACAATAGAAATTAAAATCTTATATTACTTGTTATTTGTTTGAATTTTCCAGTACTAAATTATTTCTCAAATACTAAATTGTTATTATTTCTCTATATTTGGCCATTCGTTTTATATCATGTGAAAACATTATTTATCCGTCACCATAAGAAAGACAACATATTAATACTTTTGTTACTGTAAAGTATAACTTTTACTGTATAGATATGAATAATTTCTCCAAAGTGTCAAATTATCCCTACCAGAGTTAATATAGCAGAACTAGCAGAAGAACAGAAGTGGCTGCTGGACATCCGTCAAGTGATATTGGTTATGAAAAAAAAACTTCGAACTGGAAAGTAGTAACTCATGGAGTACCTCAAGGTTCCGTGTTAGGGCCTTTATTATTTCTGATCTATATAAATGACCTCTCACTTTATATATAGGACATTGCAAGTACAGTTCTTTTCGCAGATGACACTAGTGTCCTGGTGACCAGTACGAATTTAAACGAGTGTATAATTAAAATGAATTATGTTTTGAACACACAAAACAAAAGTGGTCAAATTTATAACCTGTCGTACGACACATACTCAAATAGAAATCGGGATTAATGATATGTTATTAGAAGAAATTGACAGCATAAACTTTCTGGGCCTTCAAGTGGACAGATGTTTATCCTGGAAAGCTCACATAAATTATATCTTACCTAAACGCAGCTCTGCCTGTTATGCTATCCGAGAGCTGGTTAATGTGAGTTCTATTGACACACTTAAATTAGTATATTATGCATACTTTAACTCTATTATGGAATACAGAATATTATTTTGGGGCAACTCAGTAGAAAGTAAAAAAATATTTCTTATGCAAAAGGTTATAAGAATCATTACTAACACCCACAACAGATACTCATGTAAAGATCTTTTTAGAAGATTGAAGATATTAACGCTTCCTTGCATGTATATATTCTCGATCCTAAAATTCGTTGTATGCAATCGTGCCTTATTTGCAACAAATAATGTAATTCACAGAATAAACACTAGACAAATGTATAATATCCATTATCCCAGTGCTAAACTTCCTTGCTTCCAGAAAGGTGTGTATTATGAAACTATCAAAATATTTGGCGCACTTCCTAATGTTCTTAAAGAAAAAATTGATAATTTCGGTGCTTTTAAAAATGCTGTTAGAGAGTACCTTTGCTCAAAATCTTTTTATTCTGTACAAGATTATCTGAATCACAAATTATCCTGATAATACTTCTGTAGCTCTGTAAGTAGTATCTAACTGTTCCAATGACAAATCATTACCAATAAATCTTTGATGCATTTTGAAAGTTTATTTTTAATGTATATGTAAGAAATAACAAGAATGGTATCCATTACAAAAAGGTTGAGACGTACTGGCATAAGCCTAGTGAAAGCTGAATTAAAAAGTGTTTCATTTTGTATCATATATAATTATCCCTGCTTTGTTTTCCATATTGTTGTTCATATTGCCTGTATACTATAATATGTGTCTTATGTTAACTTTTGTACATATATATGCTATTAAACTTTATACCTCTGGACATGTTCAATGTTCACAGCCTTTTATGGCTACAAGTGAACCTACTGAATGCAAATCAATCTAATCTAGTCATCCCTCGCCAGCTCTGTCTCGCATGTGGGGGGCGGCTCTCCTTACATATCACAGCACGTCAGGGGTAAACAATCACTCCCGTACAATGCTGTGTTATTTTGCCTATATGTTCCTACGTAATCTGGACTCATTTTAGGGTACTTCAAGCTATACTTCCCACACAGGTCCCACAAAGAACATAGACGATGCCATCAAACTCTCAGGTGTGAGCATAGTCATAGTTCCCTTGTTAGAATAAGACTATAAATTTTCTACAAAAATCTCAAGCTATATTTTACATGGCACTTTTTTTTTACAAAAGAACATAATTTTCTCAATATTTTTCTCATCAATTTTAATTGAAAACACCATATGTTATTTTAATAACAAATGCAATATATATCTTGTATTTTCTGGGATTATCTTCAGATGTCCTCTTCATTCTGAATAGCCTTTGTATAACTGGTCAAGTGCAAGAGAAATACAAAATCTTATTACACAAAAGATGTAGATCTTATCAAAACAATTTACATCAAATACATTTTTTGTAGAATTAACCATTT
Source organism: Mantis religiosa (assembly GCA_030765055.1). Classification (NCBI taxonomy): domain Eukaryota; kingdom Metazoa; phylum Arthropoda; class Insecta; order Mantodea; family Mantidae; genus Mantis; species Mantis religiosa. The sequence goes on from CM060950.1 coordinate 404,898,974, forward strand.
GCGAAACACTTCTTTTCTATTCTCAAATAGGATGACCATGATTTATTATTTCTTTTTTTCTGTCACATACACAAAGAAGATTTTGTATTCCACCCGAAATGTCGATATCGAAATTTCAACGTAAATACTCGTTTTGAAGTCCCTTGTTTGAACAAAACCATTTATAAAATATTGTGTGTGAACAACGTTAAAATCTTCCAACAATGTGACACAAACATTTTGCACTTCTTGATTACCACTTTCTGCAATGTTTGGGCAGGGGATTAAGTCATCACACTTAATTTTCTGCTATAATGTACTCGTACAGTAGTGGATCAAAGGAGGAACAACAATTAAAAGGCCTCACCGTAACCTTTCATTTGGATTGGATTGGATTGGATTATGGTAATGAGCAGATTTGGCTCTGTGACCAGTCTTGGTCTATAGTACCTATACCCCAAGTGGGACTCCCGGGAGGAAGGATAAGACGAGAGGAGACAGAGGGTGCCTGTCCCAAGGAACCACGGCAGTGCAGAGGGCAGGGTCCTTACACTTAAGCAGTTGGAAACTTCCAGGCAGCCTAGCACAAACGGCAGCTCACCCGTCTGCAGTCCTGAAACTGTCCCAAGGGCTCGGAAACCGTCCTCCGGTATTACTTAGAGCATATCATCCTCCCATGCAGCGCTGAGACACCCGCCGACACTTCTACCCTGAAAGAGACCACCAGATGAGAGATGAAGTGAAATGATAATGGAGAACTTGTGAAATGGAGGGACAGGAAACTCGGGGCATATAATTAACCTACTCAGCATTTGCCTGGCACCCGGGAAACCCCCAGTAAAAAATCAAAGGGTCAAGTAGGCCGGCCATGGGAATCGAACCCGGACCTCTCAAAAGTGGGCCGCAGACGAAACCTACTGTGCCATCCCCCTCGGTAACCTTTCACTTACTGATCCCCACCAAGCTGACTGCGTGTGCGTGTGTGTGTTATTTAAGTTCAAGAATGGGACTCGAATATATTCAAGAAAATTCCCATACCCCTAACTACCCTTTTCATGGAACATTTTTCGTAAATGTTGACTTTCTCAAATATGGCTTTAACGATTTTGATCAAAATACATGTTTACAATATTTTCTTAACAAATAAAATGTACATATTGAAAGTTTCAGAACTTTATTGCAAATAACCTGTAAAATCATCTTCATTCTAAATGATTTTTGTAAAACTGGTAAGCCATAAAATAAAGTCTGCTCTACAAAAGTTTAGTATTTCTTAAAACAAATATATCATATACTTTTTGTTGCAGTAAGTACTTCCAAGATATTCGTTGTTATTAATTTGAATTTTTAAATATGTTATGCTGTTCTTAAATGCTCCCTAGGCAATTAATTCGTATGTTGTGCTAAGAAAATGAGATTTCAAAGTCAGCATAAAGCGATTTGTTTTTGTTTCGGGTTCTTATATCCCTCTTGTACCAAAAACGGAATGTGTAATGAATCTAATTCTTTAATTATTTATATCGAGAAACATGTTTTGGATACAAGGGTAGGTTTTATAGGAATAGTCTGTAGAAGAGGCAAATGCATGTGAATGTAACACTTCATTCATATTTAAGCAGCAAGGGGCCATTATTTTAGCACTTATGTACTGCCGTGATTGGCACATCACCATAGATTTGCTTTTTAAACCGTTGAGTGTTGTCCTAGAAATTGATACATTACCGTTAAGGTTGGAAAAGAATGTTAACCGAACCAAAGAAAACGTTTTAAAAATCAGCAATGCGAGTATATGTGAACCGAGCGGGTTGGCTCAAGCGGTTTCGTCTGTGCCCCGCATTCGGTAGACCCGGGTTCAATTCCCGTGACCGACCTACCTGAACCATTTGTTTTTTTCGGGAGTTTTCCCGGGTTGCCAAGCGAATGCTGGGTCGGTCAATTACATCCCCCGAATTTCTTATCCTTCCATTTCATCTCCATTATAATTTCATATCATCTCTTATATGGCGGTCTCTTTTAGGGTCGAAGTCTCGGCAATGTACAGCATAATGATATGCTTTGAGCGAACGCTTTCTCCTCCGGCCGGACGGACTCGGTCTCCGAGGAGACCTAGTGAGCTGATTCAGGAACACGACAGGTAGGATGTCGGTTGCGCAAGCCTGCCTGGAGTCTTCCTTGCTCTGGAGGGAGGGCAGCCTCCACTCTCCGAACCGGCCTCGTTTGGGGCCATGGTAGGTGGGCTGATGATTGTCCTGGACCGCCGGGAATTTCTATCTAGTAAAGTGTAGGGATCCGCCCTCTGTACTGTAGAGTCTCCTAGAGGTCGGCCGCCCTGTCTCCTCTCACCTCATCCTTCCGGGGGAGGCTCATTTGATGCATAGGTACAAAAGACCAGTCTGGTAGGTGCCAAAGTCCCTCCGAACAATCCAATCAAATTTTTATATGAACAGGTCTAAAAAAAGATGGCAGAGTTGTGGGATATGGTCCCGAGGGTAGTGTTTGGGTAAGGATTCTTTCAATGCAAAGGTAAATCGAAGTGATCATTTGGGATGGTTTGGATTGGTGGAATGAGCGAAAAACCGTCGTGGTGCTACAGTTTTTGATTTTTTTAATCTTTCTTCTTTTTGTAACAGAGATATGGAACTAGAAAGACACGCCATTTAGGATAGGATGGGATGGTGTAGGATAGGATAGGATAGAATTCTATGGAAGCACGTCGACTGTTCGTCCATGCGCTCATGGCGCCTACCAGGAATGAGATGTAAGTAAACAAGTTTAGGTATTATTAGTGCAGCATATTTTGTGCCTTAAAAAGTCCACATGTTTTGTGACGTACTGTTTGCCTCTCCCCTCCACTCCGACAGACAGCCGCACGGCTGATAAAAGCGACTCCTTCCTAAATGTACCGGATAATACACCGCGATATGTGAATCTAGTGACGTGGTTCTGGTTGCAATAACGACACCAGTATCAACGTTTATGCAAGTTGAAGGCAAAGAAATCGCTCAAAATAGCGAAACTGAAATGTTTCAGTTATTCAAATTACACAGTATGCTCACCTTCTAAAATCCATACGCTCACGAGTCAGATTCATTTTCGCTGCGGGAATAGGAAGAGAGGAAAAAAAGTCCATGGTGTCATCTCTCATCGAAATCACAATACTGTCGACGTTTGCAACTGCACTGTCTTTCTCCCACTAATCATTTTCTACGTTATCTACATTTTACAAAACTCCTGCCAGTAGGTTACGGTCACCCGTCACATTTCTTTCTCTAACTGTTCGTTTCATTTTAGCCCAAGCTTCTTTTTTAGGGTTTAGATCACACATGTATGATGGCATGCGAACGACAGTGTTACCCAATGAAACAAAAAATGCATCCACCTTTGTTCTGCAACCATCTTATCATAGCAGATTTTACAGCACTCCTAAGGTGGGGGTTTATCCACTTTTACACTATGATAAAGGAATATTGTCTAAACCACAACAGAAGACGGGGCAAATTAGGAGTTAGCTTTTCTCGGATCCACTTTTCAAAGTTTACAAGGCTCATTTGTTTATGGCAGTCGCCTGTAGTTGTCCGCCAAGCAACGAGAAGACGGTGTTCTGTAGGTACCTTTCTTTTGTTCTGACATTTCCTCCATTTAAATCCCAGCTCTGAAATTACTTTCCAAAGCGAAATTCGTCCCCATGGAAAATTTATCTTCTATGGAACAACAGGTAGCAATTTATTTAGGGCAGGAACAGGCTTTTCGACTACGTAAAACTCATGTGTAATTCTCCGAATCACACACCTATCAAAATCGACATTCACTATGGGGTGTACAGGTCTTCTTTTTCAACGTTTCCTTGGGGTTATTAGAGCACTCTTTCCCTCACACTTAAATCTTGTACCCGTTTGTGAAATCTTTTTTTGAAATCCCTGTATAAACGGCATCTCTAGCAGTTGCTTGACTCACTGAAAGTTTTATAGACTTGTTCCTAACTTCCTCGCACATCTCTCAATCACTTTCCTAATTATTTCCCTACACTCAGAAAGTATTACACTTTTTTCTTTACTTCCGACATAACACTAGTGACTGGAATCTAAGAGAAATTAGCAGTGAGTAAACATAGCATCGATAAGAGTGCATAGGGCTTTCACGGCCAGTCAGTATAACTGGAAGCTATTTGCGGGCTGTTATGCAGTGGTCTGTTTCCTCCACAGCTGCGGCGGACATCTTCGTAGTCTCCTCGGAGAAGTTCGCAGAGTCTGAAATGTCGACCAGAGGCACCAGAGGAATTTCTAGTCGGCCGGGGTTCTTCCTGGTCCGTGTGTCATTTTCCGCAGTACCTAGATGCGTTGCGGCTTAACCTGGAAGATGAATAGCTGGGACTTTTGTACTACCGGGGGTAGATTGTGAGTAACTTTTGGGTGTGGTTTGTGTAGGATTTTGGTAAGGAAGGCCCTTTGAAACCGAAGGAACCTGTTGCTGGATAGCGTTCCCCCATTTGGGGAGAAGCACCTTGGTATGTTTCACTTTGTTTCGATTATGTATTGAATATAGCTTGAACCATCAGGTACAGAGTGATGTTTAGAGCATCGGAGATGGCTTTCCCCTCGAGTCTGTCATTGGGGTACTCAATTTAACCGAGGGGTCATACAATTAGAAGAGTTTCTAGAAAGGAAACATACAGTGAAAGTATGGTAAGAAAATGGCTTATGTAAACAAAAGTAACAGGGCAAAGAGGTTACAGTTTGCTGAAGAATTCTGCAAAAAGACCACAAATGGTGGAGTGATGCAATTTTTGTTGATGAAAGTACCTTTTATGTATTTGATACAGGAGGTGGGGTTCGTGTTTGGTGCAAGCTCAATACTGAGCTGAATATAAGGAATTTACATCCTACAGGGAGACGTAAATGTGGCAATCTTATGGTATGCGGGTGCATATCAGCAGGTGGAGTGAGATATTTGGTATTTGTTGAGAACACCATGGATAACATCAGTATCTCAATATTCTTAGAGAAAATCTTGACCAGTGTGTGGAGAAATTAGGAATAAGAAACACTTTTAAGTTTTACCAGGGCCCAAAGGAACATGCATATGGTGTCAGGGTAGGGTTGTTATATAACTGCTAAAATTAATACTTCCCCACAGAGTCCAGATCTTATACTTAGAGAATTTACAGAGCGAGGTAACTAAAAGAATCAGAACGTCTGCCATCTCTTCTAAGATCAACTAAAGAAAGACCGCTCGAAAAATGGGTAAAAATTGAGCCGATCTGTATAATAATAATAATAATAATAATAATAATAATAACAATAATAATAATAACAATAATAATAATTTGTAATATTAAATCATGCCTGCTGGAAGTAATCAAGCATAAAGGATACCATACAAAGTACTGAATTTAACCAGTGTGAGGGAATACATACATATATCTTTTTGCTGACTGAATATTTAAGTGACTTGAAATAGCAGCATGAGCACTGAAATATTTTTTGTCAGCATCTGTTGCACTTTAGAACGACTGTTTTTGTTCTTGTTGCAAATGACATGTATTTAGCTAAATACAGATTTAGTTGTAGTTTAATGTTTACAGCTGTTTTTAGGAAAATATACATGGTGGTTTGAGTTGCAGAACTTTGACCCAATATTTTTATGAGTACCTATATATTTCATATATTTAGAGATTCTTTTCTTCATATTTGGGCACAGAAATTTAATAATTATCACTGATTACAGATAAAGCAGATCCAAAGAAATACATTGTTTCCTGGAGCAATTACTTTTGAAATCTCTCAAATAATCCACAAATAATAACTTCGGAAATACACATGTAGCACAGGTAAAAAAGGCATATTTCTGTTGATAGTATTCTAACCTCTCCGCTCACGATTCCTTTGAACAGTCTATATTGCTCTAAAAGATCAGTTTTTTAAATTTATTTTGATGCATGGCTGCTCTTCAGTTAGGAATGGCATTAAAAATGCCAAATGCCAAATGTTAACCTAACATCAAGTTAAAGCCAAAGTTGTTCAATGAAACAGAATTTGCAATTACTTCAGTATTAAACTAGTGGTGTAGTGGTAAAGGTAGTTTTGTGGGCTTAAATAATAACAGCAAAATCAGATGGAAAACAGCCAGGATTTATATTCAGTTAATAAATAATAAACTCATACATGAAATGACATCCTATTTCCTATGTTTTCATTTTTAAATGTAATATATAAGAATACATTTTGATAGTATAATTACAAAAACCTTTAGTTATTTCTCCATATTAATGCACAGTTTTGTCTTATTATATTCCAGAACTGTTGTCAACACATAAAATCAACAACCTTTAAGGAACCCTTTTTATTATTAAAACTTCATGGTTCAATACATGTATGTTCAAATGAATAAGAAAAACAGAACGCTTTCATAACATAATTACAGCTCTGGAAAAAGTTTGCCTCATGTACAAAGTCTCAGATACTTAGGGTGCTCCTCCAATTTTAGACATTGAAGGGAAGTCAAAGCACCATTAGCATAAAATATATACTTCACCAAGTTAAGGTTCTCAGCTTCAACAAAGTGTAGATTTATCACAGATTTTTGTTAACAAGTTCTTACGCTTATATCATGAAAGTGATGTAAACATACATCAGAAAAACACTTCAGAAGGCAATAATAATACACTTTAACATCTCCCCACTTCTATATTTTATAATATAGAATAATATCACTATAGAGTAAATGAACATAGAGAAATTAATTTCTTTGTGCTTGGACAGATATAAAATTAATTTATTTGGCCACACAAGATGCATTTTACACTTTTTTCTTAATTTGCAAAGCTCTGTAATGCAGCAAAGATAAGAATGAAAGTAGTTTCATCTTTAGATACATAATATAGCAATATTAAAACTAGAACATGACTTGGGTTATTAATTTGGTTAGGAAAGTTTATGCAGCTATCTTTTTCATTTATCCTCTCTGACAAACAGGAAAGCAATAAGCCATAACCTTTATAATAAATATAAGGACGTAATTGAAAAAGCTATTTGTAATGTAATGGTTAAACCATGACATTGGCCCAAATCCAAAATTACTAAAACAGACTATAAATAGTTTTTTAATTAATTTTGACATCAATGTTACTAAATTCCCCCAACCCGCATAATACAGGATGTAATTACCTTTTTAATGTGCATGTCTGGCATTTTATATTAGGTTAAGTTAATATGGAATTTAATTTTAATTACAGCAACCAATTAATTTCAGTGCTTTTTAGACATACAACAAATGTGCTAACGGCCATGCAGTAGCTGTTGATCTGTTCAAAGAGTTTCAATAGATAAACTGTTAGCATTTGAGTATCAATTGAGATATTTAGGCCTCGGTTATCGATCAGCTTTCTGGCGTTCGCTTTTTAATAAACCTGTATCTGCTTTTGAAGTTTACGTTGTCATACTTTGTAATAATTTCCATCTTTGGTAGATAAGTTTTCCTCCGTCTTATTTCACGAATTTTATGCACCGCAGCTACATTAATCACTTCATAGTAGTCGATTTTGCAAAGATAGTCTGCCTTTAATCTACTGCTCGGAGGCGGACCAAAATTTGAGCCAGACCAATGTGTTTGGTCCGGTCCAGACCAAGTCTGACTATGAATACGACCCTCTATTTTACTGTGTCTTCAGTGTAATAAGACTCACACAATCTTAAAAATTTGTAATACTTAATTTGAATGAATATCCCAGTAAAAGTGAAATAAGAACTACACTTTTTTTTAATAGCAGTGTTTGATGAGGCTGTAGTTACGTTTTGAGTTCAAGAATGTATGGAATGATCCTAATTGAGGGTAACAGCTATGACAAAATGAAATGTTCAACAGCTCTTGAATAACGTAATGTCCACAGCCTGTCCTTTCCAGCAAAGTGCCAGCAATGGCACCATTGTAACATGATTATGGTTTGCCAACATTATGTTAAAAGGGTTAGTTCAATGAAACACAAAACTGGCACTGACTAAATTCTTGCATTTCTAGTCCCGTACATCACATCATAAACTATATCATATATATATATATATATATATATATATATATATATATATATATATATATATATATATATATATATATATTGTGACTTTGTGGATTCGTGAAATTAAGTCTGATTGCACCACTCAAAAATGTTCTTTATTTCCACCGACTTACAGTTGAACACTTGCCAATTACGTAATGCACACAATTACGATTCACCAGTTCGTCTGTTACAGTTCCACTGCACGCTCACAGTTACGCACACTCTTCCGTTGCACGTACAGTCTTCTCGTCTGTTCACTAACACAGCGCTCCTTCGCTGCTTGCCAAGCACTGACTGAACTCACCCATTGCAGCCCTTTTTATAGGAATATCACTGTTTTTCTAGAAGACTCTTGTTTCAGTGAATCACAGCGAAGGTTCCAGACGGCAGGGGAAGGGGGAAGAGGCGGCCAGCGACACTTCCCTAATCATCCCCTCCGTTAGTGACTGAGATTAATGGGTGGGTGTGGCCCGGATGCCTCTGGTCCCTTACTCAGCTGTCGTTGGTCGTGCTTTCCGATAATTGGGTGACAATATACATAATCTCCTGTACTACTTTCCTGTGGTCAAGTAATACTTCAACCCCTTTTTATCCCATTTGTTGTACAATACACAAATGAATTATATTTATATCAAATAGAAACCAAATATCAGCATTGTTATTCATTTGTTTTTACTTCAACCATTTTAACACACCAAGTCATGTCTAACTTTTCAAACCACGATGCTTCTGATTTTTTTCCACTAGGCACCTTAATAAAAGAGAGGAAAAAGAATCCAATATCTGCATTAGTTCAGGGTATTTGCACGATTTTAACATTTCAAAAAGGGCTAGCCAATTATTATGTTAAACATTTCTGCATCCTGAGCTCTATGGTGTTTTAAACAGAGTTTGAAAATTACATCAAAGTGATCTTACTTTACCTCCAAGCTCAAAAACTACATTCAGCCTTTGGCATGGTCATTTTTGTACTCTGAAAACCAAACTATTTTAGTCTCTTAGTTGTTTGATACATTTAGAGATATTTCAAAAGGTCAGAAATACTTTTAATCAAGTAAGACAATAATTACTTTTTTACTCTCTGTCGCATTGCTGAAACACTCTTTCAGATAGCTAACTTTATGAAAAAGCATACATCACAATTTGGTGGCATATAGCTCTTTACTGATAAATATGAAGTTAAGTTACGGTTTAAAATTCATCTTTATGCCACCATAATTCTACTGTTGCTTTTAAGCGAAAAACTGAAAATATGTGGTTATGAGACATCTTTCGTTAGCCTCAAACACGCGTTCCGATTTTTCATTACAAAAGTTAATGAAAACAAAACAATAGCCTTATATAGTACATCCTCCATTATCCATCTCAAGTAAAGTGCACTTTATAAACAGTGGAACAAAATTATTAAATTTTAGATGAGTCGCATTTTTTACACATCTGCTTCACTTTCGTAAGTAATACGAAATACGTAATACGAAAGTGAAACAGATGTGTAAAAAATGCGACTCATCTAAAATTTAATAATTTTTCGCTTCACTGTGGTGTTCCAATACAGTTGAATCTCGATATAGTGGAACAAAAGTCTATGTTGCACCACTTCCCATTCAAGCATGGCAATGGCATGTTATGAATTGAACACAGAATGAACATGTTCTGATGCCTTCAGCTGTATTACTTAAGTTTAGTTTCAAAGTGGTCATGGAATCAGAAAATAGCTGTAGTCATTATGTTACTGTTGTCACCTACAGAATTGACAGCAACAAAAACCAAGATGCAAGTGAGCAAGTGCACACACTTGAATGGTTTTTACAGAAAGTCTGTTACTCTTACTCCACAGCCCTGCCCTGCTGGAAACAATAAACTTTATTGTCATTTTACTAAATACATAAAAAAATTAAAAAAATTACAACTCATTATGCAAATATATCTATTTGTAACAAAAAACTTCACTTATCTTAAGAAAAATGATGTCAAAATTTTCTCATTAATAGAGATCGATTTCACAAGCAAATCGTTTGTATCATTAGGCTGATGATTTGAACTGATGATACAAGCAATTTGTTTGTGAAATCTCCATTAATAAGAAAAATTTGACATCATTTTTCTTAAGATAAGTGAAGCATTTTGTTACAAGTAGTTATATTTGTGTAATATTCATTGCTCCACTGTAGCTTCATTTTCAACGTAATACAACTCATTGTTTGTCAGTTTTTGGGAAGTGCAAATTAAACCTATTAAAGCTGGTTTATTCCTCACTTTTAGTTAACCGGCTATTATTTTAATTTATTAACCCCACCTCGTCCATTATATCAATTAATTGGGGCTTACTGTTAACACTTCTCTCATTCATATATCCTTTTGTACAAAAGTGATTATTCATTTTAGGACCACTGCTTTTACTTAATGCTTTGTTTATTAATGAAAAGAACTTGTCAGCATTTCTGTTACCAGCATGAGTATATCAATATGTAATTACTGTCCTGCATTTTCTCTGACAACCCACGCAAACCATTCACCCCTAATATTCACTCTTTAATACTGCAATCTAAGCTTATGAATATACAAAACTCTAAAGAATACTCTAATGAAACATATTAATGTTAACATAATAAAACCTCCTGCCAAAGTATTACATTTGCAACATTTTACAGAACATACGAACTGTAGAAGTACTTAACCACTATGTATGATGTTGCCATTGTTAAACATTTGCTCTTTATGTGTTTTTCCTAAAAGGAAACAAAAACTCTGTACATTATATGTGCTTATATGAAAACAAAAAATTCTAATCTATCCTAACACCAACTATAGTCAGATCTGTATATGCCAAATCATATGAAGTACTTCGGAATGATCTTGAGTGTAATACATAACTAATACAAGTTAAATCCTGCAAATTGATATCATGCTAAATAAAATAATGGATTCATTATCAACATTACTTTATGAACACCAAAACTCAAAGGTTCAAGCTTTGAATTCTGGCCCAACAAGGAAACAGTTATACCCTGATCACAGCGAGGGAATGAAAAGTAAAGGGATGTTAGAGAACTTCTTTAAACAATAAGAAAACTGTGTTTAACATTAAATAGAAGGTGTAATAACATATGGATAGAGAAGCATAGGCAAAATGATTGTTCAGTGCTGCAATTAGGAACATCTTTGTGATCAAAAGTTTTGTGCAGGATTTGGATTTAATGAACTAGAGCAATGGTTTTTCCCATATTTAACATATAGGATTTATCATAACAACCTTGACAATATAGTGTAACTAACTGATGGCTGACTTGTACCAAAATCATCACTAACTTGTCTGTTTGTTTTTTCAGCACTACCAGAGGACACAATCGCCAAATCAGGATTTGTGGTGGTTCCTGTATAATTAAGATATGTCAACATGTGATTATTATTAAATAGAATAAGGGCGGGGAATGTCGAATAGGCTGATGTCGGATACCGAGGTTTCTTCCTGATGAGAGCTGGCATCTAGCGTTAAGCAGCTAAAGCATCTTCACTGAGCTAAAGGAAGACTTTAACAGCAGTAGCCATATTGAGTTATGTTGTTTTGTGGATGCTACATAGAGAAAAATGAATCTGTCGATAGCAGAATTTTTAATGGTAAGTTAATATTTCTTGATTCCAGTGATATAATCAAAGCAAAGTAATTTAGTCACACTATATTAGGAAGCGTGTACTTTGCACTATCACTATATGTGACGTAGAGGTTGCATTGAAATGTGAGGAAGCAAATGAACACTGTGAATGTGGATAATGCCAGATAGTATCCGACATTACCTCCCACAGTCGATCTGCCCTTCAAAACACTTAGCACCCAAATAGTTAACTTTAAAATGCAAGTAATACACCAAATTAAAGTATAATTAACCATTTACGTGCATTTTATTACATACTCATTAATTTAAATCTGAATACATAATAACTGAATGTTTAATACAACTTATTTATTTCCCTTCTAGATGACTGGCCAAACTAGGAAAGGGTTGAAATCGTAGGATCCTAGCAACATGACTGCAGCAGTGAACGCAGTGTGCAGAAAAGAAATGGGGTACTTGCTTGACAAATCAGTAAAATGGACTTGTCCTTTTATTTTAATAATGAGGAGGCCTACCTTCAATTATTATTCGACAAGGATTTACGGAAGACACGGATGTTGTGTTCCGAATGCAATGCCGCCCTGCATCCCATCAAGAGACAGGACCACAAGTACCCCGAGTTTTGCTGCAGGTACGTAAATGGTGATACAAGGCACTACTGTTGCTACCATTGATACTAATAGATACCTTGTATTTTGTAGTTTGCTAGATAGTGTAATTTAGGGACAAATAAGACTGTTGGCAACATTGCGTTCAGTGGAGAAAAAAGGATAGTTTGGCTGCACTGAATTCTTCAATATAGCTACATATGCAGCAAATAAATAAATGAACAATTAAGTTGTGACTTCAGTAACTTTAAAAGAATGCCCTCCAGCACGAAATTGCACTAAAATGTAAAGACATCATATTAAACATCATAGTTGTATGAAAGTGTGAAGGACTTAGAAAAAAATCGCTGGCGTTACATATTGGAAAGAAGAGCCCAATTTATAATATTAATAATGTGCCTTTGGGAAATGTTAACCTCTTTCTTCATACATTTTTACAAACATAAGGGTTCCCCAAAATTATTGCGACCTCTAGCGACCGTAACGTTGACAACAAAGGAAGTGGAAGTAATCGAGATGTAAACATTTACAAAACTAGTTTTAACACAATTCCTTGAGATTTTCATCAATTTCCTTAAAGATAAGTGAAATTTTGTTACAAATAATTATATTTTGTGTAGTATTTGTTGTTCCACTGTTGCTGGTTTTTTTTTTTCCCCCATACTGCATCAAACATTTTAGAACATTTTAAATATAAATTTTGAAACTGTTTAATCTTAGATGTGAGTCTCATCGTTTCTACACTGGTATTTATGCACTTTCATCCCTTTATTTTCATTACCTAGCCTACTATTCAATTCTATTTGTAAAGGTTGATTCTTTGGAAGTACGAAAAACTTCAGATGTTAAATCCAATTCGTTGATCAAAAAGGAAGAGTAACTATATGACTATTTCATTAACATGAATAAACTTAAACATACATGCTTGTCATCATATGACAGATATAAGTTTGGTAAGTTAAAGATGGAAGGCTGAGAACTATTAAGGGCTAAAATTAAAATACTGAGTAATTGCTTTAACAACATAAAAGGAAGACATTGATTTTGGAAATTCAAAATAAGTTTTAATCTTCTAATAAAATATCAGGAAATAAAACCTTTAAGCCTGTTTTTGGTCCAGTACACCACTGGATATACATTCAGCTGAAATAAAAATTGTTTATATGCTATTACTTTTGTTTCCATTCGGCTCTATATTAAACCTATTGTTTCTTTAAGTCAAGGGTATGGTAAAATAAGTTGAAGATAGATTACCCTAAAAAGATGCTATTTTTGCTATAGCCTTCTTATACATTGGTACATTAATCAACCTCTGAAGACCAACATTAATAAAGTTTGAAATTTGATACCATAAGTATTACGGGTGCTCACAGAAAAAGACTAATCATTATATTATCAGAACAAAGGCAAATAAACCTTTCTAACACCAATTGAGCAAATAGCCTATAGATACTAGCATACATATAAATTAAGTCTTATACACTTCTGCCATGTGCAGGCCTTCTGTGCAAAGTACTAAGTGACCCTAATTTTGCAATAACAAAACAAAAGGGCACGAACTCTTATAAAACTGTAAGCTCTGTTCCATCCCAAATTTGCTTTCCAGTTGGGTTGGCAGGCCTTGGCCCTCTATGGGCTGTCGTGCCATGGGTTATATGGAAACCAGTGCATTTTAATTTACTTTATTAAAAAGTTTTGGTTACTGTGGCACATTTAATACAATATTAAACTGGGAGGTTATTTAAAAACAGCTTATGATTGATATCTCAAAATAAGTAAATTAAAATTTAATATAATTTTGAGTCAAACTAGTGCTCAATGCTCCACTTATTGCCAGTATTAACCTAGAACGCGTTAGGATCTAATATCATCAACAGTTGTCAACTAATAGACGTTGGTTTGGTGAACTCCTTGGAGGTGATAGGTGCGTCTGTCGGTATTTTGATGAACTTGAAGTTTGGATTTTCTTCAAAGAGAGTGTCGAAATTAAACAATTTTCTTTCTCGTTCTATATCATGATTCTCCTTCCAAAAATGGTACGCTACCGCCGATTTATCTATTTCTTTGTTCCTAATGTTCCTAAAATGCTCATTAAGCCTAATGTTCAAGTTCCTTTTAGTTTTTCCAATGTAAAAGTTATCACAGCCTTTGCAGTTTATCCGGTACACACCTGATTTTTTGTCTGTGGATATCTCCTTTGTATTATGTGATTTCAAAAGGTGTTGTACACTAAATTTGTTCCGTGGGGCTACACTAAATTTGTTCTGTGGGGCCAAAATAATATTGTACATTAAAATTTATTTCAAAATATATAAAATTAGAATAATTTTCAAAGTGTGTTGCACTTAAAGATGGTAGAGCTTTAAGTTATTTCTGCAAAATGCAGGAGACAACCTTTTTCATACCCTTCTCTTAATTTTTTCAAATTCTCTCCAAAATAGCTTTAATAAGAGCCAGCAGGACGGTATAGTTTTTTATCAGAATAAGAAAATGTAAGATATAAACATTTTGTCTTCAACTGCTGTCAGTCTATATTTTAAAACTGTGGAATCAGTCAAATTATAACATAACTGACAGGAGATTGCTATAAATATTACAAAGATAACAATATTTCTAAATATTAAAATAAATAACTGGTTAGAACATGTACTAAGTATGCAAAATTTTTAAATAAATGCTTGGGAGAATGCACCATCTTTCTTATTAATCTCCCAACACCACCTACAATTTAACCTACTTTATGAAAAATGTTAAAGAGAAACCTAATGATGAGCATGAAATCATGTACATCCAAATTGATGTACCCATCTTTGAGATTTTTCTGCAGCGAAACCCTTTTCTTCAATAGCTGCTTGTTTACTAAACAAAGGCACGGCTTAATAATCGAAAGTTGCACAGTTGGGTATGTTTGGAATGCAGATTTAAGATGCAAATTTAAGATGCAAATGTCAAGGTACCTTTTAAGAGTTTTCAAACCTTGGTATTTCCTCATTCTTGTGCTAAAACAGTTCTAATGATTAACAAGGCACCAGAGCGATGCACAAATGGAATATGAAGGCTCTTCCCCAATCATGTGGGCAGCACTTTGGAATGGCCAATGTAAATAAGATTTTAACAACGCACTGCTCCTGAGTCGTCTCTTTGAGTGTTTGAGCAATATTTATACTAACATTCACTGGTAAAAATAAAGCTACAACACTGTGTTCTGCAGATGATGAGATTCAGGAGTAGAAAGTCAGTACGGAAGTCTGGTTGCCTCTCACAAGCAGAAATGGAGGCATGTCTCTCGTCAAGGTCTCCAACCATGCCATGTATAATGTTGCAGATATAACATTCCTTCTTGGCATGGGCAGTGTCCTGTAATATATGCATCTTCTATTAGCATAAATTGATTAATGTTATTTATTTACAATTACGGCATATAGCTAAAAGATTCTTTGAGAATTACATATCATAGACAACTAAAATAGTATTTAAAAATGTATGCACAACACTCTTGTTAACACTTACATGACCACCAGGTTAGCATCCATAGAGTTTTCCATCACAAGTTCTCTCAAACGAAGATGTCTCTTTGTTTTATCATTCATTGCCAAGAGTTCCGACTCTGTAATGGCCACTAAAAATAAAAGAATAAAAATAAAATGAATTAATTTTATTAGTCTTCTTAATGAGTAAGGGACTATGATACAATGAAGCACAAAATTAATATAATTTTGAGTTGAACTAGTACTCCATGCTCCATATATTGCTAGTGTTTACCCAGAATGCATTTCAGTAGAACCTTCCAAACATCCTTAGCTAATGTTGACTGTTGAATTTTGATTTGGTGAGCTCCTTGGAGGTGATAGGGGCATTTCTGTCGGTATCTTGATGAACTTGAAGTTTGGGTTCTCTTCGAAAGTTACATTTAAATTGAACAGTTTTCCTTCATATTTCCTTATGAATATCTTTTACCAAGTGGTTAATGCAGTTGGACCCTGAACGCTTTTTAATAAATGGGTTTCTTGTTCTATGTCATGATTCTCATGCCAAAAATGGTATGCTAATTCTGATTTGTCTATTTCTTTGTTCTTGATGTTCCTAAAATGCTCTTTAAGCCTAATGTTTAAATCCTTTTTTGTTTTTCTGTGACAACTTTTATATTGGCAAAACAAAAAAGAATTTGAACATTAGGCTTAAAGAGCATTTTAGGAATTCTAGATCAAAGAAATAGACAAATCGGCAGTAGCGTACCATTTTTGGAATGATAATCTGACACAGAACAAGAAATCCATTTATTAAAGTGTTCAGGATCCAAGTAGATTAACCACGTGGGAAAAGATATTTATAAAGAAGTATGAAGGAAAGCTGTTCAATTTCGACACCACCTATGAAGAGATTCCAAACTTCAAGTTCATCACGATACCAACAGACACACCCCCTATCACCTCCAAGGAGTTAACCTAATCAAAATGAGTTCTAGGTAAACACTAGCAATATATGGACATGGAGTACTAGTTTGACTCAAATTTTATTAATTTTATTAGGTTTATATTCTTTATTGATAAATTATCTCAATATATGGTGAAACCAGATATCACCATCATCTTCTTTGTTTGTTTATTTATTTACATTTTTACATTATACTTCAGCCTACACACGACCAGTGTGAAAGAACAATTAATTTCCTACATTTTTTTCATTTGAAATTTCTTTTTGTAGTGTTAAAATGCCTCTACATATGCCACCACAGGCAGTAGACAGTGATGATGCATGAAATGAAATGAAATGAAATAACTGGGAAAGGACATTTGGGAAGAAAACGTTTCAGGTGTAAGTTTAAGCTATCTCCACTACATTTGCCAACTATGAGGACTGAGGAAAACATGGGAAAAACTTCAGTCAGAAAGACAGTAGAGAATTTCAAACACAGGCTTCAGGTCCATAAGTTCTTGTCTTAATGATCTCAGCTACCCATATTGGTCACACTACTATCATTTCCATTATTTACATGATTCAGGTAGTCAATGAAACATGGCTATCTCTTATAATAAATGGTAATTTGTTCATACAACTTAAGCAGAGTCATGGAGGTCAAGTCAATCACTGATTAATTTAAGTGAAAAATCTAATGAGTAATGGATTAATAATCACTTGTAAGTTATAATATTTCTATTAGCAATATTTTATATCATAGTTAATGTTAGTTTCACTAGATTGTGTAGCACCGACTTATTCACAAGTCCTTTTGCTTTATAATGAAAAGCAAAGGTTTTGATTATTAAGTTATTTTGAGCCATAAATAAAATAAACCATGACATGAATTCCTGAAATGTTCAACAGGACATGGTGGTACCAGATACAAAAGACTATTGCAATATATACAACAGATTACTCTTTTTAAGAAAACTGGGAATGGGAAAGGTTTACCACTTTTGATACAAAAGATGTGCAGTGTTTTTGTTACTAACTTATTTTCATAATTACAGTTTAACAACTCATAAAATCCCTCGGTCAACAGATTGTATCAGTATTCAAGGAGGGATAAATCATCTCCATTCTGCTTGTATTTTGCCTTCAACTATTAAGTTATCTAATGAGATGTCTTAAAGAGGAAGTGGGCTGGAAAGCTGGACATAAGTGACACGTCATTGAAGTGAAGAGAGCAATTTTATAGTGTAGAACAAATTAACAGGACCTTTTACATTGGAATAATTCAAAAACAAACAAAAATAATTCTTATTCCAGTTCTGTAAGAGGTAAGTTAATAAGCACAGATTCAAGGTGATGTGTGATTGATTCCCCTCTAAAAGGAATTAAAACCAGTAATTTTCCCTGTAAAACTTCAATTGAAATTATTTATATTATGAAAATAAATCAGCTAGGAACTTTTTTGCTTGAAAAGATAGATGGGGGAGTGAAGGCTATGAAATACTTTAAAAAGTATGAATCAACTTTTGGAAAATATCCTATGATAATACTGTATGTATTATGCTATCGATAGTTTATATGTAAACACTTGTTTTCACACCTGTTGCACCTTGCTCTTTACATGACAGTTACAGCAATCTACAAACTCACAGTTGGATGGTCTGATAAAGTTGTATACAATTTAATGAGAATAAAGTAACATAAAACATGGGCTAAGCAAAACTATGAGGACAAGAACCAAATATGATGATTAAAACTCAGAGATATGCCTGCCCAAGACAGATAGAGAAGCAGAATATATGATCAGGTGAGTGAACCCTTCCGAGGGTTTTTTCTAAACTGTACTACAGGTAAATCCGTTCTTTACTCATCACAATTAGCAGTTGGTAGCAGTGCAAATGTGTCTTCAGTTGAAAAGTATAATCACAACTAAAAAGCTCATAGCTGAAATTTCAACCATAGGTTGCATCTGTTTTAATTTGTTTCAATCAATAACAAATGACTACACATAATCACACACAGATCTTTAAGAATGCCTGTTAATAAAATTTTATCTATGTTACTCCAAGCTTAACTTTGAGAGGGTATATAATACACATTTATCTATACCCTTTCTTAACAACTGCAAATGTTTCTGACTTAAACAGCAGAGAGAAATCAACCTTACAGGTTCATAAACTTTGCAAAACAACTATGACATCTTGTGAAGTACAGCTTGTGTATATAGATGTCTGAAGTAATTTGGAAAGATTTCTTTTTGTGTACGAGGGCCTTTTCTTCTTTTTTTTTTTTTTTTTCAACCTCCAATAGGCTATAAATAAAAGACAAGTTCATAGAAAACAATTATTTTACTAACCAAAAGTTTTGTACACTTATGGTTACTTTTCAACATAATCACCAAAATGATTGAGACATTTAACATACCTGTGAACAAGCTTTGAAATACCCTCTTCAAAAAATGTTGCCGTCAATGATTTCAAATGAGCATTGATGTTGTTTTGAAGATCTTTGTTGGTTTGAAAGTGCTGCCCTCCTAGGCACTTCTTCAGTTCAGGGAAAAGGTGAAAGTTGCTGGGTGCCAGGTCAGGACTGTATGGCAGATGATCGAAAATGTCCCATTGAAATTGTTCAAGGAGCTGATGGGTTGTGCCAGCAGTGTGTGCACGAGCGTTGCCATGGATCAACACAATTCTTCAAGTCAGCATTCCTCTTTGTTTTGAATGGTCTCCACAAACGTCATAAAGTTCCATAATAAACAGCTGCAATGATAGTGGTTTCGGGCTGCATAAATTCTACAAGCAACACACCTTTTTGGTCCCAAAACACGGTAACCATCACCTTTCTATTGTTGAATGTTTGAATTTTTTGGGTTTGTTTGGTGAATCTGAATGCACCCATTGTTGTGATTGTTTTCTTTCTGATGTGTCATATTGGATCCAAGTTTCATCTCCAGTAACAATTGATTTCAGAAAGTTCTCTCCATCATGATAACAGTCAAGGAAATTCAAAGCTGATGCCATTCGGTGACTTTTGTGGACGTCCGTCAACATTTTTGGAACCCAACGAGCACAAAATTTTTTGTAGCCTAGATGTTCAGTAATGATAGAGTGTACGACAGATCTAGAAACTTCCGAAATTTCCGTAGACAAAGCAGTTCTGATGAACCTACAATTTGTTCTAACCATTCTGTCAACTTGTTCAACAAGGTCAGCTGTAATGACAGACTTGCATCCTTGACCCCCTTCATCATGCACATCATTTCGGCCATCTTTAAACTTTCGACACCATTCACGCACAACACCATCAGTCATGAAGTTATCACCATACACTTGGCTCATTCTCCAATTAATTTTTGCTGTCCTATACCCTTCTGCTTGCAGAAATTGAATTACACTTCATAATTCACACTTGGCGGGAGCAACAATGACGGCAGTCATGTTTATGAGACTATAGTGCAATGTAGACTGATGCCTTGAGGTTGGCAATGGCAGAGTGTGTAATGCGAGACTTGCGCAGTAGCCTACAGTGCATGTCCACTTTCTGCCGCTCACATAGCTTCTACACTAAGCAATCGGAGTTTGAAAAAAAAAAAAAAAAAAAAAAAAAAAAAAAAAAAAAAAAAAAAAAAAAACAGCCCTCGTACTTTTAAGTTAGATCCTATACAAGACTACCAAGAAGATTGATATTAGTAAACTAGTTGACTGCTAAAAATAATTATTGATAGTGAACAAGTTTCATTATAAAAAGCATGGAATCAAACACAGCGAAGTAAATAATTCACAAACAAATTCTGAAGAGTCAAATGTACGCTCATTCTTGATTTAACACTGCTTAGATAGGCTTCACGAATCAATTATCTGCTGTCAACAGACAGAAAGACATTTCAGAAAATTTATGTACCACCCACAAGCTTATCACAAATTTCAAAAGATATCCAATAATTTCAATGTTACTTTGGCACCTTACAGCAATTACTTCATTAGAAAACTTATAACAGCATAGAAAACGCTACACACAAGGAAAAATCAGAGATGTAGTACCATATAATTGATAAAAATATTTGTAGTCAGTTTTTCACACTACATCACTTATATTATTTGAGGAACTGGTTTCGGGAGCTGTTGGTTCCATTTTCAAACTCAAAGGTCTGACTCAAAAACCAACTACAAATAGTTTTTACAATTAATTGAACGTCACTGTGACTAAATTCCTCCAAACATACATAATCTACTATATACTTTGTTGTAATTGCATTATACTAAGGGTGATCAGAAACTAAGGTTACAAGGTCAATCCTGGAGTTCTGTTTGCTATAGAGAAATTAATAGTGTACAGAAATTCTAACACATGCAGTTGGTAACTGCATAGGTTCAGTAACCAACACCTAAAGTGTTAGTTGCAGTTAACATAAATGGCAATGCATTTGGAAAATTGATTCTCATTAAGAAATTTGGTCACTTATTCAGTTTCTGTGGGTAAAACATATAACTGTGACTGTTATTCACCAACAGTTGGAAGAGAGGTTTATGCAGAGACTGTAATGTCTTGTCAGCCCTTCTCATAATGGTGTCAAAAGTTTGTGGCCAGTCAAAAAAATACCACCAACAAAGACTGCAGTGGCCAACCCAGCACAGCATCAACAGATTTGAATACAGCTCACATGGAGGAGCTGATTCAGAATCATGTTATGGCATATGACAGTGAAATTCGGAATCTTGTTTTGAAGTATTCATCTTATTGTTCATGATATTCTGCAGTACCAGAAAGTCTGCTCCTGATAGGTTGCACAAAATGTGTTCAACCAACGTATGGAGAATTGCATGGAAGCAAGTCTGCAAGTTTTGCAATGGTTTTCCATGGAAGGAAATAGTTTCCTTCACCACTTTGTCACGAGTGAAGAAACATGAATCCACCACTACATGCCCAGCTGTAGGTAAGTGGTCATCAATGGAGTGGAAAATCTTTCCTCTCCAAACGTGACGCCATCTGCCGGGAGGGTGATGGTCATTATGTTTTGGGACAGAACGCATATTATGCGTCTTTCAAAAGAGGACACAGTTACCATTGATCAATACTGAATAAGACTGACATGGTTGCAGGAAGCAATCAGGAGGAAAATGTCAGGATTTCTTACTGAGAGCATCATCTTCCTTCATTACAGCCCAGAGGACAACCACCCTGTTGAAATAGCTTTCCTGAGACATCAGTGACCACCCTCCCTATAGCCCAGACCTTGGTTTCACGGACTTTCACTTATTTTCTCACTTGAAGGAGCACCTAGGATGCCAACAATTCACTCCAGATAAGGAAAAGAAACTCTTTGCAATGTAGCTGAACTTGCAATAATAGGATTTTTATTAGGAGGGAATATTCAAACTTCTCCCACACATGCCATCCTACAAGCTACAAGTGCCTAAACCGATATAGAGTCTATGTCAAAAAATATCACCTAAAATGTATATACTATCAGCTGGCTGTATTGGTTGAATGAAGTAAAGTATACATGTTTCACTACAGGCTTTCCATTCATCCGCTCTAACCATTTGAGCTACTATGACCGAGTTCGAATCTCGGTCCGGGTGAGTTACCTGGATAAGGTTTTTCTGGGGCTTTCCCTTATCCTTAATGACAAATGTTGGGTAGCTCTAAGCTCCAAGGACCCTGGACACATTTGAGCATCATTTCACCCATTTCATTCACCGTCCGATATGACTTAACGTTGGAGGACGTAAAATTTAAAAAATGACCAACGTGCCAACAGAATTTAATGTCATGTTTCTGATAATCCCTTGTACCATACACTGGTAAACCAAAGGGCAATCTAGTCGCCAGTTTCAGAACAAGGGGAATAGTACTGTAAACAGGGAGAAAGTGTAAATTGTGGAAAACCACTTACATAGGTGAAAATTTCAAGAGAAAGAGATTAACATTTTCCAAGTGCATGTTGTTAATATTATACATTGTTTTGTTTTTATTCCTAGTATTTCTCAAATATTCAGAATGTAAACTGCTGAAACTACGTTCCCTTTGTAATTCAACCTATTCTAGGAGAACAGCAGAAGGCTATGGAGAAGTGCAGTTCTGTATTACGTAATACCTACATCCCTTTAATTGGATTGTTTTTGTAGTATGGGTATGGAATTACCTGAGAGAGAGAGAGAGAGAGAGAGAGAGAGAGAGAGAGAGAGAGAGAGAGAGAGAGAGAGAGAGAGAGAGAGAGAGAGAGAGAGAGAGTGTGTGCGCGCGCGCGTGCGTGCGTGTGAAATTGAGTGAGGTTTAAGGCCCGTTGACAAGTTGGTCAATTGGGCCCATCCTAAGATGTAGTACTCTTCTCTGCATAAAACATTTAAACTACTCCCTCTGTCCCATGATAATTGTCTGGTATGTGTACCTTGTTTGATCCATATTAATTGTCCATTATGCACTCACCCCATACTAATTGTCTGGAAAGCGTATATATATTTTGTCCCACAGTAATTGTCTGATTCACAAACTGCAACGACGGTGGTTAGGAGTATGTAGGATGCAAATGAAACAAGGGAATGATTCACACAATTTTATTGCTCCAGAATCAGTAGAAACTGAAAATACTCTACCACAGTGTAGATTTATTGCTTCAGGATCAGTACAAAATGACAAGAAATAAAAAACAAACAAAATGGAGTACTCCACTGCTACCATACTGGAGACTGTGTGTTAGTTTGGGAAGGTTGCCAATCCAACCGTTTGCCTTGCCCTGACAGATCTACTGCTGCAGTGCTGCTGAAGCCTTGTTGTAAATGTTTTAAGAACACTTCAAGCAAGATGGCAACACGTTGTAGCAGTCCAAGAGTGCCTTATGCATATGGGCAACCTTGTAACTGTTTCCACCATGCACTTTCATTACTTGAATAAAATAGGACTGCAAAGTGAGAGAGATATTATTCAGCTTGTCATTACCGTTACTCCTATTTACACCATCTGGGATGGCTCAGGCGGTTTCATCTGTGGCCTGCATTCGTGAGTCCCAGGTTCAATTCCTCTGGCAGACCTACCTGATGGGTTTTTGGGGGGGTTTCCCAGGTTGCCAGGCAAATGCTGGGTAGGTTAATTACATCCCCCGAATTTTCTGTCCCTCCATTTCATCTCCATTATCATTTCACATCATCTTTCATCTGGTGGTGTCTTTCAGGGTAGAAGTGTCGGCGAGTGTCTTGGCGGTGCATGTCAGAATGATATGCTCTGAGGTTAACTACTTCCTCCTCCAGTAGGTCGGTTGCCGGTCTCTGCACCTCTGCTGGGACCATTTTGGGATTGCCAGCCAGGGACCTTTGGGGCCCAGCTCAGTTGCGCGAGTACTCTTCACAATCATGTTCACTGAACTACTGTGCAACTCTGCATGTATTAAATCCAAAATATTCCCTTGTCAGTAGTTTCTGTAATGTGCTATTTTGGCCAACCGGACAATTATCATGGGATGGAGGGAGTAATAATTATGTTTTATACAAATAATAATATAAATGAGTTTTTATGCCAAAATGAAAAAAAAATGACTGCTTCATACCAAAATAATCCAAAATAGATATCTTTTGGATCTTTTATTTCTTATATATTTTTCCTTGAATTTCATAGATTGTCAAAATTACTTTTACTGTTCCCTGCATGACAAATGCCAATGCAAAACTTCTACCCCTGCACATGCCTCACCACTGGTAGGCAACACTTCTCTTCCACATTCTTTTGCTTTCTCAGCACTGATAATGAATTCAGGTACCTTTTGTTCTGCAACTAACTCCACATCTTGTTCCTCAGTAGTGATTACTGCATCATCCACCTGCAATGATTCCTTGGATCTATCACGCAATATGAAAGCCTTAGCTCTAATTGGTCCTTCTACTGACCATGATGACCACTATGATGTATGCATTCCCTCCAATTCATTAAAAGCTTTCCACCATTCAGTTAGCAAATTGTCAACCTAAGTGCTGAGGCTTTTAAGGCTGGCATCGTCAACTGCATTATACACATCTTCCAGGCTTGTAGGCTGTGGTTCAGTTTGCTTTACTTCCGACGTTTCACCGAAAACTGCATCCGGCGGAATGTCAGAAGTAAAGCAAACTGGACCACGGCCTACAAGCCCAGAAGATGTGTATAATGCAGCTGAAATTGTCAACCGCTTTCTTGATTGGCCTTAATTAGTGAACTGACTGAATGTTATTAAGCAAATCCAGATCATCACACTAAATTTTTTTGCTTCTAGTTTGCTGATTTTGTTGCTGGAGTTATTGAAGTTACTGTTGATGCATTACATTAATTTTTTGTTTTACTTGTTGATTTTACATAAATTATCATCTAAGTCAAGCAGCCAGTTATTTGTCACGATCTTGTTTTTTGATATCCTCCTATTTGTATGGTTATTTGCTTTCTGTTTATGTGTGTTTGAGTCTATGCATTTGTGCATGTATTATAGAAGCAGCGTTCATTCTATCCCATGCGGCATCAAAGCTTTCCCTACTGACCACACATTTTCACAATTATATGGGTAATTATATGGTATTGTAAGCAATTATATGGGTCTTTCACCCTTAAACATATGGGGTCGTCCTTAATACGTTCACCAAGTTAAGGTGCTGTTGCAATATTTTTCTTTTGTCCTCAGAACTGCATAAAATTAAATAAATCCTAGAGAACTGGAAATTATACTACAATTTGCGTAAAACACATTTCGTATTTCTACAATAAACACAATCAAAATGGTGCCTGGGATTCGAACCTTTTATTAGCTTAGACTGTGCAAACGTGCTTCCTAAGTGTGTTAATTAAGCTTATATTTATAGAAGTTACATAGTGTTTTACTTAGTGTAGTTTTATAAATTTATTGGTGTTTAATAGTTATTGGCGTTTAGCACTTGCGTAATTTAATTAAGATGTGGAGACAGTGGTCCATTCATACTTGTAATATATACCTAACAGTATTTCTAATCTTTCTCGAGTTCTAAATTTATGAAATTTAATTATTATGCGGAATGTACATGATTATTTATTTAAATTGTATTTAAAAGAAGCCCCCACCCTCCAAAAAATTAAACTCCTTAACTTTACTCAAACTTGTAAAATTAGCAGACATTCTTGTAAAAAGCTTCCAGCATTTAAAAAGAGTAATAAGGTTTCCTTACTAGTTTTTCTTTAATTCCTTGGCCCCCCCCCTTTTTTTTTTTTTTAAACTTTTGAAGTATTTACTGGTTTGTTAAATCAAGTGAAATTCCCATCTGTAGCTGCCATAGAATATAGGAAAATGTTTTAGGATAAATCGGCTCACGATTGCAATAAACAAAGTTCTAACGTGCAATCTTTGCTTATAAATTATTATTAACTACCAGAATATCTAAAGTGCTTCTTTAATTTGCAAGTAAATATCCGTCTCAAATTTATGCACACTGATGCAGTTTAACCCTTTTAAAATTATAATGATGTTTTACTAAACTTTCCTTAGATATTATGTTAATAATGCGCATTTAGTTCCTGTAGGTAATATAAGTACTATACCATAACAGCTCTTTTCAGTTATGTTATGAAGCGTTGTAACATTATGTATAATTATAGGATACATTAATTATTTAAAATTTATTTGTAAATAACAATAAGTAAACCAAATGTCTAGTTCGTACAGTGAAATCAGCTTGAAGTTTTTTCCTTCTAAATGTTATTTTAAACAACGGTAACCCTGGGTATTTTCAGCTATAAACACGAGCCTAACATTCTTCACCCCTTCACCTCGGTAAGTGTAACCTAAGAAGTTTTTGACATTGTGGTTAGGGGTGAGAACAGTTTTTCCTTACAAAGTGAAGCACCTGAGGATGCTTTGAGTGCAACCACTATATAAGCATTCGCAACTGTGTTAACACATTTAATGAATATTTAACTATGTCCAAAGATAGTGAAAGGATATCTAGCCAAACATTTAAAAAAATTGTATCTGGTAAAGCACTTTCTGTGGTCACAATAAGTTGCAACTTCACCTCTCCCTCTCTGTGTGTGAAATGTTAATGTGAGTGATTACATTATCACATGCTTAGTCATGAAGGAACATGGAAGCTTTGTGTAGAAGGTTAAGTATTTCTGATCAGCCATTTTACTTAAATTTTTTCTTGCTCGAACTTCCTGGTTCAAAGTAAACGACATGAAATATAATAATTCAAACATGTAAACCTGAGGATTTCAATATATTGTTAACATAGTAAGTCTGAGAGAACCTTAAAAAGTGTTAACAACAGAAAGTACAAAACAATGGGAATGTAAATGCTGGGTAATACTGTAAAATGTAAACAGATTGAGAAATTTGCAGAGACAACCCACTTCCAGGAGAAAATTGAACTACTGAAAACTGTTCAGAGCTGAAGCAAATGAAATGAAAAAGTATACATTAACAAAATAAACTACACCTAATGAGCTCTTTAAACTCTTGAAAATTACAGCCCTCTTCAAGCACATGAAAAAACTAGCAGAAAGCTACTATCACAATAGAAATTTTTCCAGTGTCCCCAATGATGTGATGATTGGTATGGCACACATTTTCTTAGTTAAATTTCGTAAATGTTTCAAACTTAAGTTACTTTTGATTGCCAGAATTTACTTTTGAACAAGTTTGTTCTGTGTAAAGTGAGGTCAAAGGTATCATTTACTTCAACTTCATGCAAATTATTTATTTAGGTACTTACTTGGATCTTCCTTTCCAATCTCTTCTATATTATCTAGTTGTTTGAATTCAGATATCAAATTCTCAAAGAATGCCAAAGTGTTTTCTTGAGGCTTCTTTGTGATATCTGGGATCACTTTCAAATCTGAGTAGTCAATGCGGAATTTTGCAAGTAAACTTGCCATACTGGAAATAAACAAAACACAGATTCATGTTGTTATTCTACACAATCAATGGCGAACCTAACAATAAAATACTAGTCGGCCATGATATGAATGTACTCGGGGTACTGCAGGTACAGTTCCGATAACGCAAACATCAACAATACTGAGGCGCTTCCAGTGAGGGGTGCAAATGTCGTGCAGTTCAACACGGTGCTTCTTCGAACCTACTTCTATGCAGTTTAGTGTAGTGGCAGTTGCAGTGCTCATAATAAAAGTGGCTTGTGCTGGTAAAGAGTTTATTCATGGAGACACCTACAAAGTTAAAAACAACAAGAAAAGTATCCCATTCTGATGAAAAACATATCATATATCAGGTTATACAGTTCTGAAGACAAGAAAAACAGGAGAGAAAGTTACTCATACCCCTTGAAAAAGCAACACTTAGGGCAGCAAAAATAGTGGGAAAGTCTAGGACAACCATCATGAACATAATAAGGGATTTCGAAAATGCTTCAGCACTGGGGTTAAGGTTACAACTCCGAGGAAAACTCGAAAATCACGCAATATCATATCTCTTGATGATTTTGATAAGTGCGTTGTGCCTAGGAAATGTTTGGAGTATTATTAACAGAAAAAGGAAATTCCTACTTTGAGAAAACTACTGAACTTCGCTAAAGAAGAAATAAACTTTGAGTGTGGCAAAGAAACATTTAGAAAAATATTAAGAGAAATGGGATTTCAGTTTAAGAAATGCAAAAACAAACGCTCTGTGCTATTGAAGAAACCACAAATTGTTGCAAAACGTGCAGAGTACTTAAGAGCTATTAGTTTAAATGAAAAAGGACCATGTAAACCAGTAGTTTATACAGACGAGACTTGGGTTCATACTCACTAAACCTTCAAGAAGTGCTGGCAGCACGAGGAAGTATCTGGTGTTTTGACTAATACTAGTGCTGGTCAAAGAGCAATTGTACATGCAGGGGGATCCATGGGATTTATTGAGGGAGCTGAATTGATTTACGATTCAAAATCCAAATCAGCAGATTACCATGATGAAATGAACAGTCAAAATTATAAAAAGTGTGTATAAGAGAAATTAATACCAAATATTCCACCTGAAAGCATTTTTGTGGCCAATAATGCACCCTACCATACCGTACAGGAAAATAAATCCCCTAACACTTCATCTCGAAAGGAACAAATTATTCATTGGCTAACAGAAAAGAAAATTGAACATGATCCGCAACTGACAAAAAGTGAACTTCTAGAGATAGTGAAAATCAATAAAGAAAAGTCTGTTTATGGCTTGATAGAATAATGGAACAAAGAGGTTTTACAGTCTTACGCCTTCCTCCATACCACTGTGACCTTAACCCTATAGAGCTTATCTACAATTTAATTAAACAAAAGATTGCAGCAAAGAATGTATCATTGATTACTTTGAGTAATCTGAAAGCTATGACAAGTTGCATAGCTCAAATTACACAAAATGATTGGACAGATGCATGAAAACACGTGAAAAGAATTGAGGAAAATTTTAAGTGCTGAGATGGGTTAATGGAGGAAGCAATTGAAGATGTAATTATAAACGTGGGTCTAGAGAGCAGCAATGATGATGACGAAGACTGCATTCGTGATCCCCCCCCCCCCGCCGCCCCAATTTACGTCCTCCAACATCAAGTCATATCGGACGACAAATGAAATGGGTGAAATGGTGCTCAAATGAGTCCGGGGTCCATGGAGCTTAGAGTTACCCGACATTCGTCTATCAGGATAAGAGAAACCCCGGAAAAACCTTATCTAGGTAACTCATCCTGACCGACATTTGAACTCGGGACCTCTTGAACGTGAGGCAGACTCACTACCATCTATGCTACAGAGGCGGGCCCTGCATTCGTGATGTTATTTCAAGAATATGGATATTGAAGGAAAAGAACGCAGTGACACTGATACAGCTGATGAAGGGAATACTGACACGGATACAGCAGATGAAGGACCTGAAACAAACATTCCTGGACATGCTACTTCCGAGAATTAACGTGATGACATCAGCAGGTGAGTACTGTTTTAATTGTGCGACTGTACATTCCCAGTATCACCCTTCCCATTGCTTCCCCTCCCTCCACGCAGTTCCCTAAGCTTCATGTAGTAAACAAAACTGTGGCGCCCTCCTTCAAGTGCATTCCTATTTTGGCCGACTAGTAAATACTTGCAGAGTTTCCGGCACACGTGTAAGATGAATGGAAGTGTCAGGTGAATGCTTAAAAATCATATGGGAAATGGATATCCGTTTACAAGCACATGATCTTTGTTTCGACATGTCACCAACTTAAGGAGGGATCTATTAAAAAAAAAAAAAAAAAAATAAATAAAAAAAAAATAAACCTGGTGTGAGGTCTTTGTTGATATGCTGTGTTCTTTAGACAGTGTGACTTGTGTATAGCATAAAATGGACAGCACTTCCGGCAGCTATTGTGATTAGAGTGAGTACCGACTTCTGTAATTAATATAGCACAATAAGTAAGTTACGTAGATTTTAGTTCTGTGAGTTTAAGCTCCCAAGTATCAGTGAGCAAGCAGGTAACCGCTGCAGCACGGCAACTGTCGCAGGCATCAGGTCTTAATCTAACAGCACTGTATTTATAACATGTATGATGATGATTATTATTATTTTATACTAAGCAAACAATATATTTGTGAAACTAGTACTGTTGTGATATATTATTAATATCAAATGTAAGTGAAGTTTAGTCACTAATTACTGTAATTTACTGATTACACTAGAACAATAAATATGCCTCCATTATAATATCTATAAAAAGGATAGAGGAAAAGATTAAATGCATAAATTAACAAAATATTTTCCTTGCAATATTGCATTTAACAACTTTTAAAAAAAAAATTAAAATTTTATCCCTGTATTGTGATTTAGGAAATAAACATTTTAGAAAATTCAAACACTTAATCAAATGAATGCATGACAATGTAGTGTAAAACTTAAATTATTTTATTCAAATAATTTGTATTTATGTTTTTGCATTTGACTTATGGAAAAAAACACTTCAATTGTAGGATCTAAATTTTTCCAAGGTACAGTAAATGGGCAGAGCCACAGGGATAACATAAACACACTATTCCTAGAATTGTGTGATGTATACATAGGCAAATCTTCAACAAGATTCCATAACAGTGCCATTGAGGAAATTTTTGAAGATTAAAGTTATCAGTAGGGGATTATGGCCAATGTGGTCTCTTGATCTTACCATATGCAGTTTCTATTTAGTGGGACCTTAAAAAATAAAGTGTATCAGCATAACCAATACACAATGGAAGAAGTGAAATACAATATAAGTAAAGAAAGTGCTGCAATTTTAGAAGAATTAAGAAATGTGTGGGAAATGTGTGGTGGCACAATGACATTTCCATCTTCTATGATGAAGGTACAGTAAATCTTGGAAGCAAGATGCTTTTGAAATCAATATTATAAGAAAGAAGGAAGTATTAACATCAACTTCTTAAGTTAAGTAAAGATTCTTTTGCAAATATTTTTATTTGTTTAAACAATGAAGAGATAAAGCGTGAAATAAAAAGTGGAAAAATTTAGAGAAAGAAACTTTGATTTTAAAATTGTTTGGAAATATTAGCAAAAAGATTTCTCAAATGATTTGTCAACTATGAGGGAAGTTGGACCAAAGTTATCAAAATGAACAAGAATTAAGGGAAAATCAAAATTGAAGTAACTATCAAAATAAGTAGCATAAGAGGTAGAGGGATAAATTTCTCAACAGAAACTTGCAGGAACATTACATGCACAACGTATGCCCAAGATGTTAAAATGTTCCACCAATTTCAAGCAATTTGAGAAGTTCAATATCTGAAGATATTTTCATGTTTTAAGTAGCATAAATGTAACCGTCCTCTGTGTAACAAAGAAGAGGAAATGATTGAAGAATATCTTCTAACCTGTGAAGTCCTACCTGCCGGACCCACTACACAGAAATATTGGAGAGCAAGAGAGCTAATGGCTTCATTGCCAAAGCCTAGCATTTGAAAACAGCATATCTGAAGAAATTTTAACTTTCATTCAATCAAAATTAAATATTTACCTTCTCTGCTCAAACTCCAATTCGTCTTTCTTGTTAGCAAGAGCGAACACTCGAAGTTTACTTGCTCCCCAATTCCGTCTTGTGCTAATAATATATGGTAGAAGAAGCGTTAAACCTAAAACAAAAAATTAAAACATTCCATTTAATCTGCCTACATTTTTAATATTAATTACAATTATATATAAAGAAAATTCTGGTTGACATTCACAGGTAAGCAGAACTTAGCAGGCTTAAAATAAAAACAATTCTACTTTTAAATTCTTTTTGCTTCAAATACCAACCCCTATTATTCACTATGGTCAGGTTGGTAATGCTTACTTTCTAATATATAAACGAGGGCCGTTCAGAACGTAACCTCCGATCGGTCACAGTGCGGGTAGTGGGGGGAGTAGCGACGCCATCTGTGCATTCACGCACTCAGCAGGTCAGTCGGCATCAAGCCGTGGTCGAGTGAACGTCTTATCTGCGCTAGTTTAGTGTTTGTGGCCGTTTGAAATGCTGCAATAGAAAACCCCGCCAAATGTGAAACACAAAAAAATTATGACGGGCTATACAGAACAAACGCTGTGGTATGCTGACTTCCGGTATCTTTTTTTTTGCACGATAACGCCCGTCCTCACTCTGCTCGCAGAACAACAGCCATTCTTGAGTCCTTCAAGTGGGACGTCAACCATCCACCTTACAGCCCAGATCTGGCGCCAAGCGATTATCACCTCTTCATGCATATGAAGACATGGCTCGGGTCCCAGCGGTTTGATGACGACAGATACGATAAGTGCCTCAATCGTTATGGAGACTATGTAGAAAAATAGTGCAATCAATCAATTTTTTGCAATCAACCGGAGGTTACTTTCTGAACGGCCCTCGTATATATATATATATATATAATTTATATTTTGTAAAAGTGCAACTTCATGTACATAACAAAGCTCCATGCCTTTTGTTTTGAAACTGAATGAAAATTGATACTTTAAATGAAAAAAGACAGTAAGATAGAGAAATAATTGCAATATATATCAAATAAACATATATGAGGGCAGTTCAATAACTACCTGTGTTTCAAAATATATGGTGTTGCTAAGGGAAGTCCATGTTATCATGTACTGTAATTGTTACATGTTGTCAAAACAAATTTGGTACTGATTCACACATTAGTTTGTATTACACAGACATTTCAATAAGTTGTTCGATGTGTTTTTGCTAAAATGGAAAAAGATCAGTATTCTTCAGTAATTCACTTTTAATTTTTTAGATGGGAAAATTTCGAAGAAATAAAAGCAAAATTTAATTTTGTTTATATTAGTATAACAAATTTAAACAGGGTCGAACATCTGTTTTTGACTAGGAGTGCCCAGGACACCCTGCAGGTGTGGCTACTGAGGTTCATTCATTAAAAAGTATTTGTGACGCAACTGCATTAAGCATGTGGGAAAAAATATTCATAAAGAAATACAATAGAATCTCATTTACCCATATCAACAGGGACCAGGGCCAATCTGAGTTAATGAAAATCTGTGTTATCCCGAGAATGACAGAAAAATGATAAAAAAATTGCAAAACATCACGAAATATTTTAATGGAGATTGGAAATTACTACTGACACATTTTCACCTAAAAATACATACACTGTATGTACTATAACAGCCTATATATTTGCACTCTACACAACATAGTTACAAACGAGTCGGTAGTAAAAAAACAGCAATGAGCTTCTGTTGTCTCACATTAATGTATTGGTTACGTGCAGCTAAATCTTGCATCCGCTATAACATTAGAAGTTCATTTGGCAATGCTTTGGCTTTCCTCTTGATATAAAGCATCAATTTCTCTATGTTTGTTACGGCTTGTGTGTCGGTCATAATCACAGTTGGTCATCAACACTGTCTGAATCTGAATACTCTTCATTTTCAGTAACACTGCATGATGCAATAATGCCTTCCTCTGTAATCAGTTTATAACCTCTGTCATTGTCAATTTGCAAACAATTGTCAATTTCTTCAATATTTTTAAAAATGTCTGTAAAATCTTCCACACTTCTTCTTCTTCTTCTTCAATTTTGTTTTCTGGCAAGTCAACTTTATCAAACTTTCTCTTCCAACATGGTAACAAGCAAGTGGGGTGAGTGCAATGAATTTGCCTGCTGGCAAGAGAATTCAAATAATATACCTACTGAGAATAGCAATTTACTGTGTGTAAAACAAGTCTTCGTTTTCTATGCTGAACATATATATCCCCCCCCCCCCAATAAAAAAAAAAACTGATCTGGGTTATCCAGAGATGTTTGGGTTAGCAAAATTTTACTGTATGAAGGTAAAACTCTTCAATTTCGACACCACCTTTGACAAGAATCTGAACTTCAAGTTCATCAGGACACCAACAGAGATGCCCCAATTGCTCCAACAAGGAGTTCACCCATTCAAAATTCAACAGTTGACATTAGCTGATGATGTTAGGAAGGTCTAACAAAATGCGTTCTACGTAAAACACTAGCAATATATGGAGTACTAGTTAGACTCAAAATTGTATCTGAATGTTGCTTCTGCAAGTTGTGTGTAACTCAGTATTTGCTGCTTAATTGGAATGTGTTCTACGTTAAAAATATATCATGTAGTAGTAGTATTTTATTTTATTTACAGCCACCTCCACATTATAATTTCTTATAACTAAGAAGTAATTTGATGGCGGCCAGTAGTATGACGCTTCGTAGTAATGCCTCAAATAATGCGCAAAATTCCAACGGATATAACAAAAATACGCAAAATATCAACAGAAAAAGCCTAAACAAATGTCAAACAAGCGCTACAAATGAAGGGAAAAGAGAGCAACAGAAGAATCTTGTGAAATCTGCAGTTACAGATGAGGCCTGTACATTGACGACGCGGTGCAAGAGCGAATGCATCAAATCCCTGCACATGGTAATAGAGATAGTTAGTTACTAACACTCCCCACATGGCAACCTTGGCCTTCGGGGTAACCTCACCCCACCAAGTGATGACCGGACCCATTTCTCAGGTGGAGGCACCCAGAGGGCGGTGTCCATTACCTCCGATGATAGGGTGATAGTGAAGATGGCGGTGAGGTGAGAGGACCTACAGTTTTTACCGTGGACTCCGAACCACGTTGGGCATAGGGGATACTTCACATGTGCTAGACAGAGGTGAAGGCGTGGATAGGGCCGGCTTAAAATCACCAACCCCAGAGCCGGGAATCGAACTCGGGACCCTTAGAACGGGAGCCGCGAACGAAACCACCGCGCTACCCCGGCGCCCTGGTAATAGAGATATTGAACAAAGAACTAGGTGAAGCACGATCAGAAATAATAAAACTAACGGCAGATAATGTGCAACTAAAAAGCCAGATACAATCAGAAGAAGGATGGAAGCAAAATATCAAGGCCAGAAAATCGAAGAACGGCGATACACAGCACGTGCTCGTAACGGAGAACAAATTCGCCGCCTTGGCAACAAATGAAGAAGAGGGTGTACAAACAGTAATGGAAGAAGTTCGAAAAAAATCTACCGCAAAAAGTAAATCGACTAAAAAAAGAGCAGGAAAGTCACAATATACGGAGACAGTCATGCAAGAGGACTCGCGTAGAAAATACGCAAAAATGTTAGTGATAGTGAAGTTATAGGTTATGTGAAACCTAACGCAAATTTCAAGGATGCTACATCAAACATGGGTGAGAAAAGTGAAAAAAAAACGCAGTGAAAATTGTGGTGGCTGGTGCAAATGACGTTTATAAAAATGAAGCAAACAAGGCTATAGACGCGCTAAATCAAGTGCTGCAAACAGAGGAAATCAACGAAACCCAAGTAATAGTGGTGAACATTCCAAACAGGTATGATTTAAACTACAATTCTTGTGTTAACAAGGAAATTCGGAAAACAAACAAAAAGGTGAAATTGGTGTGTTCAGTGTTTCCAAATGTAGATGTAGTGGACATAAGCAACCTAAAACGTGAGTATCATACTAGACATGGCTTACATTTAAATAATAAGGGAAAGAGCTACTTAAGTTCACTCCTCTCAGAAAAAATTAATACCATTGTGGGTAAAAAACCTCTTGTACTTAACTCAGATGGGAGAGTAGATAGTATGCAATGACAAAATGTAAATTCGTGTTCATCCTATGCCAATAAAATCAGTCCACACAGTAACTCTACCCTTAGAGTATATCACCAAAATACACAGTATGTTTCCAACAAAGCTGAAGTATTAGAAACGGTTTTAGATGACATAAACCCACAGGTTATCATACTTACAGAACATGGCTTAAGGAAGGAGCAAGTACATTTTGTAAAATTTGTAAATTACGATTTAGTTTCCCAATATTGCCGTATAAATCACAGAAGTGGAGGAGTCTTGCTGTTTGCAAGGAAGGATATTATTGTAAATAGGGTAGAGTGGGTAGAAAATGGGAGTGAAGAGATGATTTTTGAAGTAGCTGCTGTTAAACTCAGTACAGAATTAGGGCAAGTACTCATTATTGGCATTTATAGATCCCCTAACTCAAGTGTACATGATTTTCTAATCCATCTAGAAAAAATGCTCTGCAAAATTACATTTAACCAAAATATAATAATCCTCGGTGACTTTAATATAGATGTAGATAATGTAAATCTTAAGGACATCCTCAATAGCTTCAACTTAAAAATTGTTTCTCAGGGCCCCACTAGAATAACAGAGCACTCAATCAGTACAATAGACCACATTATAACAAACCTGAATAACAGTAGATTTTGTACAATAAATAATGAATTTCATGTGTCGGACCATAGGGGTCAAATTATTGATATCTACAATTGTTTCAGCCAAATTAAGGAAAGTGTATATAGGTATGTTAGAGATACGAGAAAACATAACCTAGAAAAACTAAAGGATATTCTGGCAAAAGAGGAATGGACAGAGGTGTACAATGCTAGTGATACACATGAAAAAATGGAAGGCTTTCATAAATGCATTTACTCTCCACTTCAATGAAAGTTGCCCTCAGTCCAAAAGAGCACTTAAACATGAAGTAATTAACAAATTAACTCTGCCACCCGAACTTACACATTTAAAAAATAAAATGAAAGCAATGTATGAATTTTTTCAAATGACTAAATTAAATTCTTACTCAGATGCCTATAATAAATATAAAAAACAATACAGGAAAGCGCTGATTAAATTAAAGGCAAAACAAATAGAGGAAAAAATAATTAATTCTGATAATATCACAAAAACAGTATGGGATATTATAAACAAGCGACTCAAATTCCAAATAGGAGAACATTCCAATTTAAGTCTGAACAAGGATGGACAAGTAGTACATGACCCCTCTGAAATCTGTAAATTATTTAACAGCTTCTTTCTAAACGTTGGTGACAATACTACAGTTGACATAGGTAGTAAAGAAAAAACTATTATAAACAGCATGTACTTGCATGAGACGGATGCTGAAGAAATAGACAAAGTAATTAGTAGCTTTAAAAACCAACAGTCCTCTGGGTGGGATGGCGTATCACCTATAATACTAAAACATTGTAAACAAGAATTGCTGACTATACTGGTGCACTTAATAAATTACTCAATGAACGAGGGCATATTTCCAGAGGTATTAAAGATTAGCGTGGTACGACCAATTCATAAGAAAGGTTCATATGCAGATGTTAACAATTTCAGACCAATAACTCTAACTTCAGTATTCAGCAAAACGTATGAGAAAGTCTTAATAGCTAGAATAAATAGTTTCTTAATTGCTAATAAAATTCTTAATCATTTTCAGCATGGATACAGAAATAAATTATCGACCATCACAGCTATAGCGGAATATATTCACAAATTATTGGAACTAAAAGATAAACACAAAAACACAGCTGGAATTTACTTAGACCTCTCCAAAGCTTTTGACTCTGTATCCCATGATCATCTCATCTCAAAATTAGAGTACTATGGCTTCAGAGGACAAATTAATAAACTATTAACATCATATCTTAAAAATCGTTTGCAATGTACAGAAATAACTTGGAAAAAAGGGGATGTTATAAGCCACATTAAATCAGAATATAACTTAGTGAAATCTGGTGTACCACAGGGATCAGCACTAGGACCTATACTTTTTTTGATTTATATTAATGACTTACCTGAACCAGTAAACAGCAAGGTCATCTCATATGCAGATGATACATCAATAATATGTTGGAGTGAAGGAGAAGAAAGCTTAGAAGAAAAAACAACAAATGCAATTGGCGAAATATCTCGGTACTTTCTAAACAATGGACTAAAGTTAAATATAGGAAAAACAAAATTTATGACATTTCAAAGCGATGATCTAAATATAAACATTAACAATATACCTTTGGAACGGGTAAGAAACTTTAAATTTTTGGGCGTTCACATAGAAGATACTCTAACCTACAGTACAAACGTAGACATGGTTTGTGATAAAATGAACTCGGGACTCTACCTATTACGACAACTAGCAAAATATGGGAATATCAATACTCTTAAAACTGCGTATTATGGCATTATCTTCCCACACTTAACATATGGTATTGAAATTTGGGGGGCAACAAGTAAAACCAATATGGACAGACTATTAAAAGTACAAAAGAAATGCATACGAACCATGTACAACCTTCGTTTTCAACAAACATGTCGGGATACATTTAAATCACAAAACATCCTAACAGTAGTATCACTCTATGTATTCAAAACCATTATACTTGTAAAAGACCGAAAGCAACATAACATCCTCAATAAAGATTGCCATACATATGATACGAGGAGAGCAACTGATTACCATAGGGTGAGCACGAATAAAACTCAAACTAATAAAGATCCATTTAAAATAGGAGCCATATTGTATAATAAATTGCCATCTGTAATTAAGAATACTTCTGACTCAAAATTTAAACTGGTCTTAAAATCATACCTAATTCAAAAATGTTTGTATAGTATAAATGAACTGTAATATATATGTATGTATGTAGTATAAATGAGTTGTATACCTATGTATACAATAAGGTTTGTACGTAATTTAGGCATTTTGATCTTTTTAAATAACTTATACTTTTGTAAACAACTCTATATTTTGTAAATAACTTATGTATTTTGATCATTTTGTATTTTGACTGTATAGAGATAATTGACAGTGTCAGATGCTCTTGTAAGAGTCTATTGGCCGCAATAAATTAAATTAAATCATTCCCTAGTGCAGATTATGAAAGTTGATTGCTTTCTGTATGTTTAGTATGCAGCCATCTATGAATTCTGTGTGAGAGTGTGTGGGTGTGTGTGCACGAGTGTGTGTGTGCGAGAGTGTGTGAGAGTGTGTGTGTGCGCGAGTGAGTGTGTGGGTGCGCGTGTGTGCGTGCTTGTGTGTGTGTGTGTGTGTGTGTGTGTGTGTGTGTGTGTGTGTGTGTGTGTGTGTGTCAGAAACATCAAATGTATTACAAACAGATGCTATAGACTTCAAATGCAAAATGCCCCAAAATACTTGGAACAAGCACATAAAAAACTGAAATAGTTATGAAATAGTTACATTTCAAGAGAGGAAGCCAATTACAAGAGGTCCACACAACAGCCGATTGTGAAGATAGTGGTCAGCCACCAATCAGCTAAGGATGGGACTGGGATGGTCCCAAAAATGTTCCTGTTTTTAATAGTTGACACGAGTGAAGTTTCAAGTTTTAATAAAATATTACTCAATGTCTTTTAATAGCATAAAGAACTATTACAGACTAATTAAAAACTAATGCTATGGAGATGGTTTGCTATTTGGCATATTATTAAACATGCTGACAGTTAGTTTAACACAATGTAGCTACGCAGTATTCCCATTTCTCTGCTTTCAGGATCACACATTCCACATTGTTTAAATGGCAATGTATAACTTAAATACAAAGCAATTAGATTATAAACATTTCTAGAATTTTTTACGCATCAAGCATTTTGACATGCTTCTGGACTTACCTCCATCATCATAAAGCCACCAAACATCAATGGTGCCCTTCTTCTGTTTCTTTTGGAACTGCGTAAGATTATTAAGAACATCTTTAGGAAGTGTGCTTCCTCCAGGTCCCCTAAAATCAACATAATAAACGTTACTGTTATGAACTGTTACTTGTATTACAAAATAATCTGAGCTTTCATTGCTACTTAATGCTAACATCAAGGCAATGCTTCTGTGAAATTTGGTAAAATAAATGATGAAAATTTATAAACGAGACTCAGCTGAAGATGGAAGCAACAGCTCTTGAAACATGTCCAATGAAAAACTGTGAGTGACGCAATGCCTTCTCGATTCACTTTTAATTTAACTTGTGCTTCACTGTCTCTATGTTTCTTTCAATTTTTATACTTAGAAAGTATTATTGTATTTCCACTGTTATCCTAAAATGCCTCTATAACATTAATCCAGTGTTGTGCTTCAAACAACATTTTTTTCCCTTTCTTTCATTTTCTTTTCAAAATATTATGTACCACATTTAATTTGAGTTCTTGAATCAGACTAACTTCAAATAGGAAGGGCTTAAAATCGCTAAGTTAGTAAAGCATATTCACCCGTCGATAATTTGATAAAGAAGTTCATAGTTCCACCACCAGAGAGAAGAGAGCAGACGACAATAACAGACAATAGTTGAATCTTCAAGGTTGAAAATTGACGCAATGGCTTCCGAAACTAGTCCCTCAATAATGTAAAAACATAGGTTATGAAATGTTAAAGATATTTCATAAGTCATCAGTGTTTTAGTGTTATTATTAGCATAAGGAGACAATGTCCCAACTACCAGCACCACTCATAAATGAGGTAGCTAAAGAATTTGCTCCTCCAAGAAAAAATATTCAAAAGTACGACAGAGATCTGCACTATATGGACAAGCGACGAAATTATGTGTGCTGCGTGAATATTTTGAAGAAAAATGGAAAGAGGGAACTGTTAGTTACCACTACATTTCTTAAGACAATGCACAACTGAACATTCTAAGCTTTTAGAAATGTAACTTGTGTGTTAAACCTACATCAAACAACTTAAAATGCATGTTCTGAATTTGTTAGTTTTGAAACGACTTTCAGTTTTGTACTTGCTAATCCAATATGGCATAAAGAGAAAGTAAACATTGTTAAAATTATTCTATTATTTGTGTGTTCAGGAAATTCATTCAATAAACTATTATGTTTAATGTAAAACAGCATATTAGGCTTCTCTTGCTTATTCTTAATCCTGGCTTTCTACGAAAACACTCCAAGGCAGAAGCATTATAAAAAAACAAATTTAAACTCTACTGAAACATTTCAGCGTGGCCTCAGTTTCATTCTGTACATTGCCTTAACACACTATAGTTTAAAACTGTTCCCATGTGTTAGAAATATAAATATCAATAGAGTCAAAACGAAAAATTCAATGCCATGGTCGAGATTTGAACCATGGATTTCCTGGTTTCCATCCAGTTGCTCTAACCCATTGAGCTACCGTGGCCAACTTGCCCTCACGACATTTGATTCTCCACCTGACTTGTATATTTTCCCGGTAAACCACTAGGGGTTCTCGCATCAGAGATACGTTTGTGGTGACTTACTATTGTAAGTACTTGAGTCACAAGCTTCATCATTTAACTCTTATTATTCTAGTTAATTGATGGAAATTAATCATTTAATAATTAATTTCATTTCATGAAATGATTAACTTCCATCAATTAACTAGAATAATAAGAGTTAAATGATGAAGCTTGGGACTCAAGTACTTACAAAAGTAAGTACGCCACAAACAGTGTATCTCAGATGCGAGTGCCCCTAGTGGTTTATCGGAGAAATACACAAGTCAAATGGAGAATTGAATGTCATGATGGCAAGTTGGCCATGGTAGCTCAATGGGTTAGAGCAATTGGATGGAAACCAGGAGATCCGCGGTTCAAATCTCGGCCATGGCATTGAATTTTTCATGTTGACTCTATCAAAAAATCTTAGCCTATATAAGGCTAGTGTGAAGAAATGATTAATTTCCATCAATTAACTAGAATATAAATATAAAGTTAATTTTTGTAGTTTTAGTGCTCTCTTCTAACCATTGCATGCGCAAGGCATTCATAAATGGCAAAGTCGCTTTCTGCGCCACCACTCCACCATGTGCTTCACAGCAGCTGTCAGGATCCTAAAGTAATTGTAATTCTGCCATAACATTAGCCATTCTTCCCCTATACCTATCACTCACACCTGTTAGTTCCTGTTTTGTTTCCAACAAAAGAAAATTATAACCTATGCTAAAAACTTGAAACAAATAAGGAGACGTTATTAGTTGTACCTGTAAAGATCAGCTTTTGACTCCCTCTTCTTTTTCTCCTTATGACTAGTGGAAGCACTGTTTTTATTGTCTTCTGGGTCTGTAATTGTAACTGCAGTTACATCCGCTTCGTCTGCATTTGGACTTTCATTGACCCTGTTTTTACTCAGATTGGGAGTACCAGGTGCTGACAGATCACTTGTACTGCTTGCTGCAAATTATAATCATTACTGTCAACTTTTTATTTTCACTAAAAGCTTCCATGTAAGTAATAGAACTATATCTGTGTAACTGCATGTTAAACATATTTTAAACTTTAAGCTGTAAACATAGTGAATCATTTTCCTATCATGTGCTGTGCATTCAAGATCTTAGATCTAATTTATTTCCCAATACATTATATATTTTATATTAAATTCTAGCCAAAATTAAATGACATACTTCTCAGGTTATTTAGGAGAGATTAAGATTCTTGAATAAGCTTTATACCCAACAATTTACCGCACACACACACACACACACACACACACACACAAAATTTTATAGAGAGACTGACAAGCTTTATCTGAAACATTTTCTGAATTATCTCTCCCCACCATAAAAATCACTTAAATATTACAAACCTTTTAGCCCCAAAGGGGTTATGGTGATCAATTTTTGATGTCTGCATTCTCTGCTACACTAGTCTTAAAACTCTAAGTTACTTTTTGCATTTTAAATGTTCATACACTATCCTTTGTTAGAAATTACTTTTCTTACTATTCTTCCCCATCTCAATCATTACAACAGACTATATGTTATGAAATACAATGGTTAGAAATTAGTTCATATTTTTTCTTGACTCTGTTATATACTGAACATTTAATCTGCTTGT
The DNA here is from genome assembly GCA_030765055.1 of Mantis religiosa. NCBI lineage: Eukaryota > Metazoa > Arthropoda > Insecta > Mantodea > Mantidae > Mantis > Mantis religiosa. The sequence goes on from CM060950.1 coordinate 404,941,723, forward strand.
TATAGTTGACTAAGTACTTACTGCCTAATTTGAAATAATCTTACAAAAGGTAATATAATTTTTAGTCAAACTAGCACTCCATTCTCCATATATTGCTAATGTTTACCTAGAATGTATTTCATTAGGAGCTTCCTTAACATCCTCAGCTAATGTCAACAACAAATGTCGAGCAGGATTTTAGGAAGGTCCTAACAAAACGCGTTCTAGGTAAACACTAGCAATATATGGAGAATGGGGTACTAGTTTGACTCAAAATTATATTAATTTTTTGCTTCATTGTATCATAGTCCTTATTCCTTAAGAACATTACTAAAGGTAATTTGAATGGTGTAAAATATGTATGACTCAGTTTTCATACGATACTGTGATGAAGTTAGGCCCTGCCCACCTCAGTAGCATAGATGATAGCATGTCTGCCTCACGTTCAAGAAGTCCCAAGTTCAAAAACTTAGTCAGGGTGAGTTACCTGGATAAGGTTTTTTCTGAGGTTTTCCCTTATCCTGAAAGACAAATATCAGGTATCTCTAAGCTCTATGGACCCTGGGCTCATCTGAGCATCATTTTATCCATTTCATTCACCGTCCAATATGACTTAATATTCGAGGTTGTAATTTTTTTTATTTATTTATTTTAAAAAGTTAGCTTCCCCCACTTTGTGGATAGCGGACATAAAGTTAACTGCTAGCCAGCGCATAATTGGTTGGAGAGAGATATGATGGGAGTTGCTCCCTGCTCAGGAAGGACCTAAAAAGCTATTGAGATAACCAAGAATGACCAATCCTTCCCTTTCTTCAGCAAAATAGTCATTTACAAGAAATAAAAGAAGATACCAGAACTTGAATGCACCACAAAACAAGATAAGAGACAAGCATTATTACTGTGTGCAAAACTCATATGCACATCCAGCAACAATATTTTTTTAACCTTTTTCTGGTAAAAGTGCTGTTAATATAAATATTAATATAAAAAAGGCATACTATGTATGCACAGCTTTAAAGCCAAAACAAAGCCTGGTATAATTATATCAGCTTTAAAGCCTAACTTATCTACTTGCTTTATTTATTCTATCTTTCCAGCCAGGCTTGAAAATGCATTTAATATAAATGAAAGCTTTGACTTACAAGCTTCATTGTTGACATACCAATGAAAGAGAAATTTAGAACCATTTGAAAAAAGTTTGGTTTTCTTGAAATATTTAGGGTATTGAACTGAAGTATAGTTCCACCTTTGCATTAGTGACCTAAGATGCAATTATAAAACTTTCCATACAACTACAGAATTTATCTTGAGAGAATCTGGAGCTTGAATTGTATTTATGTTGACTATTTCATATATACAATATTGATACTTAGAGGAAATAGATGTACAATTATGAAAGTCAAAATCAGAATGATTTCTTAGTGCTTCGAAGTGTTATACAAACAACACTTGGCAAAACTAAGAAAGCAAAATAAAAAGGCACCATTACACATCAAGATGTTATAATGAAAATGATAAAAGTGATAGGATAAAAAGGCACACACAAGGAGAAATTAAGCCTTCCTCCTTAACTATAGAAAGAACATAAAAATGTTGATTTTGACTTTGGTAGTCAAAATCAACAATGCTGTTTCTATTTTATTTATTTAAACTAGTAGACATCTATCCTTTCATTCAATGAGTGAATTTATCTTAGCATTGATTATATCTCAAAAGATGTTAACTTGAAAAGAAAGGAAACTAAATAGGCTGAATCAAATATGCTTCCAAGTTCTCAACGAGGATCAATAACTTAGAGTAAAACTGAGTTGCCAAAACTTAAATAAATCTTTGCATCCAAAGAATAATTAATTTGTGAATCACTTATATGATGTATGAAAATTTAGAAATTAAATTGAAATTGGTTTATCGAGTACTAAGTATACATTTTACAGTTTTGGCCATCCATGAATTTTGAACCTTGTCCTTATTGAAAATTTCAAAATGAAAATGCTCTATTATGGATGCATTTTGTTCACTGGTAAGGTGTCTTAAAATATACTAGTCCCTTCTAAGGAATCCTCAAATTACCTTTAGTAGGACACACAGCAATTTGGATTGATTTTTTAGTGTATAAATGAAATAGTCTTAATAAATTTCTTCAATAATTTTGAATGGCCTATAGCTGCATATGTAAGCTGCACTCAGTATAGGAGAGGGTCAAAGTGCCCTTTTTGGTGCCAGGTTATAAGGCGTGCAACTTCAACTTGTTCCATTAGGCGAGGAGAGTTTTAAAACAAAGCCAAGGATAATTGCTGATTGTGAAATTACCAATACTACTATATTATTAAACCTTGTTTCACCAGCTTCACAGTGGAACCTTTCTTCAGTTATACCCTACAGATCAATATCATTATCACAAGTTGCAATGCTTAAAACTAATGATAGGATGATACCACCATTTCTCGATACTGGTACTGATTTTGAAGCACTGATACTCGACATTCGATACACACTTTATAAATAGCTGTAAAGGCAATGGCTTATTAACTGAATCATGTTCTTATCAGTAGTTTTTGTGAACAAATACCTGTAACTAATTTTGTGTTTGTCATTTTCTATAGTTATGCTCTGACAGTGATGGGAAACTAGTAGACTGCTTTTTTAAATAGAGGTTCTGTAAACTTCACTCAGTGTATGAATATAACATGCTTCTTTAAATTTGTATTGTGTGACTTATGACTACACAAAAATATTTTCCTGTATATTTTAAATATTGGTTTATTATTAATGTCTGTTTCAAACCAGTTCCACACATCACTCATATACTTTATTGAAATTACTGTTGTAAACTGGTAAAACAAAATATTTATGGGAATTAGTTGTATGGTACAGTAAAACTTGCCTGAAACAGAACCTTTATATGCCAGAAACCTGGAAAAATGGAAAATTAGTTTGGAAAAGAGTTATTATCCATGTAAAATTATTCCCCAAGTCGGAAAACTGCCTAACACAGAAATGGAAGTACTTTTCGGGAACCATTTCTGTAAATAACCTGATTAAAATAGATTACTTTATGTGTAATGGGTTACAGTGCATGTATTTTAAAAAGTGCAATAATTTTTAGAGTGACTGTACTTGCACCGAAGTTCCATGAACCATAAAGTCATAAACTGTAATCCTATGAGGAAAAGGGAAAACAAACCTCTCAACTCTCTTCCAACAACCATGGTAAGAGTACAACAGTTTTGCAGTGTGTTCATTCTTAGTTTTGTTGTTACAAGTGATCAAGTACAAGTGGAAGAAAACTGTGAACTATGGTAATTTTTAAAAATACAGTCTGCATGGAAAGAACGAACGTCCAGCTAAAAAATTAAGTGTTGTTTAAAGTGGGAAAAGCTCAGATTAATGAGATTTTGGGAAAATAAAAACTAAAGACGTGTGGTTAAAAGGATCAGCAGGACATGTGAAATGCATCACAAAATCCAGAGTATGACGAGCTACAGTGTTCGAATGGTCTGTTATTGCAGGGGCTATAGGAATTTCCATTTCTTAACCACTGATTCAGACTCAAGCTTCAGAGACAGCAAGAAAATTAGGTGAAGACAATTTCAGAGCTTCCAATCGTAGGCTCAAGAGTTTCAGAATTTGCCATAACATTGCTTTGAATGCTGTGTGTGGTGTAGCAAATGATTATTACACAAATATAAACTTCACTGTAGCTAGCTTCATTTTCTACATAAGAAGCAAATGATGTTTGTATGCAGACACTTGCAGATTGGAAAGGGAAAACTGAAAACACAACAGAGAAACTAGGCAATAAACTACAATTTTTTATATAAGTTGAAAATTTAGTACATAATACATATCAACCTATTATTATTTACACTTCATTCTATATTATTCCTTCACTATAAACCTGTGTGACTATTTTGTAATTTCTTTGTATTCAAATACAATCCCCTAAGACAGAAAACCTGTGTAAATGGAAAATAAATGCCAGAATGATTGTGTTCCGTTTGAGAGAGGTTTTACTGTATATCTGTAAGGTGACTCAAGTTTGACGTGTGCAACACTAATGGATAGAAGAAAAGGATAAATATTTCCTTGCATTGTATTCTCACGTCTTTAGTTCTGACTTGTTTCTGCTAGATTCACAGATTTTGGACTCTGGAATAGTTAAATGTAAGATGTGAATTGTAAAAACTATTTGTAGTCGGTTTATTCATACTCATCACTTACTTTTTTTATATTATTGAGGGACTAGTTTCAAAGGCCATTGCCTCCATTTTCAACCTTTCTCCAACTAGCCATACAGTACAGCTGGAGAGAGGTTGAAAATGGAGGCAATGGCCTTTGAAACTAATCCTTCAATAATATAAAAAAAATTAAGTGATGAGTGTCAATAAACCGACTACAAATAGTTTTTACGATTAATTTTGACGTCACTGTTACTAAATTCCCCCAAACATGCATAACACGTAAGAAATGTGATTTTGTGTGTCAGGTAAATCAGCTTCATTCACAACTATGTTACATGAGTACTTCTACTCTCTCATTGTTTTGCATGTTTTCATTTAGACACAAGGGTATTGAATTTTGCATTCATTTACTCACAGGAAATGCAGCTCACGGACTATCAAGAATAACAGATAGTCCAGGAACTCTTTAGAGCTGTGCAAGGCAACAGCATGAAGTCTCAACTTCTTTCATTCCTTATCTAGCATTAGCTAAATATAAAAACGTCCAATAATGCAAAATTCAAGTATTAAGAAAGTAGTGAAGGTTTATCTCGACGCATTAGAAATACTTCAATACCATCGAGTATCGAGAATATTGAGGTATCAAGGTCCCATCCCTATTTGTAATCGTTCAGATGCTCCTTACCTATATAATTATTTTTAACATCAAAGCACCAATTAAAATCAAAAGCTGTTAAATGCTCTAGCTTTACAATCTGCCAAAATATAAAACATTATAGCAATAGAAAAAGTTGAGTGGGAAAAGAAACAAGCCATCTATTAATGCTAATTGTCATAATATTTAAGTGACACAGCTTGAAAGAATGGAGTCTGAAAATGTGCTCCTTTCACGAATTAGGATATTCCAAAATTCTCCTAAAGTAATATTGTGTTTAAGGATTTATCAAATTCATTATTTGGGTCACTGTGTGGCATTAAGGTTGCTACAGAATCAAATATTTTGAAACATGTCTGTTGCTAAATAAACACAAGACTCTACAGATTAAAAGCAAGAGTTACATATGTAATATGTTGATCATAACCTAACTGGGTATACATTCAATATTTCTTTACCATCATAAACTTATATGTCCTTGGGGGCTTGAAATCTGACAAACCAAGTACATAATTGAACAGGTAACGTAAAGGACATCTGCAGTCATTGTTGTATCTCATACTTCTCCAGGAAAGAAACTACCACCTGCTCGCCTCTGTAGAATAGAAGTTAGCATGTTTGCCCCAGAGATCCCGTTTTCAAATCTTGGTCAGGGCAAGCTATCCAGATAAGGTTTTTTCTTGGGTTTTCCCTTATCCTGAGAGATGAATGCCTTGATCCTGGGCTCATTTGAGCATCATTTCAACATTTCATTCATTGTCTGATATGACTTAATGTTGGAGGGCATAAATTTAATAAACAACTACCACCAGCAGAACACCAATGAAAATGGCAGCAAATTGCTTTATGGAATGTGCTATATGCCATACAATTTATAGGTTGCATAAAAAGCACATATCTTCCCCAGCTTAAATAATATTAATCAAGCTTTAAGAGAAGCACATATTTTCCATAGAAGTACCAGAGCTTTTTACATGACATGAAGGGCATGGTCATTCATTACCTGGGCTGAGCTCCTGATGAACAAAACCATATGATGAAAAGATTTCATTTTTTAAGAAAACATTGTACATTTTTATTTGAAAACATATAAAACACTTAATAAATAGATACGTAAATAAATAAATGATCTAAAACCAGTAATTGTTCGTAATCTTTTAAGCTTGAAGAATATAAGAGAAGCATTTATTCTTCTATTTAAATTTATTTACTGCAAGAAGTATTCAATATGTTACTGATATTTTATGTAAAATGTTTGTTCATTAAATATTCAATATTTTGGAAAATAATCATAATATTAATTGAAATTTTGTACATCATTTATCTCTATCATAAGAAACATGGGAGCAAATTTTGACCTTCCCTTCCCATGGTAAGTGACAAAAAAAAAAGTTAAAAGTATTTCTTGTAGAACATTTATCAATATTTTATTTAACAAGTACCACCTCTCCACCTTGAGGTGGTAGCCATTATATTTGTTTGTTTCTTCTGTAACAACCTTTAACACACTTTTAAAAATCACAGCACAAAGAAAACATATTAACATTGCAGCATGTTGTAGCTATGCAATAGCTGGAAAGATGTTATCTGAATCTAAAGAAAAGATTATAAACCCACTTCACACTCATGCATTGAGATTATCATTACAATGCCCCTGCTGAGGTTTATTCACTAGCACAATTTTAAGTAACAATACAACAATATAGCATTAGCTACTTATTAAGTTAGCTTAAGCATTATGAGAGTTCAATGAATGGACATTTTGTCACCATTATCAAGACGAAAAACTAGAAGCAGAGTTTTAGTTATCAAACAAAAGGTTTGTGATAATGTACAAATGATATATCAAAAAAGTTCTTCAGTATGCATAGGATCAATTCAAGCAAGATTAACATCTCCTTGGATTGATGTGCTAGTTGCTTCTAATTTTTGCTATGATGCTAACACACACTGCTTATACAAGAAGACTAGAATGACTGCCTTAATTTCACAACACTCTATCTGTAAGTACTAACAATACAGCAACACAGCAGCAATAGATGTTTTTCAGAATTGGAGTAGTTTTCAACTACCACAGTCCAGAGCCTGACTCAGTTTGTTATGGATGTCAAACTTCTGGATTATTCATAAGACTGAGGATGTGTAACAGATCTGCAAAGGTTGTAGTGCACGATAATTTTGCCCCCCTGTCCTACTTATACTCATTAGATGTGCTTGAGAATTTTTGATCACACACTTACATCTCAGTATTTCATCATATATCATACAGTTATTGCAACTTTTACCTCTTGCATGCCAAAGAAAAATATAGAGGTTATTCATTCTGGAGCAAACATTCACATGTAGAGTTATGAATATAAGCAAGAAGCCTGGCAAGTCAAGCTGTCGCCAGCCACAAAAAACAGCTACTAATTTTAATATGAAAACTTTTCATTACTATGTGGCAGACTGGGTGAACTACTTCACTTCTCTCTTTAATACCCCGACGATCACTTACTATGCTGTTTTAGAGAGTTGAGAGTAGTTTGTACCTCTAGTAATCTGCCATGAAGCTGTCTTTTGCACACCTCTCAATCCTTTCAGTGGATTAGAATTCCTACAGTTTAAACAGACTACTTATTATGACTACAAAATCTGAGAATGTATACAGTAAAATCTGGCAATCTTTGAACCGCAAAATTTTACATGACATGAATTGGGAATTGTTTTATCACAGCAATCTATACCATTATTTGTCATGACAATAATGGAGAAAAGAAAATGATCAAGGGACATAAAAAATTACATCACCAGAGTTGGTAGAACAGTAAGTTGTCACTTATTACCAAATGAAGCATTTAATTAAATTTAAGCTTTGTACAAATAGTGTTAGTTTAATGAGTGTCAAAGAATATTACTACAATTAATGAAAATTTTCTGTGAACAATTTTATTATGTTGGCAAGTTGCACCAGACATGAAAAAATTCAATGCTGCTACCAGAATCAAACCAAACTTTTGTGCCGAAGACTTAACTACTCAGGCAAGATACCCTTACATTTAATCTTCTGTGATTTATATTATAATGATTAGATAAGTATAATAGTATCTCATTTACCCCGATCAACTGGAATAAGGGCCGATCCGACTTAACAAAAATCTTGGATATCCAGAGAATGAAAAAAGGTAAAAATGTACATCACCAAAATATCTTTAATGGAGTTAAGAAAGTACTATCACCATACTTTCAACTAAAAACACATACACTGTCTGTACTATAATAGCCTATGTATTTGCACTGTACACAATATAGCTACAAACTAGCCAACAATAAAAAAGGCAATGAACTTCTGCTATCTCAGTTCGTGTATTGTTTATGAGCAGCGCAGTCTTGCATCCGCTTTAACATTAGAACTTTATTTGACAATGTTCGGCTTGACTCTCAAAATAAAGCATCAATTTCTCTGTTTGCTAGTACTCGTGCATGGGTCATATCCACAGCTGGTTCATAAACACTGTCTGAATCCGAATACTCTTCATTTTCATTTTCAGTAGTACGCATGCTGCAATAATGCCTCCCTCTGTAATTGGTTTATAACCTCCATATTTGTCAGTTTGCAGCCACCTGTCAATATCTTTATCAACACTGGAACAGCCATTGATATTTTTAAAGATGGTTATATAAAATCTTCTTCCACACTTATTTTTCCTTCTTCTTCAGTCTTTTTTTCTGGCAAGTCACACACATCAGGCCACAACTTTTTCCATGACTTTTTCAAAGTTTCTCTTCCAACCTGGCCCTAAGCTGGTGGAGCGAGTGCAATGAATTTGCCCACTATCAAAAGAATTTGAGTAATGTACCTACTGAGAAAAGCAATTTATTGCCTGTAAAACAAGTCTTCATTTACCCTACTAAACAACATAACCTTTTTTTTTTTTTTTTTTTTTTCAAAACTAATCCGGGTTAAAGAGGTTTTACTGTAATATACGTGTTGGAGATTATAATTGTTGACATCCATTGCTGTATAGCTCAATGACAGCAAAATTATTATTTACACGTTAATTTTACTTCCCTTCTGATTTAAGTAAACAATCTATAAGGCAATCTCAAATATTCTCTAATATTACAAGCAAGGCAAACAACACTGCAAGTACTTTTAATAGTTGGGCTCAATAGAGTTCATTTAGTTTGATTAATTTAGGATTTAAAATAACATTCTTTCATGCTAGGCCTGTGTAAGTACAATGTGCAGAAGACAGACTTTAAGAATTATTACTTATAGAGGTTAGCTAAAAGCCTGAAAATTAAAATAATTGAAACACTGAAAATTATTTATGGATAGATATGTCAAATATTTAAGAAGCCTCAAGTGTTTACCAGTATGCTCAAATCAAATGAGGCTTAATGCAAAGATACCTATGTTAGCTTTATAGTATAGCATTAGCACAGAAAACTGAAGATCCATGGTTTGATCCTGGTCATGGTAATGAATTTTTCAAGGCTAATTCAAAATTTTAGCTTAGTGCCTACACTTGTTAAAAATAAATTTTATTGCCAGAAGCAACAAATAATGATTCTGCCTCACTACAGTCACAGACACAATGTTATTTTAGCTTATTAGACTCAAAGATAAGAGCTTCATATCAAAGGTAGTGAGTGACAAATTGGGTAGTTTTTATAATTTTAATGATATACAAAGCTTATTTTATGAAATAACACTTAGAGATATCAGCTACTGATTGCCATTTATTGTATTGCTCTATTAATAGTTACACGAAGTACTGTGAAATTGTAGCAATCATTCTGGAATGCTTCAAATGCATAGCAAAGCAATAGTGCCAGTGCAAGCCGGAGTCCAAGTAACTGTGAATGACTGCATGAAATGCTAATATTACTGATGCATCGCCTGCTTCTTCCATACATGAAACAAGGATCAATTCATTATGTTCACAACAATTCTAATTTCAAGGCTCTGTGCCAAAAAGCACCTGCAGAATGCACTACACTGATGCACACCAACACACACATTTCATAGATTAGCCATTTCAGAACAGACATTATTAAAATAGAGGCAAGAACTTTCAAATAATGCTTAGGTTTTAAACTAAAGGATATAATTTTTGGTATATTAATGTCGCTGAATATTTTAAGAATGTATTTACGACCTCTTTGCCAAAGTATATATTTTTGCTTAAGTCTCTATAGAATGGGTAAGAGTAGGTTGAGACAATCACCAAATATAATAATTTTGTATTTAGTATAAGCACCTCTGACCATTTGTAACTGTTCTTATACAGCTCTTGCTTATATCTTTTTTTAACATCTTAATTAGCAGCTCACATCAGAGAATATGAATGAAACGAATGCACAGAGACCTAAAGTATTTAAAGAAAAGCCTAAATATACATTTGGGGTACTGTGCCAGAAAAAACATAACTGACGAACTTCTACTGCCCAACACTAATAACGTTGATGCTCTTTTTTTATTTCATGTGAATAAAAGCTGGCATTAATGTGTTTTGCATGGCAAATAAAATGTTTATCTTGAATTTTCTATGAACATCCCCCAAAGTTCTCTTCATTTCTGTGTATATGGCACACCAAAAGAGGTACCTAGACAAAATCTTACTGCAAAAAAATGTAGATCTTATTAAAAGGGCACAATTTATTAATAATTATTGTGGCATTAATGAGTATTAAAGAATATCCTGGAAATGGTTTCAATTTCATGGCATAATTAAATAACAAGACGATATTCCTATGAGTAAGGACTTTGATATAATGAAGCACAAAGTTAATACAATTTTGAGTCAAACTAGTATTCAATGCTCCATATATTGCTAATGTTTACCTAGAAGGCATTTTGTTAGGACCCTCCTAACATCCTCAGTTAATGCTGACTATTGAATGTTGGTTTGGTGAACTCCTTGGAGGCAATAGGGGCATCTCTGTCGGTATCTTGATGAACTTTAAGTTTGGGTTCTCTTCAAAGGTGGTGTCAAAATTGAACAGTTTTCCTTCATACTTCTTTATTAATATTTTATTCCAAAGTGGTTAATGCAGCTGGACCCTGAATACTTTAATAAGTGGCCCAACTGCATTAACCACGTGGAAAAGAATATGAAGTATAAAGGAAAACTGTTCAATTTTGACACCACCTTTGAAGAGAATCCAAACTTCAAGTTCATCAAGATACCAACAGAGATGCCCTTATCGCCTCCAAGGAGTTCATTCAAACCAACATTCAAGAGTCGACATCAGCTGAGGAAATTAGGAAGGTCCTAACAAAATGCATTTTAGCTAAACACTGGCAATACATGAAGCACTGAGTACTAGTTCAACTCAAAATTATATTAACAAGACAAGATTTGTTTTAGCGTGATGAATTCTGAAATATTGCCAATAGATTCAGTCAATGTTTGTTTTGTGCCCAGCAGATGGCAGCACAACAGTGAACCATCTTATCTACTGGAAGTGATCCAAAAGTTAATTAGTTTACACTGTACTGCATCAATTTATTGAAAATTTCTGAAAACTGGGCTCAAATGCTCTTGCTCTTATCCCCTGCCAACTGTCTTTTTGCCGTGCATTAGCCTATCAAGGCTAGCTCATTACTATTTCAAGGTGTACAGAATTTGTTGAAAAGAAACTTAATATGCATATTGGATACATGTACACTTTGATGAAGCTATTACTTCCCTACAAGATCAGTGGTTTTTTAGGAAATAAATGAAAGCTTTAAACTGTATTTCAAACATGAGCATTACCTAACTATGCAAAGCTCCCAGTGCTGTTCTAAGGGCCATACTTGCTATTCATTGAAAAGAAATTATATGTATCATAATAGTATCATATAAAATTCTTATACCTTATGCTATGATACACCATCTGGACCTCAGTTTAGTGTTTGGCCAGGTTTTCTTCTTTGTTTTCCCTCTCTGTCCATATGGCAAATACATTTTAGTAGTTTAAGATAATTGTTGCATCTATTTCATTCATTCCTTCTCTGATATGAGCCTACATTTAAAAGATGCCTGACTTAAAAATGTGGAATTTTACTCACCTGGATGGTCCAAGAGTTACTAAACAAGCAGTGTGGGGTAGGATTGAGGTAGTGTTACGTGGTGTGGGTTTTCTTACTTGGTGGGTGTATGCTCCAGTTATTGGCTCTCGCCAAGGCACAAGGTCATTCTCCTCCAGGTGATGAACAGGACAAGGTTGTACTATCCAGGAAGGAGCCAGGTAAAGAATATGCTGTTTCGGCTATCTTCTGCTTATTTCAGCACCACTGATATATCACCTATATACCTTCCCTTCTCTCACACACAGAAACATGGCTCTTATGCTCAATAATTACTCTTAACTACTTCTGCCATCATCTACTAAACTGAAACTACTTATCTGCACTTCAATCAAGCCTACAGCCTGTATTTCATAGCAATGACTGTGAGCCTGCATTGTGCACTTAGAAACTCTTCTGTATTGAAAAAAGGTCAACACTATATGGCCTTTGCATCCTGGTGCCTCAAAGAAATGAAACAAGCGGTGCTTTTCCTTCTGCAAAACCTCCCTCTTCTGCCCAAGAGTTTAATCTATTTTCCACCCATTTTCTAGGCAGCTCAAATTTTGTTTCTTAACCACATGATAGGTCTATCATTTGCTGCCTTATTTTCTCACACATATTTCATTAGCAGGTTTTAATGCAAACTTGTATTTTCCCATTTGTAATATTTTATGGTGTGTTACTCATTTCTAGTAAAAGGCATTTCATAGGTAGAAAATTAAATCTATTTTAATGTTCAGTACTATTTTATTCTAATATACCACCTGGAATGGAATGGGTGACAGCATACCTAACACTGGGTTTCTTCTCAAATGGTGTACATGCCTTACATTTGAGTTCTGGCAGTTGTATGGCACTGAAGTTTTTTGCTTGTTAAGAGAAAAGTCCTGTTGTGTGTTGGTGACAAGCTATTCATTATAACTAAATATACCTTATAACAGGACTTTTCACTTTATCTATTGCTTACCCATATTAAGCAGAGGAAGTATTCACCCAAAAATTTCATATTGGAATTTCACTGAAAATATGTTTGGAGGTTCCCAAAATCCTAATTTTAAAAAAGCTCTGTGTATGTATATGTGCATGTGTGTGTCTCCACATGCACACATGCACAGGCAGCATAACTAAAAAAGTTATGTTAAATACCAGACTTGGCTAAGTAAACTGGCTTCTAGCCAGCTGACAAAGAAATAGATAAATCTGCAGTAGCAGCACATTTCTGGGATCATAACCACAGCATAGAACAAAAACCCAACTACCAAAATTAGTTCACATTAATCAAGATTTTAAATACCTGGGAAAACATTTATATAAAGAAAAGTGCAACACATTTAATGAATTTTAACATTCTATTGGAAGAAAATGTTTTATTTAGCCTCACTGGATCGCTGCCAGATGTCTCGTCTCCAGAGAACCATGATCAGCTGGAACACCAAAGTTCTAGCCAGTTGACAATTTCTTGATATGCCTTCAAGTGGAGGTGAAATGTGTTGAAAGAAATGTTGTGGTATGTGAAGTACAGAGTGTCTCAGTCGACTCACAGTATAATTTTAATTGAAACCTAAATAAAACCTACCAATGAGCTTATTCCACTTCTCAAAAAATGGCTGGAATCAATACAAATAACATCTGAAGAAATAGAAGAACTTTCACAACTTACAGAAATTTGTATCAATCAAAAAGTTTCCAGCTTTAATGGACAGATCTATAAACAAAAAACGGGCCTAGCTAAGGGCAACCCACTGTCTCCCTTCTTGGCAGATTTATTTATGAGTGCTTTTGAAACACATATCACAAAAACTTTTTCAAATTATTTCAAAGTTTGGTATCGCTATGTGGACGAAATTTTTGCAATAGTACCTAAAAAACTCATACAAGATGGTCTTAGACTTTTGAATATACAAAATTCAGCTATAAAATTTACATTGGAAACAGAAGAGGATGGTGTGCTCCCCTTTTTGGACATCAAGATAAAAAAAAATGAACAACAAACTCACTTTTGGTATTTACAGGAAACCGACACACACAGATAATTATATTAACAACAGTTTCAATCCAAAACAACACCAACATGCCATTTTCAACAGTTTAATATTTCGGATGATCAACTTTCCACTAAACAGAGAAGATTATCAAGAAGAATACCTACACATAAAAAAAGTAGCTATATCCAACGGTTTCAACCCAAATTTAGTAGACAAAACAGTTAACAGACTCAACAAAGCTAAGAAAATAAAAGAAACCACCACCTAGAACCTACAGGAGAAAAAGAGAAAAAACTTTTTAAAAAATTCACCTTCCATCCATCAGCCTATAATAAATTCCAAAAAATTTTCTCAAAACACAACATAACTCTTGCACCTCAAAATAGGTTTAATATCAGAAATTTGTTAAAAGGCCCTCCCAAAAATCAATCACTACCAAAGAAAAACCAGGAATCTATGACATCAAATGTGAAACTTGCCCTAAAATTTATATAGGAAAAACAAAAAGAAATATTAACATAAAAACTAAAGAACATATAAGAAACATTAAAAATGGTGAAACAGAAAAATCAGCAGTGGCTTTTCATTTTTTGAATACTAGACATGACATCAACTTGGAAACATCTCTAATAAAATATGTTAATCACCCCATAGACCTTTCCGTATGCGAAAAAAATCTTCATTAACAAAAATCGTCATAGAGTCATGAATTTTGAAACTCCACCACCGGACATCTTTGACAAGTACATCACGCCATCTATTGACAATATGGAGAAAGAGGAAACCACCACAATTTGCACTAATCGAGTACCAGCTGATGATAAGAGCAAAAGCTCTTGAAACATGTCCTGTGAATAAACAGTGTGAGTGAAGCAATGTGTCAATATCTTCTCGATTCACTTTTGTGATAATTTTAATTATTACATTACTTTAGAGTATTAATTCCAATTTTCCTTTCCAAATTAGATCCATCTGTTTACTATGTTAATATTCTTATAGAATTCTTCCCAAACCACACATTACTTTCCATTACTATAGAAGTCACATGAGGCTTTCTGACTCGTGTCGGAGACAGCAGGCTTGGACTTAATGAGAAACAAGACCCAAAGCTTATGCATATGGACCTGGTAGTCACCTTTTATGAGTACCTGCTATCTCTTTGGTTAAGTTAAGTTACTTTTATGTTTGGAAAATAGACTTCCAATAGAACCTAATAGCCTATAATGGTTGGTACTGTTAATTCTAATAATTAGGCTGAGAATGGTGCTGGGTCAGACCTGGCCACCACTGTGTGGTATGCAGTAAACAATAAAGAGGTCTGGTCTCTGTGTTTTGCTGATCTGAAACTATATTTCAATTTACTTGTAGAACAAAAACTGGTTTAACGATAGAATTATAGCCTGTGCAATCATTCTTGAACACAGACATTTAAATGAAAGCTTGGATGTGGATCACTAACCAGCCTTCAGTAGCAGCAATATACAAAGTTAACTAACATTATATGTAAAACCACACCAGCACAGTATGACAATATTTTACACTAAACTGTACTCAGGAAATGACACTTCACATTGTGTATTGTATTAAATTAAATTGTCCTGTGCTATAGCGTAGTGGGCTAAGGCATCATGTTTTGGTTCCCTGCCATGGAATGTGACCCAGGATAGATCCCAGCCCTAGGGGTGCAGATTTTTAAGTCCTGGGTATAGGACCGGTGCCCATTCAGCATTGTGAGGAAATTGAGGAGCTTGCAATAGGTAAGTAGCCCTGGTCAAGAAAGCCGACTTTCTGACTGGAGGTGCCGAAATGCTGACCACATCTCCTCCCCATATAGGTTGGATGATCGCCCACCTCTACATTGCCTATGTGGGCATGAGACCGGCAGTCAGTTTGGCAGGCCTTGGCCCTCAATGGGCTGTCGTGCCATGGATTAAAAAAAAAAAATTTAAAAATTAAATTAAGTTCCCCAAATACAGGAGAGAGAAGAATAGATCTCAACTGGGTGTTCCCTGGATCAAGGTCATTGCTCAAGAACGAATGCCTGAGCTATAAGATTGCCCACTTTTCATTTACAGTTTTGAGACTCGATTGATTGCACCATGACATTGCAACATACTCCATATATTAAAAAGTCATGCTTTGAATTTACCACACTAGATGAAACAATATTTAAGAGTCATAAAATATGACTGAATATGTCTTTTGATATGAAATTAGCTTCATTTTAATAACGCTTTTAATCACAGCTATCTCAACACACAAAAGAGTTTTGTTGGTTATTTCCATGTACACTATATTATCAATACCATATTTGTCGCCATTACCAGATTTTAACACCACTTATTAAAACATCTCTGGCATTTGAGTTTTTTTTTTTTTTTTCCTTTTCGTTTTTGTATGCTGAATTGTTCTATTTGTAAGCTCCTTTAAGAACTATTTAACATTTGGAAGTCAGTTTTTTCTTTGCAAATGCCTAGATTGGAGAAGCACTACAAAGTGAGAAAAAGTGAATTTCATTAATGCATTAAAACCATATAATCAGTGCTTTTGAAATAGCTAAGCAGCTTCCATAATAAGCTGGAATATAAGGCAAACTAAGTGTTTAAAAAGCAGAGCTGTTAAAACATATTTGCATACTTATTTAAATACTTTACCACCAAAATTTTCACCTGATCGATAACAGCTGGAACGAATGGCTATAGAAAAGAAGGAAATAAAAAGTTACTGTTTGCTTTTAAAAATAAAAGTATTTTTATCCAATCAAAATCTGTGTTTTTATGTTGTATTACCAGTTACTTGCCAGAATAATATACATGTATAGCACATGCTGTGCACAGAACTTAAAATTTTCCCTCTGAATGTTTGTTTTTATGTAGCTCGGTATTGCGAACAGAAATAATTGAAGAAAGTGGAAGAGTAGCTATGCAAGGAGGATGCATATTATAGTTAATTTACAAATACTATCGTTAATTTTAAATGACAATTTTTCATTCAGTGCCTTCTTTCAATGTCAGTTTTGGTTAAATTCTCTGTTATGGACAGAATGCATAGGTTAGTTTTATGTACTATGCAAACGTTGTTCTGGCTATCACTTCTACAGACTTTGGTTATTGAGAAGATATTAAACATTGGCAAAATGAAATAGCTCACCTTCATGATGAGAAGAGGCAGTATTTCTGTGTCATATTCTGGAGGGCCCAAGTCTGAATCTTGCTTTGTCAGTTACCTGGTAAAGCTTTCCTGGGAATGTCCCTTATTCTACAACTAGCTTCAGGTAACTCTAAGCCTTTAAGGACTCTGGGCATCATTTCACCCAATATTACATGTCCAGTTAAAGTGCATTAAAAATTAAAAGCTTCTGAACATCCAAAAATATAGATATTATACAATGATTACATATTTCTTAAGTTATGGCAAATGTGTTTAATCTCCCAATAAAGCTGCAACAATGCAAATCGGTTATACTATTTGTCAGAGGACCACTGCAATGTGTTGCTTAATGTTAGCACTACATTGACTCAGATTACAGGAGATTATAATCAAAATATATATAAACAGACATCATTATGCAGCACCAAAGAACAAAGCAATATATAATGCTTCACACTTTGAAAGTGACTTCTCAAGGAAAACTTCTTTAACAATTATGAGCAATGCAACCTTTACGAACTTCGTTACAAATTATTTTAAAAATATTTAAAAACATGTTAATACGAAACACTGAGGGATAAGACACTGCCACCAAAAATTAATAACATGGTAGGTTCAATGAAAGTAGTGATTTTGCTTGCAACCCTTGACAAGTAATGAGTGATAATACGGAATCATCATGTTGCCAAACCAATTTAGTGTCAAACTAGTTCATATGTCCACAACAGTTGATGATGTTAGGAAGATCCTAACAAAATGCACTCTAGGTAAATACTAGCAATAAGTGGAGCACTGAGTACTAGTTCGACTCAAAATAATATTAATTTTGTGTTTCACTGTATCATAGTCCTTAAACATTGGAATATAGTTAATATATTCCCACATTCTAACTGGAATGGTTCATATGAAATTGTTAATGAATCACACATCTCCAAAGTTGTAACATCACGGTCACATTTAAACGGTTCAGGAGCATGTCTTGCAAGAATAAGGAAGTCAATAGTTTGTATGCTAACCATGCTGTCAATTATCAGGATCACATCAGAGCCACCAGTGTGCTGGAATTTCATCCCACAGGAGTTATTTTACATGCCAGACAATATATTGATATGGGGCTGTTGCTTTTTAAGCACATTTAAAAACCATCGGTCTTAGCCAGGTTTGAACTATGACCTTGGATTTAGTACGCCAGTGCCTAACAGAATGAGCCCAGGCTGACATACCTTGCAAAATAAAGATTTATTAATAATTAACTCATGGAAATTCATTGTTCTTCCACACTAGCCATGTGTAGGCTAAGGTTTGCATAGGTGGAGTCACAAACCACAGATCTCTTGGTCTCTGTCCGGTTGCCCTTAACCGCTGAGCTACCATGGCCAACATACCAGCATGACATTAAATTCTCCAACTGACTCTTAACTTCCCGGTAAACCACCATGATAACTATCTGTAACACATGCCTTCTAACATACAGGATGAACCAGACCACTCTTAACAGTCATTTATTTCTGAAAATATAGCAGTATCATTTTCAAAACAAAGTATTTATGACTAAAACATATGTGAACTATCACTTGAGTTTGATTTCATCAATCAGCCATAACTGGAAACAGGACTTCTGTTAAGGATATGAATAGACATAATTCCCCAATACATCAATATATCAAAACCATCACTATTTGTATTAGAAGTAAGGTATTTGTAATGAGTCATTATACTTATTTCACTAACAATAAAAATAAAGAAAACAAAACACTGATTAGTACTGCATTGGGCATTACTGTAATTGCAATTTTTTATAATAATTCTCAATGTGAACGACATTGCTATCTGCATATTTACTGTTCATCTCAAACCAGAGTTCCCTCTGACATAAACAAAAGCATGTCCATTTGCTAGTCAAAAACCTAAACACATGCTCAAACATAGTTCCTTAATAAATTATTGTATTTTGGAATACTGGAATATGACATGTACAGAAGTGAACATTTTATTGCAATTACCATAAGAACTCATTGCTAAAGGTAATGGATATATACTAACTGTTATGATATTATACCACATAATTTTGTTAATTGTGTCTGCTATTGAACCAATGCTGAAGAATATCTTGCTTGTGAATTATCAAGCATATGCATAACTCATTGTCTTGCATATACGAGAAATGCAGCAATGAATTCCCTGAGGTGCTACCTGAGCAACAAATGACCAGTTTTGCACAACACAAGAATTATGATAAGTGAAGTCATTCATAATACACTACCAAACGTATGCAAAACTCAGGTCAATCTTGTGATTTAATCAGTAACGGCAGAGGAAAATGTATGTAATATGAAAACCAACAGTTCAAACAGAAAAGCAGGATAAAAGTGGCAGAAAAAAATATTATTTAATGTGAAAAATCTTCGTCACTTACATTTTTACATTATAGAGGGACTAGTTTCAGAAACCGTTGATTCCATTTTCAACCTCGAAGGTCCGACTATCATCTGTTGTTGTCTGCTCCCTTCTCACTGGTGGTGGAACTATGAACTTCTTCATCAAATTATCAACCGATACAGAAGTTCATAGTTCCATCACTTGAGAGAAGACGGCAGACGACAACAGATGATAGTTAGACCTTCGAGGTTGAAAATGGGCGCAATGGTTTCTGAAACTAGTCCCTTAACAATATAAAAAAAATTGATTACAAATAGTTTTTTCAATTCATTTTGACGTCACTGTTACTAAATTTCTCCAATCACTCATAATTATTTAATGTATTGAAATTACTATTTAAAATATTAATTGCTTGCATTAATGGTATTAAGAAATCAGAATTTACAGCTATTTCAGTGAAATGCGTAACCAAAACATGCAGCGAATATAAACTGACTTCGATATGGTAGCTGAGTCAACTTCAGTGGATTTATATTTGGGTGTTGTACCTTTGCTTGATGACTGCATTTAATCTAAATAAAATGTTCATTTCCGCACACCTGTAACATCAATTGTTACTTTGGGTTTCATTCTGAACTATGATTTTCACGCAGGGCACTTTTTGTAGATCAAAGAATGTTCAGATGTATGTGATTATTTGCAAGTATGTGTGAAGGGAAGAAGTAGCTGTTAGGGGTAGGATTTGCCAACTATTTTCACACAAATAATATGAAGAGTTTGTTTACAGTGACAAGCATTCTGGTTTAGAATGGACAGTAGTATTTGGCTGCACTCTCTTTTCATAGGCTTTCCTATTAAAAGTATGAAATAATCAAAATGTTTCCTGAGAAAGAAGTTGTGAAGAGCTCCGATGCTTTTCTATTAAAAGTATGAAATAATCAAAATGTTTCCTGAGAAAGAAGTTGTGAAGAGCTCCGCCTAATGGTACCTTACTTGAATCCCACTCTCGTTTGCTATTTTAAAGTGATACACCACTGACCTCAATTTTGGTTATGGCTGACATGAAATCAACATTGAGTAAACGTTCATGTGTGCTTAAGTTACAAATATTTTTGTCTCAAAAGTTTAAATGTCATATTTTCCAAAATAATATTACTGTTGCGAGTGATCTGCTCCACCCTGTACATAATGGACTTGCCATGTTGTCATGTGTTGGAAGATATAACACTATTGCCATAACTTATCAAATAAACCATTTATATATGTTGAAACTGGATAACTTTTAAATTTATGTTCATATTTTACCACTAGGAACATTAATCATATCATGGCATAGCTCTTCTATTTTAGCGATACTTAATGAAGGTATAGCAAATATAATACTGCAGAGAAGGCAACTTGAAAGTGCGACAGAAATATTGCGAAATTACATTTAAAAGCTCTCTAATAATACTACAATGAAGTTCAAGAAAGGTGATACAGAAATAATAGTTTGTGTATTGAAGATCTTTGCAATGAAATTTAGCTATGCTTAGTCCCACAAAAACATAGCGATAGTACATAAAGAAAGGAAACAGATACATATTACAGTCTTCCTCAGAGCTACAGAATCCACTTTCAACAAAAGCGTGCAATGAATATTTCTTGTGTTTGCTCATGTTAGAAACAACAAAGAAAACAGATTTAAGATAGTGCCAACTCAAAACGTAATATGTCTTGAACTTACCCCTAGTTATACGACGAATTCCTACACTCAGATATTTGAATAAATCTGGATATTTGGACAAATAAAAAGGAAAACATAATCAAAATGAATTGTATTTTACATAATACATATTAACTAGTTCACTGTATTTAAAAATGACTTTTCTTAAACTGCAGATATAATTTTGAAGTAACTATACAACTATATGAAAATACTTATATGAATCATTTATTTCTGTGATCAATATTTAGCTCTGATGCTGTCTCAAAATAATGATCATGATGCCTTTCCATATTAGCAATGTCACATTGTTTTCTTGTTCACAATGTCACAAGATTTACCTCCTGATGATTTCGGTAGTAAGATTTCTACTAATAATTTGATTTAAGAGCTCTATATCACTAATTACTATTTCTATTTTATCTCCTGGACGTTAAAACTTCACTGTATAGTTCCATATAATGCAACAAATATGTTAACATTATCAAACAACCACAGTATAATCTCATTAATACACTATCCTTATAACATTATCAAGTTCAATTGTCTTAATGATTCATCACTGGAAGTTTAATTTATTTTATAAATTCATTAATTTATTTTTAATTAATTTAATTTTAAGTTATATTATTTATAATCCTTTCGTAATATATCCAAATACTATTTGAAGTACTATATTTTATGGACTATATGACACACTTTTTTTGTGTGGAGAAACTGCCTTCAAAATTCAGGCACGTCGTATACTCAAAACCGATATTAAATGTCCAGGGTTTGATTTAAAATTTCTGCTGGTCTTAAAAATAGCATATATATTTGATGCCTCAGGAAACCTATTTCTGTCTGGCAACATTGAATTCAACTGGCAGCAGCAGGTTGGTGTGATGCAGGAACTCACAACAATGCTATCTCTTTTACCAACCTCTCCTGCCAACATAAGCCATGTGCTTTGTCTACTGTCACTTTCAAATGGAATGACTTTTGTTCTTGAATGCTACCGGGCCAGCAACCAATCAAGAGTCCTGCGGTGCTGTCAAACTGCATTTCCCTTAAGTAGGATGTGATGAGTGCCAAGTGAATTCATCACTAATAATATACTATTTGCACTAAGACAAAAATTCAAATTTTGTAAAAAGAGATCCATGAGCAAGGTAGGGAGTAATCTTTTTAACACAATTGTGAAAACCCTGCAATTTAGCTCAAATAATTTTCATAATACAAATAAAAAATACCAATATATTATAATGACACATCACTATGTAAACAATGTAATGACCATTGCCTGCCTCAGTAGCGTAGATGGTAGCATATCTGCCTGACATTCAAGAAGTCTCGAGTTCGAATCTCGGTCAGGATGAGTTACCTGGATAAGATTTTTCTCACGGTTTTCCCTTGTCCTCAAAGACGAATATTGGATAACTCTAAGCTCTATGGACCCTCGGTTCATTTGCGCATCATTTCACCCATTTCATTCATCATCCAAATGACTTAACATTGGGGACCATAAAATTTAAAATAAATAAATAAATAAATAAATAAATAAATAAATAAATAAATAAATAATAATAATAATAATAATAATAATAATAATAATAATAATAATAATAATAATAATAATAATAATAATGACCATCATTACTGATTGGTATGTGTGTGTACATATATTTGTAATTAACTTAGAATTGGAATGTAACCTAATGACATGATGTGCTAAAAGAATTATTTGTAAAGCCAAGGTGTTTGTTAAATTTGAGAGAGTAAACAGTCCACTTGCTGCTAGCCTGTAGAATGCTCTATCTGCAGAACATGAGCCATCATATGATATGTTTATGATTACTTCATAATCAGGGATGTGCTTATTTACCATAGAGGGTTCAAATCAGTATTATTCAGTTGTTCTTTCATAAGAAATAGCATTGTAAAGAAATATGTGATAAGATTTTGGAGCCTATCATCATAAATTTGCAAGACTTTGACAATGAAGACAGTATAATGATGGTCTCTTGACATAACATTGACAGGAATAAGGATGAGCTACTGGCAGTTCTATTAAATTAGAAAAACAGGTAATTCATAAACTATAATTATAATTATAGCATTATGCTACTCTGCTTGTACCAATTTTGATTTTAACAACTGCATTATTATAAAAGTTCGGAAAATTCAGTTTGGGTTCCCTTATGTCTAGCACCAACGACATTTGCATGCTCTAGAATAGTGTGAGAGAGAGAGGGAAATATGAAAAGAGTGGGGGGTAATAAGGTGTCAATGTTGAGCATACAAACACATCTCATTTGCTGCGCACCACAACTCTTCCAATTTGAAAAATGTAATAGTCTACAATGTGTAATTGTAGTCTGCAGTGTTAGTGAAATTGAATTGAAAGTGATCTGTACTATTGGTAACAGTACAATATCTTTGGTAGTACCTAGTTTCATCATGGAAAAAAAAGGCATTCATATAATACATGGTATAAACTGAAAGTAATAACATATGCAGAAGAACATGCAAACAGAGCAGCTGAGTGGCATTTAGACCCACCACCAACAGAAAAAAAGAAGGAAAAAAAAAAATTTGCAATAGGAGGGCTAGTAAAGAAGAACTGAAAGAATGAGGAAGATTAAATGTGCAAATACAGGACAGAGAGCAAACAGCCAAAACAGAAATATAACATACTGAAATGGATTCAAGAACACCGTGAAAAATGGAACTGGAGTTAGTAAAAGAATGGTTCAAAAATGCAAGTAAGCTTGTTCAACAGCATAATTTAACTCCTTTAAGGGTGGAGTAGGTTGGTGCTACAGATTTATGAAGCATCACTGGCTTAGCATGCAAACCAAACTATCGCAGAAAATGCCACAAGTGCAAGAAGAGAAAACATTATGTTGCCATTGCTTTATTATTCAACATCAAAAGAAAACCACTATGGAACTTAGCCCAATAGCAAATATGGATGAAACTCCTCCAACATTTGATGCACTGAGTAACAGAACATTGCCATGGAATTTGCTAAAACTATAACTGTAAAAACAACTGAATATGAAAAAAATGTACTGCACTGCTGTTCTTTCATATTGTGCTGATGGCATTTAATCTAATTATCATTTTCAAGCGCAAAACTACACTGAAACCTTCTAAGTTTCCACTAAGTGGTGGTGTTCGCATACATAACAAGAGTTAGATAGATAAGGCTAGTATAAAATTGTTGATTAACTTAACAGAGTGTGGGAGAGAAAGAAAGGTGCCTTATTGAAGAAGAGTTCACTGCTTATGCTAGATTCCTCTGGTAGTTATTTGAAAGATTTTGTGAAAGAGAAATTGAGGCAAGAGAATGCATATCTTACTGTAATTTCAGGACGACTTACACAATTGCAACATCTTGATGTCTCAATAAATAAAACCTTTCAAGTGCATTTGAGAGTGGAATGGAACAAATAGATAATTAAATTCAACATAAATTCACACTGAATGGTGCTTTAAAATGACCTACAATCAACAAATGGATAAAATAACCATGGTCTAGAGCAAGCAGTGACATAAGCTCAATTCTGTTTTATAAACCAATTTAAAAACAAACTAATTTTTTAGTCTAGCTTTGCAATCTGATGGTAAATGTTAAAAAATGTTATTTTAAAAAAAAAACTGCTTAAAAATTAAGGTATGTCTTATAGTCTATAATTTACACAGCTTCCTTGATTCCTCTACATGTTACCGTAATAGGTAGAGGAAGTAATTAAACTTGGTATGTACGTTAAGCATTTTTGAAGGATGCAGTACAGAAATTAAAAAATGTTAGTTGTTCCCCTCCCCTTAAAATTGGCACTAACAATTTTGTTTAAAATATCTTTACTTAAGATATTTGCATAAGGAATAAAATGTACACATTGAATTTTCTGTAAAGGCCCTTCATTATGAATACTTTTTGTGTAACTGGCAATCTATGAGAAATAAGATAAAAAATTACTGCATGAGAAATGTGTTAGAATACAATTTATATTAACTTTATTTTGCAGCATTAACCATTTCCAAGCTATTCATCGCTATAGGTTTCAATTTCCCAATAGTTTTACTTTCTTTTAGGTTCTAAGACACTGTTCTTTTATTTCTCATAATGTTGTGTAAAGACAATGAATTTTAAAGCATATATTTTCCAACCTTTTAAAGAGCTGGATATCACTTTAGACACCTGTATCCCCTTGTATCTAAAATGAAATGAGTAATCAAACTATTTTTGCAAATGTTTATCTCAGTTAATTTGAAATAGTTAAAAAAAAAGGGAAGGGTCTCCCCCTCCCCTCTCTCTCTCTCTCTCTAGTGTTTAATGCCCATTTTTACTACATGCAGCACTGCAGGTGGTGGCACTGATGATGCATGAAATCAAAGATGGAGCAATTGGTGGAATGATGGCGGGGGAAACCAGAGTACCAGGAGGAAACCCACCCCTATGCCATTTTGTTCACCACAAATCTCACATGTGGTCACCTGGGATCAAACACGGGCCACTTTGGTGAGAATCAAGTGGTTGAACCACTTGGCCATGGTGTGGCTAGGAAGTGAAATTAAATGTGTAGTGTTTAACGCCCGCTTTACTACATACGGTATCGCAGGTGCTGACACTGATGATATGAGATGATGAGATGAAGATGCAGCAGCGGTGGAATAAGATGGCAGGGGAAAATGGAGATCCCGGAGAAAACCTGCCCCAGTACTGTATTGTCCACCATAATGGCTGGGAAGGGTTAGATAAGAGTTTGTATATTCAATATGAAAATAAGTTAATAGTATTTAGAGAAAGCTATGAGAATATAATACATAAGGTTCTTTATAATGAATCAGAATTATACATTTCTACACAAATTGTGAAACTATTGTTTTAAAAACTTTATCAGATATGACAGAAAACTAGAAGACTTTTTTTTGGCTTCTTTTCTCCATTTCCCATGCAGCATACTATCTATTTATGCATTTAGTCACAACCCACTGATACATGTATTAATAAAGTTATACTGTTGGTGGGGAAATTATTTGTTTACATGCTCCATAAGCATACAAAGACAACTAGATTCAGAAATTCTGAATCAAAAATACATTTATTCATCGAAATTTAACTGTATTGGAACACCACAGTGAAGTGAAATAATTACTAAATTATAGATGAGTCGTATTTATTACACATCGGCTTCACTTACATACCTATATTGGGGACATGTTTCGTGAACCATCGTTCACATCGTCGGCTCTAATGTGACTAAAGCTTGATACAGTGGTGTGGGTAGTTCTGGAGTTGCTGCTGCCATCTGTTGATTTTGTGATGAATTTAAATGTGGGATTGTCTTCTGGTGGGATTTCAAAGTTCATTAGTTGGTTTTTATGTTTTTCTATGTATATTCTCTCCCATATGACGAGTTCACTATGTTTTTGTACGTATTTTAGTAATTTGGTGCTATCTTCAATTTCATGATTTTCAGACCAGAAATGAGCTGCTATTGTGGACTTATCAATATTTTTGTATCTTAAGTGCCTAAAATGTTCTTTCTAGCGCCTATGCTTCTTTTTGTCCTTCCTATATAATTTTTTTCAGTCTTTACACTTAACCCTTTCACCGATATGGACGTCATATGACGTCCAAGTTAATAGGCCCCAAACCGATATGGACGTGTATAGACGTCCTGTGCATACATGCATTTAATGCGTATTTAATGATAATTCTTTTAAATCTTATGTTTTACAGTAAATTTAAATAAATTCTATAAGAAGTAAAAGCTTACTTTTAAATGTTTTTTCTTGAATGGTACACCTCAAAACAGGGATAAACACACAAGGGCACATCTCCACATTCACGACAAATCGTACTAGTTTCCTTTCGGACACCTTTCTTGCGGCACACCAGACATTTTCTAAAGGGACGCGACCCTTTTAGGAAAATGTTTTCCTTCAAGTCTGAGGGGTACTGGGGTGGTGGATTCTTTACCCCCAGTATGGAGAGGTCTCTGAATCTTATACTGCTCAATTAGACTGCGAGCTATTGATATGCAAAAGTCCAGGTACGTCATTGTCTTCCGTGGGTTTAGAGCTCTCCAAATTACTAAACAATTGTATATGGTTATATCCAGCTGGTGTAAAAATACTTTTTTGTACCATTTGATTGTTTTTTGCAAAAAGGGATATGTGTGTAATACCTGATCTACTAGATCCACTCCACCCATATGCATATTATATTCCTGGATAATATCGGGTTTGAAAATTGACATTTTGTTATGAGCATCAATTTTTCCAGTATCAATCAACAAAATCTTAGAGCTGCAATTGGATAATGCTGTAACAACCCTCCTGTCTTGCCAAGCAACATAGGTCAAGGGTGGGAGCTGATGCACCTGCATTTCTCCTCTTCTTAGAGCTTTCGTATTCACATCTTTTTGCAAACCAATGCGATTTGAGCGTACTGTTCCAATTGCAGTTGTTTTTCTTTTGTGTAAGGCCATGAATAATTTAGGGAAACTGTACCAATTATCTAAATATACAGTCCTACCTTGATCAAGTACAGATTCCATCAGGTGCATTACTACGAAACCAGATAACCCCAAATCTTTTTCTCCGGTGTTATCAGTCCCTTGTCCAGTGTATATGCAGCTATTGTAAAGATATCCTGTTTTATTTTTACATCAAAACTCTTTATGCCAAATCTGGCCATCTTTGTTTTGATGTATTGCTTCCAACTTAAACAGCCCTTCCAAAACATCAGGCTTTCATCAACAGTGATCTTTTCACTGGGCACATAATTTTCTTTGAATTTTGAAATAATGTAATGAAAAACTGGTCTGATTTTGTATAGTTTATCATTCACATTTTCTGTGCAGGTGAAATGAAGGAAGCGCAAAATGGAAGTAAACCTGTTATTTGACACGCATTTCCCAAAAAATGGGGTAGCTAGCATGTCATCTGTAGACCAGTACATGTCTAGCGTAGGTTTACGAATAACACCCATGAGCATAAATAGACCAAGTAGTCTGTAAATCTCATTCATTGTTACTTCTGTCCACTTATGAATTCTACTCTTAGGTCCTAAATTGCCTTTAGCAATCAGGTCTTTCTTCAGCCTACTCGCATATACATTTGTTTCAGAAACAATGAGAGACAGTAAGTCAGAGTAAAAAATTTTGTGAAAATGTCAATTGGTTGGCTGTCAGAAGTTAGCTGAGTATGCAGTTGTACACCAGAGGTTGTGCTCGTGAACGTATGTCTATTTTTGTTAAAAGAGTTATTTTGACACCTCCATAATGCTGATTCTTCTGATTCTTCACGAACACCTGTCGGAAATGAGTCATTATCCTCCTCACTGCTACCTATATCCTCAACACCCCCCTCAAAATCTGAAAACTCGCCATCAATGTCCAAATCACTGTCTAACAGCAAAAAGTCTTCCACATTTTCTGATGTCATATCAGAAGCCTGCACTCTTCCTACACTAGCTAATTTATTTGCTACATTACTAGTTGAAGCCATGATTAGCACTGAGGAAACTGTTTCAACTGTGTTTTAGCTAAAGAAATTGCTTGGAACTCTTGACGCAGTCAAAATTACTATATGAACTGAGCGAAGGAAAAAGTTACGTCAGCTAACAAACTTTGGTTGTGCAATTAGCGAGATGCTGACGGAGTTTTCTTTCCAGCGTGTATAACGCAACATATACAGTTATTATTACGTGGTAGCATAAACTGAAACCTATAAACCTCGAACCTAACACTTCGTTCATTCAGCTGATATACATATATAGTTTGTAAAACAAAAGTACTCAGAATTAGGCGCGTTCAACGCAAAGAATGGCTTTCTTTACAGTGATACAAATTAATGAAATTTCAACAATTTATTAATATAGTCTCTATTTTAATGATACTGTATGTATACTGCCTTTAATGGCAGTATAAACCAGCTTTTGTTTCGCTAAAATAATTTAATAAATACAGAAGATACGAATATTTATTTATGAAGCATTTTTGCAGCATTTAACAATTTAAATGTCTTGTTCTGTTTATTGGGTATCCGTTCTCGGCCGTGCAGGGTTTAAATGGCCATCGGCGAAGCGGTTAATCTTGTAAATGACTGACTTTTCTTCTGGTTTTATCTTATCAGTATTATTATTATTATTATTATTATTATTATTATTATTATTATTATTGTTAAGTACGTTTTTAATGTTGTAATTGCTTTTTGGTGCCAATGTTATATTGTATTTCTTGAATATTTTTTGGAACTTTTTTGTGGCCTAGGGGTGGTAAGTAAATTTAGCAAATCTAATTTCTTGTTTTATTGGTGAAAGAGCAACAAGAAATTAAGATTTGCTAAATTTACTTACCACCCCTGGGCCACAAAAAAGTTCTAAAAAACATTCAAGAAATACAATATAACATTGGCACCAAAAAGCAATTACAACATTAAAAACCTACTTAACAATAATAATACTGATAAGATAAAACCAGAAGAAAAGTCAGGCATTTACAAGATTTAAGTGTAAAGACTGAAAAAATTTACATAGGAAGGACAAAAAGAAACATAGGCACTAGAAAGAAAGAACATTTTAGGCACTTAAGATACAAAAATATTGATAAGTCCGCAATAACAGCTCATTTCTGGTCTGAAAATCATGAAATTGAAGATAGCACCAAATTACTAAAATACGTACAAAAACATAAGTGAACTCGTCATATGGGAGAGAATATACATAGAAAAACATAAAAACCAACTAATGAACTTTGAAATCCTGCCAGAAGACAACCCCACATTTAAATTCATCACAAAATCAACAGATGGCAGCAGCAACTCCAGAACTACCCACACCACTGTATCAAGCTTTAGTCGCATTAGAGCCGACAATGTGAACGATGGTTTGTGAAACATGTCCTCAATATAGGTACGTAAGTGAAGTCCATGTGTAATAATTATAACTCATCTATAATTTAACATTTATTCATGTTGAGACTGGCCCAAGTTTATACAAATATACATTTAACTGCAAAACCTAATTGAATTATTGATAAAAAAATAAGCTTAAGTAATTTGGTAAACTTGTGACAATTGCTAACCAAGTACTGTCCTGATTGAAAGCAAGGAATCTAAATTTGGTGGTTTGAGCAACATATATTATATTTAAAAGCATTTATGATCTTATGCTTTACAACAAACCCCTGATTATTCATGTTAAGCTTTTGGGCAGAAAAGGGTGTTTTTGCAGCCAGCATCACCATGTGTAAGCTGATCCTCCACCCCATCCTTACCCTACCACTATTTACAACTCATAGGCTCACTGCTTAAGTGTGATAGTAAGGAATATGAAGGGGTTACAAGATGTACACTGCACTGCAGAAGAAATGCCAGTGGCGAAGCGTGCAATGAAGCGCTGGAAGTGCCGCTTTTCCAAGAATTTCAGGAGGAAAAAAAAAAGAAAAAGGAGAAAATTCATGCCAAAGAATATTTTATTTACTTTGGATACATTTTCAAAATTGATTTGTGAGCATCTGCAGTGCCACGGACCATTTGACAGCTGCTTAGATTCGAGTGACCATTCTGCGAGCTCATTCAATAATGAATATTTCTGCATTTACGCACTTGTAACCTTGAATACTATGCTTTGTACATTTCCAGAAGCAATCGCAACTCTTCAATAGGAAGCACAGACAGATTTTGTCATGTGAAGTCTCTGTAGTGTGTGTGATTAAAAGTTTTTTTTTAATTTTTTTTTTTTTTATAATTATGACTGTAATTATATTTGAATAGCATTTTACATAGATATGTATTTAGTAATGACAAATAGGAAATTGTTGCGAAGTTTTAAGTATTAGCAAAAGTGTGAGAATTGAATACTTTCTCCATTATAGGCTAAACAACTTACGCAGTGTGGGCCAACTCTAGGAAAACTGGAACATCTGAGTGGAGAGGGGAAGCAGGAATATATCTGCTTGTAATGTGACCAGTCTTGCAATACAAGAAGGCAAGGGCCTATGTATGACTGTACAATAGAAAGTGTACTGAAGAGTAGCCTTAGTCTTTTCAGTCATTCTCCTTTACTTTAATGAAAATTATTATTTGGAGCTTTCCTCACTTTGAAAGTCACGCCTCGCCACTGGTCAATGCAATATATTATTGTTGAGAATGTAAGCAAATATAGCAAGGTACAAATTTTTTTACATCAATTCTTAAAAAATGTAAATATGAGCTTTACAATATGTACAT
Organism: Mantis religiosa; assembly: GCA_030765055.1. Classification (NCBI taxonomy): domain Eukaryota; kingdom Metazoa; phylum Arthropoda; class Insecta; order Mantodea; family Mantidae; genus Mantis; species Mantis religiosa. The sequence goes on from CM060950.1 coordinate 404,973,026, forward strand.
CTAATTATTTACAGTAAGTTGATCAAAATAGTGCAATTCCAGTTTATATCGTATTCCATGGCCTTCTTTATATCCATGAGTGATGTCCCTGCTACAATGATATAGTCTGCCAGATACATTTCATATTATAACATGAATGTTTCTCCAATTTTATTTAAAATGGCTACCTATTTTTTTAACTTAACATGGTTGCTTCTTCCTCTACAGGTGTGGTTTTCTATGGATATCCTATTTTCATCCTATTTTAAAGTCTTCTTTCTCTTGAGCTTTGAAATATCTAATCCAATGAAATACAACTTTCATATCCTTCTGAACATTATTTATAAGAATGCCTCCTTCTCACATTCTTGCGATGTGTCTACATGTCATTTCAGATGTTTAAAGGCATGGTGCTCTCCAAATGTTGACAGTTGTTTTCATAGGTTATTGAAGACATACACAAACGAGCTGAATTACATAAACTAATAGTAGGGTTTACATGCAAGGCCTTCTTAGTCATTTCTTTCCTGAGTGAAGTCCTTGTGACACTATAAAATTTCAAATTGATAATGACTTTGACTTGGCATTTCTTCTGTGTGGGATCATACACAGAAATATGTTGCTGTTTCTTAGATTATGGAGCAAAGAGACCAGCCACTTACAGTTGAAAATGCTTTTTTTGACCATCGCTCCTACTTATCTAAATGAAGACATGGGCAGTACTAAACTGGTGATGGAAGAGAATAGACATGCAGCAGAGTTAGTCCTGCAGATGTAAGGAAAAAGGAGCTAAGTGACATGGCAACCACGTAGCAGATGGGAGAACTTATGACAAAATGGCTTGGCAATGAGATTTAAACAAGAATGGAGGAAGTGGGGTATACCACAGCTAGAGATTAAAACTAAAGAGCTAAAGAAGAAGAAATAAAGATAAACTGGGAAGAAGAATGGAAAGAATGGAAGACAACTTGAGACTAACAATATCTGGGGTGAAATAGCAAAATGGAATCAGCATTCCAGGAGGTACAGGAATTATTAATAAGGAGATTAGAATGAATCTGAGAGGTTTCACATGCAGGATATATTTAGAATTGGGAAACTTTAAGGCAAGAGAAACATATTGATGAAATTCAGTAATATGGAATTGGTAACAAATGTATTAAAACAAGAAATTTAAGAGGAATATCTATTTTTATCAACAAGGATCTATCATACGAGGAAAGAGAACAAAGGAAGAGGCTACTAAAAGAAAAGAACAAGGGGAGGAGACAGGATTTAATGCATTTATATGAAACTGCAAAGAGATGTGAGATAAGCAACATTAAAGAAGTAGAGCATATGATTGTTGACACAGCACAGAAAAACAAGCGGACTTCAACATCTGGTGTGAATGTTCAAAATACACGTGGAGAAACTGCAGGCAAGGAAGAGATGATCTGTGCTAATGGAAAAGAAGAGGAAGGAAAACTCACAAATGGTAGTCAATGGAGTGAAGAAGGAAATAAGAAAAGATAAAATTGCATTATGGCCTGTACAGAGTGAAACAAGTGTGAGGACACATGCGATTAGAGAAAAGCACAATGAGATAAGTGCGGGGACACATGGGATTAGAAAAGAATTAGGCAGGGGAGATCAACAAGAGCATATGGATATGGCAAAAATATGATTAGTATGGATAAATTGCAAAAAAGAAAGGATAGAATGGGGTTGTGAGATATAAAAGAAGAGAAGAGCAAATGTGATGAAACAATAGGTAATAATCAGTGGGAGAAGCAGCAAGTGAAGTTTAAATAACTAATAGGAAAAGAGGAAGCAAGAAAAGGGGATAAAGTTAAAAACACTGAAAAAATGAGGTTAAGTAAATCCAGGACGAGTGAAGTGACAGTGGTAAATAATGGAAAGGGAACATAAAAATTTTGGCAAATAGCAAAAAACTAAAATAACTATGCAAACTGCAGAAAGAAAAGAGTGGGGCTGTGAGAAGCAGAGGAGAAAATTTGAGTGTGATGAAATAATAGGTAATGGGAGGAAGGACTGAAAAGTTAATAGTAAAGTTTAATGATTTGTAATACAGAATAGGGATGCCAGAACAGGGGAGATGTGCAAGTGAGAAATATTGAAAAAGTGAGGTTGCAAAAATCAAGGCCCAGTGAATCAATAGTAATGAGGAGTTAAAACAAAGGTGATTCTAAATAGGGAAAGACAAAAATTTGACAAGCAACAAAAACTAATGCATGATAGACAGGTAAAAAGAAAATTACTATTAAAAGAGGCAAACATGTACCAAGTATGTAAATGTATTGAAGGGCTGCCCTATTAACAAATGGGACAGTGCCTAGCTCAGGATATCATATAAAGATACAAAGAGGCAGCAGATCACAATAGTTTGAAGGAGTTAATCAAACTGAAACTGCAGTTCACAAAAAGGTGAACAACCTCCATCTCTTTAACATGTGTAAAAGCATATATGACTTACTCTACATTTATAAGTCATCATCTCAAGGATTGCTGAGTAAGTTTTAACAAGCAAAAGCTATAATCTTCCTTAATATGTGGTTTTTATCAGTATGAATTACCAGTCATGAGAAAATAGTGAATAAGAAAGGAAAGACTTGGAGGGAAGTTAAACAACTAGGATAGGACAAAATACACAAAATGGATCAGATTGATTGTGAAAATTTTATGCTTGAAAGGGCATAAGGTCAAAGAAAAGAAGAAGAGAAAATTTTTAACTCTGACCACTCTACAATTACCTAACTTTTCAAGTCATTGGGAACCCTGTTATAGTCTAGTATACTGTTCTATTCCTTTCAGGAATTGTCATTATTAAATAACAAGTGTACTAATAACATTCTCCTCTTATCTATTTTGATAGTTTTCTGCTGTTTACTCTGGATACACTTCAGACTATACGCTTAATGTAATACCTGTATATAATTTTAATACCTAGATATAGTTATATCTATGGCGGTATTCTTTATAAAGGAATGTATTCTTACAAGAGATACTGATTCAAAATCTTCTGCATCTAAAACCATTTCCTCAAAAGCACCTTCAGTGCACTAAGCCCTCATAAGAGCATGTAATCTATTTCAATTCCTTTCTTATAAAACCTGAAGTCTATGTTACCTTTAGGCAGTTCCACTGAACTTTTGTTTCTACAGGAGCATGTCCTACAAAAACAACAGTATCTATTCTCAGCTGAATCTGCTGCATTTAAGCAAGTTTTCAGCTCTTTTCTTTAACAGTTCAACATAAATTTGTTTTGAAGATGATAGCATGTTCACCCAAGGGGAATATAACACCCTTCGTCTTATTGTTGTTCAACTGAACCTATGACAATTAGTACCACGTCCACTCACAAAAACTTTTCCAAGAGAAATTCGTAGAATCAGCAACTACAGTGATATCAGAGCTTGACTACAGCTCCTGACATCAACATGGCTTACACATCTCTTAAAAAACATATTTTTGTGTCTGCAGTGCTGAATATGAGATGTATCTATGGCAAATATGTGTTAAGGTAGTTATTAGAGCAAATTCATGACATCATTCATATCATGTGGTGCTCTTCTTTCTGATCCTCTCTAGACTGTAGATACACCTCACAGGGATGCTCTTCTGAGTGGAGAATAGCATTTCAAGGCTGAAATATTAAATTTCTCTCTATTCTGATATTATTTCTATAAAAAATGTTAGCATGCTCATAATAGAAATGGAAATTACATACACAGAATTTCTATATTTAAAACAAAGACTGAAAATTATGGCTCAGTTTCATATGGTGCTGTATCCATCAAACTTCTCAATGCACCCATATTTTGGTATTCTAACCCTCATTCTTCACTTAAGGAGGTGGTCCCCATAAACTAACAATATCTATGAGGCTGAACCTCAAAATAAATGAATAAATCAATGCTAATAATTACACTATTTTGCAAAATACACCACAAATAGTTATCCCAGTAGTAAACTATTACAAGTGATGATTTTTCCATTTCTCAAATTTCGCTTCCCAAAATGTTGATTGATCAAATCCAAACTATTGCTCACATCTGATGACATACCTATAAAATAAAGACACATTCTTGTTCTTCTGAAACATACAATCTTTATATTTAAGGCTAGCTATGAACAACTTATTGTAATTAAATATGCATAATTATCTAAAAAGCATGTCTCTTACAGTTCCAGAAAGAATGACAAACATACCTTGAGACATCTGAGAGAAAGACTGATTGCGAGGGATAGATTCCTGAGAGTTCTGCCTTGTGCGAAATTGACCCTTATCTCCTGCTCCTGAGGTTCCTGTGATTCCATTCATTAGCTCATCCTCATCAGCAATGACCTTGGAGTAATCCAGCCCTTCTTGAACTCTCAAGATAGCGACTGCCATGTACATATCCAAAGCTTTACTGAACAGCACAAATATCAAAATGTTAGCACTAAGTTCTTGATTACAGGATATTGTTTAATTATCTCCTACAAAACTGCCTAGAAAGTTAGTCTCACAAAGTAACCATTAAGGTTAAAATGTAGAAATTAATATTTTCTGTTATCAGATCAGGTATTCAATCACCATCTTCTACAGGGTTTAGTCCATCACTGAACTGTTCTGTCCTCACGGTTCAATGAAGAAAATACATTGTGGGACAATGATTTGAAAGTAACATTATCATAAGAGTAAAAAACTGAACTATTAACAATGAAGCAAATATAATTCAATAAACTATAATAGTGATTAAACTTCACTTATATTTGATTATGTTACAACAGGACTAGTGTTACAAATGTATCATTTGCATCTTCAGCCAAATTATTTATTGCTGTTATCATTACTGTCACTAGGTGACGGTTCTTTTTGTTTCATTACTAACCTCTATAGTAAAACAAAACTGAAAATCGATTGGAACTAATTCAAAATTTATTATGCAATCCCTATGTTTGTTTAATTTTATTACAGTTATCATTACTGCCACTAGGTGATGACTGTTATTTGTTTCGTTACTAACTGCTACAGTAACACAAATTTATTGACAATTGATTGGCATTATTTCAAAATTTATTACGCAATGCTTATGCTTGTTTAACTTTTTGGCTGAAAATGCAAATGATTTATTTGTTAAATTAGTCCATTATAACATATAATATAAAAGATAAGTGAAGTTTGGTCACTATTATTATAGTTTATTGAATAACATAATTTTTACAGGTTTTAACAGATTCAAATATGTCATCATTTTCATTAGTTTCACAAGGTTTTGTCAAGCAAAGCAAACATATATTTTCTTTCAAGCCACATTATATACAAAAATAACAAACATGTATGTTTTTGAGGTTTCTTCACAGAAAGAATTATTTACTATAGATATAATTAATTTCTTTGGTGTTAGGTTGACAGTAACCCTGAGTGTGGTTTGCATATTGATATTCAGAAATGTCAAAATTTGTTTTGCTTCAAATACCCTAAGAACATCAGTTAATCTTATTATAGATAGACTGAAAAATTCAATGCCACAGCTGGGATTTGAACCGCGAATCTCCGTTCTACATCCGATTGCTCTTAACCAATGAGATACCATGGCCAACATGCTGTCGCGACATTAAATTCTCTAACTGACTTGTTATGTTTCCCGGTAAACCACTAGGGGTTCTCATATACACTGAGAAACACACCTATTGTGGGGACTTACTAACTGTAAGTACTTAAGTTCCAGGTTTTATAGTTACCACTATTAGGTTATTTGATTGTTTTTCCATGTGTAGGCTAAGATTTGGCTAGATAGAGTCAGACTGAAAAATTCAAAGAGACCAGTAGATCCATGGTTCAAATCCCGGCCATGGCATTGAATTTCTCAGTATGACTATCTATCCAAATCTTAGCCTACAGATGGCTAGTGTGGAAGAATGATTGAATTTCCATCAAATAATCTTATTGTGCTTAAAATAGCCTACTTTGCATAGTTCCATTCACAATTATTCTGATATAATATTCTGGGAAAATTCAAGTCTTAGGAAAAGATTCTTTTCAGTTATCAAAAAGACAATCAGAGTTATGACTTATACTAAACCTCTTTAGCACCACAAACTGTAGGCATATTTAAAACGGTTAAATATACTGATGGTTTCTTCTATTTACCTTTATGAAACATAGATAATAATAATGCATAAACAGTTGATTACAACTAATCTAAATGCTGACATTCATGACCATGTACTAAAGCTGCACATTACAGGATGTAAAAGGTTCTACATAAAAAATGACTACAATTGTATTCAACCGTACAATAAACTCTCCATGAAGTTTCAGAAATTTATAACTGTAGCATTATTTCAGAAGTAAGGAAATTACTAATAGAGTTTTCATTCAATGTATATCTGGAAATTGTATAATTGATTGGTCTCAATTAAATTTAATATTATTGTGAAATTGTGCAATTTTGTAACTCATATGAATTCTTAGTAAGGGTGCAATATTAAAACTTATTGAGTTACACTTTATTAAAACTTCATTCACGTCAATATTAAAAACAGGAATGTTTTTGGGACCATATGAGTCCCATCCTCAGCCGATTGGCAACTGGGATGTTTCTGAAAACATTCCTGTTTTTAATAGTGATGCAAGTGAAGTTTTAATAAAGTATGACTCAAGAAGTCATCAAATTAGCTTCACTTTTAACAAAGCTTTTATTTGTAATCATCACATATCTCTGTATAGTACATTTGTATTTAACTGCATTGTGTTATTGTTTACTGCAAATTATTCTTGTTAAAATTGACAAAGATGATATTTCTGTATTGAAATCAAATGGTAAATAGATAATACATGATATAACAACAGCTTTCCTTCTGAAACAATTTAATCCATGTTCATCATTCATTTATGGTGTAAGTTTGCTTAAGATTATGTTTCAGACTTCATAAATTTGAAACACATTAAAATTTACATTTCCAGAATTTTGCAGAGGAGAAGGAATGTTTTATTCAAAGACATATTCCTATGCCCCAGCTTTGACCTGACCACTACTTCATATAGATTTCCCAAACATTTTGGTAGCAATATTAGGTTTTTAATTAAATATATTCTGACTGCTTTCATTGCTAAGTTACCACTTCTTGCTGCTCAAAAGTTTCATTCCCAAACAAATTCTTTAACTGCCTTTTTTCTAGGGCCCATAAGTTTAGACAAAAAAAAAAAAACAATACAACAGGTTAGTAGAGCCAGGGTTATACACTACCTGCATCTTGTAAACATAGGTGAGGGGGTTAAGTGCCATGCACTCGCACACGTACTCATACAACCAAGGTCACGGGCAACAGTAATCTATCAAATTTAGTCACATGACAGACACAGTATCATATAATATATTGCACATTTACTAATAAATTACACAAAACAAACTTATCTTTTACAGATATAAAGTATAAACAAAAGAATCATTAATATTTACAATGTGCACAGTAAATGAAAAGCTAATTCGTTGTGACAATACATTATGTCTGTGCATATGTGGAGTGAATAACAGTATACATTTTTGAAGGTTTCAAATGAAAACAATCTTCTGTTCTCCTTCAGACGTGCTTGGTATTGGCAAACACTTCTCTCTACATTGCATTATGTGACTGGGACAAATTTAAACCAAAAGGAGGTGCTACTGTTTCCTTTTTGTACATTATTTTCTCTAGACCCTTGTAGTTCATCCCCAAATTTTATACAGAGTGGAAATCCTATATTTTTCTTGAGAACGTGTTTTAGTTTCTGCTGCACCTGTAAAGGTATTCCGTCTCTGCTTGGCGTAGCCAATGCACGCGACCTTGGCCAACAGCACGAGTTGATGACTCACTTGATTTATACCTCATGTGCAACTAACTTCACAAATTTTTGGCTAAACTACCAGGCCCTACTTTTCTCATAACCTTTATTCCTCTTTAATGCTATTTGTATTTTAATATTTGTCATTTGACTTTTAAACCCACTAATACAAAATCAAAAAATTTATTAACCTTACCACAGTCACCACTTTTTTACATAATTGGTGCAAAGCGTTCCTGCAGACTCAGACTCTGCAGGAGACTGCTTGAACAACAAGAATTATGCAAAAAATTAGTTGCAAATGAAGCCTGACCATAATATTATACCACTGTTACAACTTGGAATTCCACAAATGTATCTGGAGGAAAAACATATGGTACTTACTGCATTACTTCAAAATACATAGAAAGTTCCTCTCTATCACATTCTCGCCAGTCACCCTTGTATCCCATCATGAGGATGTTTGGCTTAAGCTTGCCTACACCTGATGCCTGAATTAGAGCCTTGGAGCCATCCTCGAAGTTCATTCCATCCACATGTGTATAGAATGCTTTGATCTTGTGAGAACGCAACCAGTTTTGGGCCTTGTATGTCAATATGTTCCTTACACGCTGACTGAGTGTGTCCTAAGAGAAAACAAATGTTGGTACTTGTATTAGTTTTTGCAACAAGAAACAAGTAAATACTTCGAAATTGAACTGTACTGGAACACCACAGTGAAGTGATACAATTATTAAATTATAGATGAGTCATATTTGTTACACATCAGCTTCACTTACGTATGTATATTGAGGACATGTTTTGCGAACTATTGTTCGCATCATCAAGCTTTAGTCGCATTAGAGCTCATGATGCGAACAATAGTTCGCGAAACATGTCCTCAATATCGGTACATAAGTGAAGCTGATGTGTAATAAATATGACTCATCTATAATTTAATAAAGTAAATACTGCTTTAATTAATGGTTTTAATACAGGTTTTATACATAAAGAGACAAATTTAAATATTAACAAAATGTAAATGATGTTTCTACCTTTAAAAAGTAAAAGATGGTAATAATTTTAAAAAATAGACTTATCATCCTTGGCTAATAAAAAATTTCAAAAGATTTTTAAAGACTCTGGTATAAGATTGGTTCCTCAAAATATATTTATTATAAAAAAATTTACTACAATTTTCTAAAAAAGATAAAATTTCCAATAATAACAAATTTGACATTTATCAATTTAATTGTTTAGATTGCACGCTGGTTTAAATTCGAAGAACCAAGCAATTTTGAAACCAGAATGAAGAACATTTTAGAAATATTGGGTATAAACAGATTGTTAAATCAGCCTTGGCAGATGATTTTTGATCATTTAACCATGAAATAAATCCAGAGTTAATATCTTAAAAAATGGAAATCACGTAGTGAATTCTGAAATATTGCCAGTCAATTCTGTCTACAAGTTTGTTTTACTTTCAAAGATTGGTTATAAATACAAAAATAATCCATCACCTAGCAGCTCTAACAATAACAGAAATCTATGATTGAAGATGCGAATGAATATTTGCGAAACTAGTCTCTCGAGTTCTGTGAAGAATTTACCAATTTCTTAAAAGGATAAGTGAAGTTAGTGACAAATATTAATTTCGAGTCAAACTAGTACTCAATGCTCCATATATTGCTACTGTTTACCTAGAACGTGTTTCGTTAGGATTTTCCTTAACATCCTCAGCTAATGTTGAATCAACCTTGGAATTTTGTAACAAATTATTATATTTTAGTGTAATATTTGTATTGCTTCACTATTAGTTTCAGTTTTTTATGTACTAAAGAATAATTACCCTAATAACGTGTCCACAAATAAGAAGAGATAAATTTTTTGTGAGAAGATATGCAAAATCTATAAGAGGTGGACGGGTTGCTGGCATTCCAGACAGAACAAGAATCTGTGGCCTGTAATTCTTTACGTGATCTTCCACATTATTTAACTGCAGGACGGACATTAAGGCATTCTTGTAGGTTTGAGCTTGGGTACTGGAGCCCCAGTTCACATCTGTAAAACATTGAGAAAATAAAAATGTTAAGAGTCTATTACATTATGATACACATATTATCTTCATCAAAGCACATGCACAGTATTCATTAATCAAGTATTTTTATTTTTAACCATCTGTACAATTTGCTTTTAAAACTTCAAATCCCAATTTCATTAACTCCATGTAATTACCATCAAACCTAGTAAACATTGGTAAGAAAATACAGTTCAAAGGAAATAGAGCAAACCTTTATTACACAAAAATTACTGATGGCACACATATAAATTTTGTACCAATCTAAACAAATGTAACAGTCTTTCATTCTGCTTTGTCACTTGGGACATAACTCTAGCAGAGTTTACTTGTAGTCAATGCTGCCAACTATCCCTGTTGTGTATAGCATTTAGTGCTACTACAAAATCTGTAATATTTATATTGCTTGAAATCTACCATCTATGAATTTTGTCTTGTTTTATACAACTTTTTTTGAGTAATAAGTTCTATTCAATGGTATTCTCAATGAAAAAGTCAAAGCCATATTTATTCAACTCCTCATGGTCACAGATAGTCTTGTAAATCCATTTTAGTTTTTTAGTTATTTAGGAAAACTGTCTGTCAGGAAGAACAAGAGCTATTACAATCAGTGGTGTGGTTTCTGAGATTTAACCATATAAACACATACATATTATTTTTCTCTCTTTATAATATTTATACAAATACATTTTATCCATATTATTTACAAAACACAGGATGTCAAAAAAGTTTGTTTATAGCATTTGATGATATAGATATAGGATGATAGCGAAAATATGGACCAACATCTTTTTATTTAACAAAACTTTGGCAGAAGCTACATTTTTGCACTATATGACTTTAAAGGTTATGCTATTCAAGTTCCATAGAGCTACTGATGTTTGTTTATTGTATTTAAGAAACAACAGACAAAATAAAAACAAACATTTATTTTACTGTATGTATAAACGCTTCTCAGGCTTCTCACTATATGCTTTGTTTTCATAAGTGTTATTATGAATTGACTTTTGGACTTTTGCAACTTGAACCCATACATCATGTAAACAAATGCTGTTCATTTAGATTGTCTACCATTTATGTGAATACAAAATTAATTAAATAGTACACATAGGATAGGCTGGAATTGTATGGAGGTGATTTGGCACTGCGACCAATCTTGATCAACTGCACCTATGCCCCAAGTGGGGCATCCCCAGGAAGAAGGATGAGGCAAGAGTATAAACAGGGCAGCCATCCCAGGGGGTCACGACAATGCAGAGAGCAGGGTCCCTACACTTTACCAGTTGGAAACTCCCCGGCCAGCCAGTACAACCGGTATCCCACCCACTATGGTCCTGAAATGGCCCACTAGGCTGGCCTGGAGACCGGAAACCATCCTACTGGAGGAGGAAGTTCACCAGGAGCATATCATCCTACCATGCAATGCTGAGACACCCCGACACTTTTACTCTGAAAGAGTCCACTAGAGATAGAGGATGTGAAATGATAATGGAGATGAAATGGAGGGACAGGAAATTCGGGGGTCAGGTAGGCCAGCCATAGGAGTCGAATCCAGACCTCCCAAATGCGAGTCACATATGAAACCACCTGAGCTATCCCACTTGGTAAACAGTACACACAGAATCAACTGTGCAATGATGAACATTATTTTCCATGGAAACTGAGTGTAAAGGTTAATTTTAATTGTACTATACGAAAATCTAATTCCCTGTCAGCAATACTTTATCAAATCATCAAAAGATGCTAGACTCCAAGACAGGTATTTTAATTAATTAATACACCTGCAAATTCCAACTTTAATTTTGTTATTTCTGATGTTCCTAGTATAGATATTTTAGAAAATATAAGTATTTTGTTTATAAGGTTTATTACATTTTTGTCATAAGGATTTCTCCTCCTAGAAATCACAGAGTAAAATTATGATATAGGAAGCTCAATTTCAAAAAAGTAACTTTTGTTTAGACGTATGTAGTACTGATATTCTATTTCAAAGTACTAGTCGGCTACGATATGAATGCACTCGGGGAGAACAGTTACTAAACAGATACGTCACAAGTGGGCGGGGTACTGCAGGTACAGTTCCAATAACGCAAACGTCAACAATACCGAGACGCTTCTAATGTGACATGCAAATGTGCAGTTCAACACGGTGCTTCTTCGAATCTACTCCTGTGCAGTTAAAATTCTAATAGTGTAGTGGCAGTTGCAGTGTTCGTAATAAAATTGGCGTGTGCTGGTGAAAAGTTTAATCATGGAGACACCTACAAAGTTAAAAACAACAAGAAAAGTATCCCATTCTGATGAAAAACATATATATCAGGTTACACAGTTCTGTAGACAAGAAAAACAGGAGAAAAAGTTACTTGTATACCTTGAACAAGTAACACTTAGGACAGCAAAAATAGTGAGAAAGTCTAGGAGAACCACCATGAACATAATAAAGGATTTGGAAAATGCTTCAGCAACTAGGGTTAAGGTTACAACTCTGAGGCAAAATTGAAAATCACACAAAATCATATTCTTGATGATTTTGATAAATGCATTGTGCATAGAAAATTTTTGGAGCATGATGAATAAAAAAAGGAAATTTCTACTTTGAGAAAACTACTGAACTTCGCTAAAGAAGAAATAAACTTACAGGGTGGCAAAGAAACATTTAGAAAAATATCAAGAGAAATGGGATTTCAAATCAAGAAATTAAAAAAAAATGGGGGGGGGGGGAACGATCTGTGCTAATGGAGAAACCACAAATTGTTGCAAAACATGCAGAGTACTTAAGGGCTATTAGTGTAACTGAAAAAGGACCATGTAAACCAGTAGTTTATACAGAAAAGACTTGGGTGCATACTCACTATACTGTCAAGAAGTGCTGGCAACACGAGGAAGTATCTGGTGTTTTGACTAATACTAGTGCTGGTCAAAGAGCAATTGTACATGCAGAGGGATCCATGGGATTTATTGAGGAAGCTGAATTGATTTACGATTCAAAATCCAAATCAGCAGATTACCATGATGAAATAAACAGTCAAAATTATAAAAAGTGGGTAGAAGAGAAATTAATGTCAAATATTCCACCTGAAAGCATTGTTGTGGTTGATAATGCACCCTACCATACCGTACAGGAAAATAAATCCCCTAACACTTCATCTCGAAAGGCACAGATTATTCATTGGCTAACAAAAAAGAAAATTGAACATGATCAGCAACTGACAAAAAGTGAACTTCTAGAGATAGTGAAAATCAATAAAGAAAAGCCCGTTTATTGGCTTGATAGAATGGAACAAAGAGGTCTTAGAGTCTTACGCCTTCCTCCATACCACCGTGACCATAACCCTATAGAACTTATCTGGAATTTAATTAAACAAAAGATTGCAGCAAAGAATGCATCATCGATTACTTTGAGTAATCTGAAAGCTATGACAACAAATTGCATCGCTCAAATTAGACAAAATGATTAGATAGAAGCATGCAAACATGTGAAAAGAATTGAGGAAGATTTTAAGCGCCAAGATGGGTTAATGGAGGAAGCAATTGAAGATATAATTATTAACATGGATCTAGAGAGCAGCGATGATGACGATGAAGACTGCAATCGTGATGAATGTTATTTTGAGAATATGGATATTGAAGGAAAAGAATGTGTGACACTGATACAGCTGATGAAGGGAATAGTGACACGGATACAGCAGATAAAGGACCTGAAACAAACATTCCCAGACGTGCTGCTTCCAAGAACTAACGTGAAGACACCAGCAGGTGAGTACCATTTTAATTGTGCAACTGTACATTCCCAGTATCACCCTTCCCATCTCTTCCCCTCGCTCCGCGCGGTTCCCTAAGCTTCATGTAGTAAATAAAACTGTGGCACCCTCCTTCAAGTGCACTCATATTGTGGCCGACTAGTAATTCATTAATCAATATTTATGTTAGTTTTAGTTTATTAACTCCTTTTACAGGGTGTCCAACATAACACCAGTATGCCTCATTCTCTCTACTGTGGGTGAAGAGGTTCTTCATGTAAAACATGTGGGTTATCCTGTGACCAATATCTGCAGTTCTGTGAGTTAACATAACCAGACAGATGAAACCAGCCTTTATCTGTCATAAAGAAGAGCACTGGGTCCAAGAAACCATAACGATCAAAGATAGGAGCTAGTTGCAATAAGTAACTCGTTTCTCTTTGTCTTGTTCTTGTAACTCATGCACTACACTGATACGTAATGGTCAAAATTTGAGAACTTTCATTAGCATATGATGGCATATTGTATGAGTTACACAGACTTGCTGAGACAATTTCCTTATCGATTTACTGAAGTTTTCATTAGGTTTGTTCAAATTCTGTCGACTGCTGGTGGAGTTCTCACTATCAGACACTTGCTCTTCTTGACATTCATGATGGAACCTTTAGCACTCCATTTCTTGTACAAATCTTGGTTGTGGGTAAGTTGTCATGTGCGTATTAAACCCCGAACATTTCTTTAGACTTAATGGAGCCTGTTCTTGTGTAAAATTCCACTATATCAATTTGTTTTTCAATTGAAAACTGCACCATTTCTCTAACAATATTCCACAATATTCACAACAATTTCTGTCAAACTAAAATATACAATTCCAACAATGGGTCATGCATGTAGTCAACAATATTTATAAGAAAATAGGTGCCAAATATGAATATGTAAAAAGAGTGCCAGGCGCAATGAGACCATGAGGCATACTGGTTTTATATGGGGGCACTGTGTATAATTCCATATAGGAATTCTCTTCAAAACCAATTTCATTGATACTTCTACCTATATGGAACCATGAATGCATTCATGTACATGTGCTCATTTCAATATAATGAAACACAAAGAGAAATATTTTTGTATTACATACCTGGTTTTCTGTATGCTACTATCAGGTACAATGCTAGTACACAAGCCAGAGTTATTAGTGCAGTCCACCAGCTGATAAGGAACATAACAAACACACAAAGTACAGCACCACCCAAACTGAGCCACATGTTGTAAAACTGCAAAAGAAGACACATTATTTGTTTTTTAACTTATATGATTTATTTAAATAATTACTAGTTTAAAGAAAGCAAAGGCCTAAACAAGCTCCTGTGAAAGGCAGTAGCTGGATATTATAGTGCAGTTATCAACAAGATTAGAGATCAAAATTACTTGAACATTTTAAGTAAAGCTATAGGTATAGCTTAAAAGTTATAAGAATTAGTGATATTCAATAATTAATTTCTCTGTACGCATCAACCATACAAAGTTGCAATTTAAGCCGTAAATCATACCTTTTTTTCCCTAACATACTATTTTTAAAGATAAATATACGTCATTTGATAAGTCTGGTAAAACCTTATTTCTCGAAATAGTCTCCATTGATGGCTATACACTTGGTCCAGTGATGTTCCAGTTTTTACATCACATTGGAAAATTAAGTTCCATCAAGGTCTGCAAAATACTTGTTGACAGTGACTATCACTTCTTCATTTGATGAACATTTCTTACCACCAAGCCAAAGTTTCATGTTTGGGTACAGGAAGAAGTCACTTAGGGCTAAGTCTGGTGAATAAGGTGGATGAGGAACCAATTCATAGCCCAACTCATGCACTTTCACCATTGCGATTGCTGATGTGTGCATTGGTGCATTATCCTGGTGAAAGAGCACTTTTTAGCATTTCAATTTCGGTCTCTTTTCAGTCAACTCACGGTGCAAACGATCCAACAAGAAGCATAATAAGCTCCAGTTATGGTTCTGGCTTTTTCCAAGTAGTCTATGAGGATTATTCCTTAGGAATCCCAAAATATAGTGGCCATCACCTTACCAGCTGACAAAATGGTCCTTGCCTTCTTTAGTGCACTTCCACCAGCCTTTGTCCATTGTTTTGACTGCTGTTTTGACTCTGATACATAATGATGGATCCAAGTTTCATCCACAGTCACAAATCAGTGGAAAATGTCTTGCAGATTACAATTAAACATTGACACTTAGTAGAAGCGTTCTTCCAGATGCGCTTTTGGTCAACTGCGAGCAATTGCAGCACCCATCCTGCACACAGCTTTTTCGTTGCCAATTTTTCATGCAAGATATTGTGCACTTGCTCATTTCAGATGCCTACAGCCTCAGCAATCTCTTAAATTTTGATATGGCATTCTTGCATAACCAGATTATGGATGTTTTCAACGGTGTCCTGTGTGGTGACTTCAATTGGGCGACCAGAGCGCGATTCACCTTCGGTGCTTCTATAACCACATTTAAATTCATTGATCCAAAAGTAAATGGTCTTCAATGTTGGTGCAGAGTCTGCATAAACTTCATCCAATTCAGTTTTGACTTGTGTGGCAGTCCAGCCCTTCAAATGAAAATGTTTAATAACAGCATGAAACTCTGGTTTTTCATTTTCAATTGCAGCTATCACACTGACCAGTTCAGATATGGCTGTCAACAATGAATTGTATATTGTAGCACATTAAAATTTTCTGTACAATCTTTTGAATAATCAAGCTTACCACCCACAAAATTGCAACAAAAAATGTCCATCCCTTCATGGAAATTTACCAGACATATGAAACGATATATATATATATATATATATATATATATATATATATATATATATATATATATAAAGCTTTGTTTTGGGGAAATTACCACATCTGCATAAATAATATTGTAAATTTATTTCTGAATTAGCACAGATTATTTATTCATAGTTTTTTTTTTTCGCCCTTGCTTTCTTTTTTCTTTCTTTCTTCAGACTGATTATCAAATAGAGCATATTTCAGTCAAACAAGTTTTTAAGAAGTAAAAACAAGAGATAACAACCTAAACGTGGAAGAAACAGACATACAAAACTGTGAGAGAGAATGCCTGGTTGACAATGCTAAAAACTAGCTTTCAAAAAATGCACTGAGAAACTTAAAATGTGAGAGTTGTTCTGTCATTAATTGACTCAGCGTTTACTCTTAACTGATTTCAACAGCACTGTCATCAACTTCTAGGATTTTAAGATACATAAAGCTATGTTTTATTTACTTAAAATGAGTGGGTACTATTATGTGTTTCAAATGGGAAGCATTAGCGCACTCAGCATTGCCACCTCATCCCCCCCCCCCTTCTGTTTATATTTCTCTCTAGTCTTCTTGACACTAAACGTAAGTGAATGCAAACTGAATTTTACAAACTTTTATAACAATATAACAATACAGTTGAAATCACAATTACAACATGGATATTTGCATATTATGCACTTGTTTTTAATGTTATAATTGCAATTATAGCTTATGAATTATCTATTTTTCTAATACAATGAAACTGTCAGTGGCGCATATGTCCTGCAATGTTAAGTCATATCAGATGATGAATGAAATGGGTGAAATGATGCTCAAATGAGTCCGGAATCCATGGAGCTTAAGAGTGCATATAGCTATGAATGTCACTTATATCAAGAGACAATTTGTCATTGCCAATGTCTTCTTGTCCGAGTATTGCAAATTTATGATAGGCTCCAAAATCTCATCATGTGCTGTGGAAAGTCATCTTCTTATAGTTTATCTACATGTCTCACGCAGTTTTCCCAGTCTTGTGTTACCTTGTCAATTTCTTCACCAATAAGTTGTTCAGTAACAGTCAGTTGAAAAGTATTATTTCTTTTTGCAACATAATTTGAGCTCACAATAACTCAATTGTATTGTACTGGCAGTGGAAGTGGGGAAGGCTGATTGCCTTGTGTCTTATTTCAGTTGCAAGTCGATCCATCTGATACACTTTTCCCTGGTTTTTAAACAGAAGAACAGCTGAATAATACTGCTTTGAACTCTTTAGAGTAAATAGGGATTACATACCATTCATAAACAAACACATGTGATGCATCATGTTCTACCATGCAGCATTCTGATAGGCCAGCAGAAAGTGTACCGTTTACTCTCAAGTTTGGCTTATTCAAATTCATGTAAAATGTTTACATTTCAGTTTTCGAGTAGTTACAAATATATGTAAATGCATACATGCCAACCAATAATGATGTTCATTACAGTACTTACGTTGCAATACATTGTTATAATATATTGGTACTTCATTTATTTGTATTAGGAAAACTACTTGAGCTAAAAATATGGGGTTTCACTATTATGTTAGATTACTCTCTACCTTACTCATGGTTCACTGTTTAAAAATCTGAATTTTTGTCTTAGTGCAAATAGTATTTATTAGAGATGGACTCAGTTGGCACTCGTCACATACCACTTACGGTAAATGGCACTCGACACATACCACTTATGGTAAATGGCACTCGTCACATACCACTTACGGTAAATGCAATATGACAACACAGCAGAACACCTAGTAGGGTTCAAGAACAAACATCATCCCATTTGAAACACACAATAGTAATACTAATATAACCCCCCCCCCCCAAGGCGCAACAGCCCTTAGAGGGCCAAGGCCTACCAACCCGACTGCCGGTCTCACGCCCACTTACGCACGGCAGAGGTGGATGATCATCCAACCGATACGGGGAGGAGATGTGGTCAGCATCTCGGCATCCCCCAGTCAGAATGTTGGTTTTCGTGACCAGGGCGCTTACCTAGCGTAAGCTCATCACTTTCCTCACGATGCTGAGTGGGCACCAGTCCTATACCCGGGACCTAAAATCCCCACATGGGTGGGATCGAACCCGAGCTGCTTTCCGTGGCCAGGGACCAAGGCATGTTGCCTTAGCCCACTACGCCACGGTGCAGGACGTAATACTAATATATCCTTTTTAAATCTCTGTTAACATGTTTCAGGAACATGTGTTCCAAAACTGTAAATAGGAATTAAAAACAGTGATGTTAGTGTTACTAGTACCGATTTATTTTAAGCAAATAATCTTAACACATCACTGTTTCTAGCTTTTTCCATATATAAATAAAAGCTATGCTTAATATAATTTGATTATTAGTTTGACTTAAATTATATCAGTTTTATGCTTTTTTGTATCACAGTCCTACTATCTGAATAAAGCTATATTTATGCATGTTTGGAGAAATTTAGTAACAGTGATGTCCCAAATTAATTGAAAAAAAACTATTGGTAGTCGGTTTTTAACATGCCATCAATTACATTTTTATTTTTTGAGGGTCTAGTTTTGAAAGCTGTTGCTTCCATTTTCAACCTTAAAGGTCCGACTATCATCTGTTGTCTGTCTTCTCTCTGGTAGTGCAAATATGAACTCCTTTAACAAATTATCGACTGGTGGGATTTCAAAGTTTATTACTTGGTAGAGTCAACATGAAAAATCCAATGCCACGGCTGGGATTTGAACCATGGATCTCCTGGTTTCCATCCAGTTGCTCTAACCCATTGAGCTACCGTGGCCCACGTGCCATCCTGACATAAAATTCTCCATCTGACTTGTATATTTCCCCAGTAGACCACTAGGGGCTCTTGCATTTGAGATATACCATTTGTGGTAACTTACTATCGTAAGTACTTGAGTCCCAGACTTCATCATTTAACTCTTATTATTTTAGTTAATTGATGGAAATTAAAAATGAAATTAAATGCAACATTACTCTAGGTTGTAACATGAAGCTTTTCAGACACTGTCTTCATCTTGAACTATCATTCCTATGCACCGTGTTATTTTCTTTTTGTCACAAACTGTCTCTTAATAACTTTGATTACAGTATTAAAAAGATGTCATTTTGAGTCAACTAGTACTCAATGCTCCATCTACTGCTAGGGTTTACCTAGAACACATTTCGTTAGGATCTTCCTAATATCCTCAGCTAAACTTGAATCAGTAAGAAGGAAGGTCCTAATGAATTGTGTTCTAGGTAAACACTAGTAATATATGGAGCATAAAGTACAAGTTGACTCAAAATTATATTAATTTTGTGCCTCATTGTATCATAGTCCTACTCATAAGAATATGAAAAAGATGTTTGAAATTATGCAACATAAAAAACAAAAATTACTAATCATGAATCTTAGTTGACTTAATAAAATACAAATTTTTGTTGAACATTTTAAATATATAGATAAAATACATATTTTTAATATTGTATCATTTTATGTCGTCTAAAGAACTGCAAATGTAGAATAACATTTTTTATGGAGGTTAATTAATTAATACTCACCCGGAATTTTGGCCTCCAGCCAATAGGCTTTGCTAAAGATGCATGGAATGTACTGAAGTTGATCAAGGCATACGCTGCCAGAAAGAAGTTGGAAATAAGTGGTGCAATGGCATTCAACTCTCCTGTAACATATTTCATAGCTCAGTAATTATGTAACAATGAAAGCCATTAATACTTTTAGAACAGTACCATAGTACTATGCAATACAAACTGCAAGCATATCTAAAGTTTTATATGCACAGTATGATATAGCTATAAAAATCAGAATTATTTTTGTACCTATGCTACATTTTTAGATCCAGAGGAGCCTCAAGAAGAAGAAAAGAAACATGCACGCGCCCCCCATGCCCATACAAATCAACCCCAATGGTCATTTGATTAGGCACAAAATTATTCAGACTGCCTCCATGGCTAACTTATCACCTGGAGTTCCCAGGTTCAATTCCCAGTCAAGGTGAGAGAAGTTTTTTTCAATTAGGGTTATTTCCTCCTTTCATAGAGTCTGGAAGTTGGATGTTAAAAATGAATGTCTATATTAAAATAAGTTACAAATGACCAATTACACCTGTGTAACCTAACCTTATGAAAAGTTGAGTAAAAACACCATCAAATGTTTAGTCAAAGCACCCGATTTGAACATAACACTTAAAGGGAGCAATAGAAATGAAACCCCAACCCAAAAAGATATTCAATTCAGTACTATAAATTTGCATCAATTTTCTGCTCATGCAACTAATCCAACGTATTGGTAAAATGTGAACTTGCCTAAGAAGAAGAATAAGAAGAAAGGAGAAGAAGAAATCAAAACTTAGACTGATTAATAAATTATATCTAGAAATAACATACTGGAATAATAATCAACATTATAATCTGGTAAAGTTGATACATATGCTTCAACTTTTAATAATTAAACAAACTCTACTTTTAAGCTCCATTGCTTTAACCTCTGATAATAAATTTTTCAATTTATGTTGGAAACATAACTGCTTTCCTCTGCAGTATCATTTTCTTAATGTTACACATTTTTAAAGCTCCAAATAAGAAGATACAGTTTCAGTTTAAAAAAGAAAAACTATGTGAAATCACAAGATTATCAGAAATCAGAAAATGGTCCCCTACCTACTTTTCCTTTCAACACATACCAGGTGAGTCAGCTGCCCCTATTTATTCTTATCTATGCAACCTGCAGTTTACAGTCTAATGTGAAAACATTGACCCTTTTAGTATAAAGGCTGCTATTGCAGCTCTGCTCTTCTATTTGGTACTCTACGCACTCAGCATTAGTACTGTCACCCGGGCGTTGGAACACCCTGTGGAAGCAGCTGAGAGCGGAAGACAGGGGAGGTCCGTGTTAGCCACGCCTCCCCCTCGTCCGTCTTATAGTGGTGACAGGGACGGCTGGGGAAAGAAACATGATTGTGCGGTCTGTTTCTCTTTCTCCTGTGTTCTGGAAATTACGGGATCTTTCATCTACTGGAACCTTCCTTGGAAGCCAGAAGGCGGCGATATTCCTATAAAAAGGGGCTGCCGGAGCGAAGTGAAGTCAGTTAGTCAGTTAGTCAGTGAGTGAGGAGACAGACACAGTTCTTGGTGTAAGTGTTAGTCAGTGACGTGTTAATGAACAAGAAGATTGTGCAACGGAAGACTGTACGTAACTGTGTATGAGCATCGGGGTTGACGTAATCGCGAGTACAAGTGAAGTTGTAACGGACGAACTGGTGAATTGTAATTGTGTGCAGTACGTAATTTTATGTAATTGGCAAGTGTTAAACTGTAAGTCGGTGGAAATAAAGAACATTTTTGAGTGGTGAAATTAGACTTTTCATTTCACGAACCCACAAAGTCACAGTACTTACAGCCCTGAATGAGTATCAAAAAGTTGCAAAAAGCTTAAATAAACAATGTCTTTTCGTGCATATAATACTAGCAAGGTGATAAACAAATGCTTTTCCAAAGAGCAACAGAGAGTACGTGGTAGCTGGCAGAGTGAGTTAGCTTGCTGGGCTCCTTTGATGTCAGCTCAGTATTTACGAGCGTACCTACAGAAAAGCTACCAAATTTGATTAAGCTATAGCTTTCAGATGAAGGTTTTACTGAAACCCAAATTAAAGAATACAACAAACTCTTTAATTTATGCATCAACCAAAACAGCTTCATGTTCAACCAAAAGGATTACAAACAAGCCAAAGGTTTAGCCATGGGCAATCCCATTTCACCGTTATTAGCGGATTTGGAGTTATTTGGAAACACGGGTGACAGAAGCATTTCCACATATTTTTAAAATATGGTTTCGTTATGTGGATGACATATTTGCCATAATACCAAAGAGGTTAGCACAGGATGCGCTAAAATTATTGAACCTACAAGACCAATCTATAAAGTTCACTATTGAAACAGAACAAGATGGATGGTTACCGTTTTTGGATTTAAAAATTATAAAAAAAGGAGACAAATTAGAATTTGGCATATATAGAAAATCAACACATGTGGATAACTACATTAAAAACAGTAACTCCAACCCAAAAGAACACCAATATGCAGTATTTCACAGTTTAATCCATAGGTTAGTGAACATCCCATTGACTATAGAAGAATATACCAAAGAAGAAGATCACATTAAATATGTTGCAATTGTGAATGGCTTTGATACAAAATTTATTAAAAAAATGATAAGCATAAAAGACGGAAAACCATCAAGGACGTTAGCACTTAAAAAGCTGATGACCCAAAGAAAGTATATTGCAAATTTACGTATCACCCTAAGGCATTTAATAAATTTAAAAACATTTTCCGTCAATTTCAGATACAACTAGATGTTGATGAGTATAAGGGCGCTCAACTGCAGAGGTCATCAGCGCCCTTTTTAAAACAAACTGGTCATGGCAAAAGCCAGATATAAATTCCTCTAAAACACTATAAATATGTCAATAGACTTACAAAAAATATATACGCGTTAAAAAAATATAAAAACAATAGAAATATAATCTAAAAAGCCATAAATTCTATTCGCTAAATCCTAAAATCTAATCTAGAAAAGAATCTAAAAACCTTCTCCACTACTGCGTTATCGTCCGCTAGCATTTCTGCAAAGCTGACCGGCAGCTGCAGAGACGTCCTAAGGTCTGCTAGGTGAAAACACTCTAGCAGCACGTGTCGTACAGACAACGCTTCATTGCAAAACGGACACAGTGGAGAAGGCTCCTTTTTAAAAAGAAAACTATGAGTAAAAAAGCAGTGTCCAATACGCAACCGAGCCAAAGTCACCTCCTCGCGACGAGATGACCGACAGGAGGTAACCCAGGGAATCAGAAGTTCTTTGACACATCTAAGTTTATTATTGCGGAGAGCCGACCACTCTTCCTGCCAGCAGGTTTGCACAGCTCTCCGCAATACGGCCCTAAAATCTTCCGATGTCACACATGGATACAACTAGTCAGATACAACTAGTACCACATAACAAATATAACATGAGAAACATAATGAATCACCCGCTAAAAAACACAAGTCCAACCAACAAACTATCCGGAATTTATAGCGTAAGATGTGAGGATTGCCACGAAATTTATATCGGAAAAACAAAGAGAAACCTAGAAACAAGGATGAAAGAACACATGCGATGTATTAAATACAGACAGATAAATCAGCCATAGCCCATCACTTCTGGTCAAAAAATCATAATATTTCCAAATACATAAAACTTTTGGTACCGGCAAAAAAGTATTGGGAATTAACAGTTTGGGAAAATATACACATTGTGAAGAACAAAAAGAGAGCAATGAACTTCGAAATTCCAATAGTAGATGACGTCATTCAGCTCATTGAACAGCGCCAGGAGAGGGAGGTGGTCACCTGAAGAACCAATAGAACATCAGCTAATGATGGGGACGCAGAGTCCTTGAAACATGTCCTAATTTCAAAAGTAAGTGGAGCTTAAGCGTTTTAACAGTTCGAGAACTGGTTTTAAAAAAGTGTTTTGATTTCAGGACATGTTTATTATATTTCTCTGCATATTTTTAGAAAGGCTTATTAAGAAATACAAATTAATTTCTGGTCTGCATAAAAAAATATATTGAAAAATGCAGTAAGAAATGTATGTTAATAAAAAAAATTATACATAATAAGAAATATAAGATATCACCAAATCCCTGTGATAAGAGTATGGCCACAAGTACAATGCTGCTACTGCAAAAAAATTAGATCCAGAGAAAATCTACATTGAATATTGCTGATTTAACCTTGCAAAAATAGGGCATTCCATAGTGTCTTAACATGCCTTAATTTTTGTAAATGGTCATTCCAAAGAAAGTGCTGTCTAAAAAATGGATTACTGCTATGTATTTAGTTTATTAAATAATGACTGGCACTCTCCCTATAACTCCTGCAAAATTGCAGTTTAAAATATGTGTCGATGTATGGGTGAAGATAAGATGATAGTACTGTCTACTGCCACCAGATAATGTTGCTACTTCCCATAGATGGCGCACTGGAGCAGCAACTGTACCATCTTGTAAGTACGCTTGTGCACATAAGCGAAACAACATGGAAGCAGACAAGCATGTGCAAAGGTGAACTGAGTGGTTTCTCTGGAGGGAAGGAGTGACTGCTTCGACATCCACAAGAGGTTAGTAGGCATAAGTGGAGAGTCTGCACCAAGTCACAGGTCCATGTTTCATTAGGTGTCCGAATTCAAGGACGGCAGGGACTGTGCTGAAAAATGCAAAAGCACAGGGCGTCCGGCAACGGCATGCAAACCAAACAATATCCAGCTTGTCAATGACCTGATATTGGAGAACAGACAAATCACACTTGATGAATTAGTGCAGGCAACAGGTCTATCACAGGGAACCATCCACACGATAATCCATGAAGATTTGATGATGAAAAAGGTGTGTACACAATGGATGCCACATACCCTCACCAATGCACAGAAACAGAAGCGTGTGGAGGCATGTCAACAGTTGTTGCAACAGCATAGTGCAGGTCCAGAGGAATTCTTTGCAAACTGGTCACCGTCGACGAGTCATGGTTTTTCCATGAGACTGCAGAAAATAAATGTCAGTATATGGAATGGAAGCATACTGTGAGCCCTCACCTCAAGAAGTCACAGCCAGGACTATTCGTTCAAAACACATGGCAACTGTGTTCTGGGATCAGGAAGGATTGCTGCTGGTGGATTGGCTCCCTCCCAATATGACCATCAACAGTAAGCGGTACTCCAAGTCACTGGAACAACTCCGCAGACGCATTCAACAATGCCTCCATAAAAAATGGGGCCGTGGTGTTCTTCACCAACAAGACAAAGCACGACCACATGCCAGTCGCCAGACCATGACCACGATTCGTACACTAGGGTTTACTGTGCTCCCACCTCCTCCATATCCACCTAATTTGGCTCCTAGTGATTATGCCATATTCGACTCGATGAAAGAGGTCATGCGGGGTAAGAAGTTCACCACTAATGACAAACTTCATGCAGTTGTCCATCAGTGGCACCGGCATATCTCCAAAGAATGGTTTGCTAAGCAAATACAAAAGCTGCCAGAACGATGGAATAAGTGCATAGACATTGGCGGGGAATACCTGTAATATTACCTGAATGAGTTTGTTCAATAAATTGTTCCAGTAAATAAAAAATAGTTGTAGTGCCAATTATTTTTTAATGCCACTAGTATTAGGCTACATCATTTTCCATTGGAGCTGCTCACATGGTTTACTACAGTATAGTACATACTTTGGCTTGGAAATTCAATATAAAAATTCAAGGAGTAGAACTGTCAAGGTCACAATAAGCATTTCTGGCAATAGCTGCAGTTATCAGTGTAGTCTTTGAATACCCTTAAGGTAATAGAATACCCAAAATTGTTTTGCTTTTTTAAAACAATTATTTTAAAAATATTTGACATCGTAAAAAAAATTAGGAGAACATTTTTCAATTTGAAAAATTTGCATGGTAAATTCTGGGAAACAAACACTTCAAAAATAGGATTAAAAGCATGTCCGTATGTGTCAGCCATTTTTAAACTAATTTTTTTATTTTTTCACTAAAATATTGTCAACTAAATTATCTTTCTTCTCTAAGAAGGAAATTGCAATGGCTTTTATATTACTTAGGAAAAAATATCTTAAAAGTAGTATAAAAATTTGCTAATGTGCATATTACTCAACACTTTTATGAGCGGTTAAATTACATATAAAACCATTTCCTTTTTGGAGAAGCATTAAAATTCAGTGAAGAACACATTTCAAGCAATTCTATTGCACAGTTCTACAGATACATCAATGTTATTTAGTGAATGCATTAAAAAAACTAGTTGTAAGAAAACTGAATATTTATACGTTTAGTTGTAACAATTGCGTGAAAACAATGAAATTTCTCCAGAGTGACATCTGAGACTCTTTGAAAGCACTGAGATTCTCTTATCTGGCATCTATAGTCTCTTACCTAAATTATTACACAGTAGGAAATACAAAACAATGGTAATCTCAAATACATAACAGAAAATATTTCACTGGGTAGCACAAACTAGTTGAGTGATATCTCCTCATTCTGTGGGCATTTAAAGGACTGAATCATGATCTACAGTTATAAATGTTTAGTATTTGATTGCATGCACCTTAAACTTTATACAAAAAATGAAAAATTGTGTTTTTCAAGGTATTTCATAAAAAGTATTTCTCTTCCTTTAAAACAAATATTACAGAATAAAAACATTATTGCCCGATTTCACCAACAGATGTTAAGACTTAACACGAGTTTAGCAATAGTTAAAACAAAAACTGCATTTCACCAAGTGTTAACGTAACACTCGTGTTAAATCTCTTGTCAAACACACCAAACTTCTGATGTTAAGTCCTTAAAAATTGTAAATTGTCAAGATGGCGAGCATGAATTCGGCTGTTGATGTCGATTTACTATATTTAAGACCATCTAAATGGCATTTGTAATAGAGTATGGCCTATGAGGAGAAATGATTTTGAGGAGCTTCCGAAGAAAATTTTTTACGGAGGTATAGACTGTCAAAACATGTTGCTATGAAGGTTACTGCGGAAGTACAAGAGAGGTTAGAACAGGAATATGGCGATCTCGCCTTTGCTTCAAGTATCAATAACCTTGCAATTTTATAATTCACTGATTTATGTGGATAATACCCTGTCCACCTCCCGTCTTGAAACGTTCAAGTCACTTGCACTTCTTCGCTCGTTTTAAATTTACGTAATACTGAGTTAGAACATGCATCAAAAGGAATATGCCGATCTCGCCTTTGCTTCAAGTATTAATAACTTTGCTATTTTATAATTCATTGATTTATGTGGATAATACACTGTCCACCTGCCATCTTGAAATGTTCAAGTCACTTGTCCATCTTCGCACCTCGTTTTAAATTTACGTAATAATGAGTTAGAATATGCATAGAAAGGAATATGCCGATCTCGCCTTTGCTTCAAGCATTAATAACTTTGCAATTTTATAATTCACTGAATTATGTGGATAATACATTGTCCACCTCCCGTCTTGAAACTTTTAAGGCACTTGTCCTTCACAACTTGTTTTAAATTTACGTAATACTGACAAGTTGTTTGGTGCTAGTAGTAGTGACACATACATTTGAATCAGATTTGTTTCCAATATTTTCCCCGTGACATCTTTCTCTTTTACATTCACCGCATCCATCCATCTTATTTTCCACAATATCCTTACACTTCGTCACCAATTCAATTAACAATTCTTTCTCCATTGATGAGAAATTTGTCTCACGGCTTTATTTATAATTTTGTTCATCCGCCATTTTTCAGCTTGTGCAGACGAAAATGAAAACAAAAGCGCATTGCAGTACGTTTAGAAAATAATATGACTCTTCCATAGCCTTCTATAGCTGTGATATTTACAAGTTTTTTGACGTTAACACAGGTTTGTTAACATTTTCAGAAAACAGGTTGGTGAAATGCAAGAAATTTAACATTAGTGTTACTGCTGTGACAATTGTTACGTTACATTTGTTAACGTCGATTTTAACATCTGTTGGTGAAATCGGGCATATATATTCCATTCTCATACAGAAGGATCTAATTCTTAAGTTTTGAGTGATACAATGAGAAGAGCACCAAAAAACAACTGTACCTATTAAAATGAAACTGATGGAAATGAAGAATGTCAGTACATATCCTCGGACTGGTTCATTATTCTTGCCATATCCTCTGGCAAACCAAGTTATGTAAGGGTATAACTGGTCCTTGCAGAGTGCTTGAAATACTTTAGGGGCAGACACCAAACTTGCCAGGGCAGAAGAGAGTGTGGCTGCAAAACAACCTGCATAAATCAGAGGTCCAAATGCAGACACCAACTCCATGACCTGCAACAGAATGTTTGTTATTGTAATATAACACTATGCTGAAACACATTCATAATGGAGGGAAAGGCAGAAAAAGCACTTGAACTTCTAATGTTAAAGCAGATGTGAGATAAGTGATACACTAAACTGAGACAAGAGAAGCTAATTTTTGCAATTAAACTATGTGCCAATATATATACATATTTTTTAAATTTGCTAGTTGTCTTCTTTGACTTCATGGATTTAGGCCTTCAGCCCGATTCCATAAGAAGAGATTGAGTATCTCTCCATCTTGACGATGATTGGACAGCACTTATTTTTCTTTTAGGTTGAGTAATATGTATGGTAATCTTTTGAGTGACATTCTTTCAATATGATTAACCAACTAAGTTTAAAGTTTTGGATTCTTTCAGTTAAAGTGTGGGTTTAATCTACATTAAACAAATTAAATAAAATACGGAGTTTCTCTGTGGACTGAGGATGCAAACGATTTGTTTGTGAAATCGATTTCCCTTTGAAAAGAAGTATAAACACCAATTTGTTAAGATAAGTGAAGCATAAGTAGCAAATATTTTTATTTGTGTAATATGTTCTACAAAGTCAACTTTAACTTTGTTCTGTTTTATCAGGTGTAACAAAAATTTCATGATTACCTGAAAACTATTATGCAATCCCCATTTGCAAGGATTTACTGTACAGTTGGTGAAAGTTCCATTGTAAAAGTCTTCAACACTCCCTGTTGCATCCCTCTCCATTACAGCTCCTGACATAAATGCCATCAGCAGGTAAGAAACTGTAGTCAGTACAATTGACAGCAACGTGCCTTTTGGTATAGCTGATTGTGGATCCTGTAAAACACAGCAACGGATTCAACTGTATAAGAAAATGTTACACCTACAGCTGAAACTCTGACAGAACACTTGTTTTTCATAACACTAGTGGATAAATTTTACAAAAAAAGTGCACAAGTACGAAGTCTTAAGAAAGAGAAAGCAGTGGGCTGGGATGGGCTACCATCAGAATTCTTTCATATGTGGGTAGAGAATACAGATAGTCTTTGGTGTGTAACTCGATTGTTGAATGAAATTAAGGAGAGTAATGGTATACCAAAAAGCTTGCAAGTAGCTGTTATACAGCCGATATATAAAGGGAAAGGTAATTTGGCTTCATCATTTAACTCTTATTATTTTTAGTTAATTGATGGAAATTAATAATTTCTTCATACTAGCTGTATATAGACTAAGGTTTTTGATAGAGTCAACATGAAAAATTCAATGCCATGGCCGGGATTTGAACCATGAATCTCCTGGCCTATATATGTCTAGTATGAAGAAATTATTTATTTCCATACATTAACTTAATTAAGAGTTAAATGATAAAGCCTGGGACTCAAGTACTTACGATAATAAGTCGCCACAAACTGTGTATCTCGAATGCGAGAGCCCCTAGTGGTTTGCCGGGGAAATATATGAGTCAAATGGAGAATTTAATGTCAGGACGGCACGTTGACCATGGCAGCTCAATGGGTTAGAGCGAATGGACAGAAACCAGGAGATCCGTGGTTCAAATCCCGGCCATGGCATTGAATTTTTCATGTTGACTATCAAAAACCTTAGCCTATATATGGCTAATATGAAGAAATTATTAATTTCCATCAATTAACTAAAAATAATAAGAGTTAAATGATGAAGCCTGGGACTCAAGTACTTACGATAGTAAGTCGCCACAAAACGGTGTATCTGGAATGCGAGAGCCCCTATTGGTTTGCCGGGGAAATATATGAGTCAAATGGAGAATTTAATGTCAGGACGGCACATTGACCATGATAGTTCAATGGGTTAGAGCGACTGGATGAAAACCAGGAGATCCGTGGTTCAAATCCCGGCCATGGCATTGAATTTTTCATGTTGACTATCAAAAACCTTAGCCTATATACGGCTAATATGAAGAAATTATTAATTTCCATCAATTAACTAAAAATTTTTAGAGCTTGCCTGGCGAAGGGTTATGTACACCCATTGTGGAAACAGGCAAGACTAGTTTTCATTCCTAAGCCAGGATGGAGCTCCTACCTTGGGCCAAGGATTTTAGACCTATTAGTCTGACTTCCTTTCTATTAAAGACTTTGGAAAGGCTAGTAGATAGACATATTAGAGGACTTATACTTATTGAAAGGCCTCTGAGTACTGAACGGCATGCCTACCAGGCTGGCAAATCTGTGGATATGGCGCTTCATCAGCTGGCTTTTAGGGCTGAGGAAGTGCTTGACCAATGAGAGCTGGCTATGGCAGTATTTTTAGACAGAGAAGGGGTCTTCAATTTTACTTTGTATGGCTCTATCTATAGAGGACTGATTAGACATGGAGTTAAACTATGTGTAACTCGATGGATTATGGCATCCCTGGAGGGCCACCGGGCAATAGTGTCGCTCAACCAGAGTAGGTTGATGTGTACTATGCCCAGAGGCTGCCCTCAGGGAGGTGTCTCCACTCATTTGGTGCCTGGTAGTAAACGAGTTACTTGTCAGGCTCAATGACAGTGGAGTATATACCCAAGGCTAGGCAGATATCTGCATTGTAGTCAGAGGCAAATTTGCAGATGCTGTTTTGGACCTTATGCAAAAGGCCCTTGAAGCTGCTGTTGAAAGGTGGTGCCGTGAGGTAGAATTGTCAGCTAACCCTGATAAAACTAACCTCATTGTATTTACAAGGAAGAGGCAGCTTGATGGTTTGTGCAAGACAATCTTTTTTGGGAAGAAGTTGCTTCGATCCGGGTCGGTCAGGTATCTGGGAGTTATACTGGTTTCTAGACTGTCGTGGAGAGAGCATATTGAACATAAAGTGATTAAGACCTGCAATACTTTGTGGGCCTGTCGGATGATGATGATGGATATAGGGGCACTCAACTACAGCGGTTATCAGCGCCCTTTTAAAAACTACTCATGGCAAAAGCCAGATATAAAAACTTTCTAACAACTATACTAATGTAAATAAACCTATTAAAACGACATGTACATAGAAAGCAGAAAAAAAAAAAAAAATCAAAATCTACTAAAATTATGTTCGCTATATCCTAAAGTCTAAACGAGAAAATAATCTAAAAACCTTCTCCACTACTGTGTTATCGTCAGCTAGCATTTCTGCAAAGCTGACCGGCAGCTGCAGAGATGTTCTAAGGGCTGCTAGGTGACAGATCTAAGTTTATTATTGCGGAGAGCGGACCACTCTTCCTGCCAGCAGGTTTGCAATACGGCCCTAAAATCTTCCGATGTCACAGATGGTACTCGAACCCTGATCTTCATGGTAGCCGTCTTGGCTGCCGAATCCGCCATTTCATTCCCCCGCAAGCCTACATGACCAGGGATCTATGCACACACCACGTTAACGTCAGAAGCGTGTAAAACGTAGAGGGCATCCTGTATACGCTGCACAATAGGGTGGTAGTTGTACAGCTGCCATAGGCTTTGAAGTGCACTGAGGGAATCACTTAGGATTAAGCAGTTCCCCAACTTTCATCGACGTACGTGTAAAATGGCCCGGTATATTGCATAAAGCTCTGCAGTAAAAATGGAAGTGCTAGTGTGGAATCCAAATGTATACGGTTCGGTTCCACACATGTAAGCACAACCAACACCATTTGAGTTCTTGGAGCCATCAGTATAAATTACAAAATGGTCCTGATATCGCGATAAAAATTCTAAAAAACATGTGCGGATACTAGACATAGACATGGTGGATTTATCATATTGGGTCATGCCCAGATCAACGTGGGACGCTCTGCACAACCAAGGAGGGTATGTCCTCTCCCCCCTAGGATACATCTTAGGCATTTCAGTATCAAGATGTCTAAGGAGCTCCCGGAAACGAAAACCAGGTGGCTTTGGTTTAATAGAAGTGTTCCTATAACGCACGTCCATGAAGGTATTAAAGAACGGCGTAAACGTTGGATGTGTGGGCATGCAATTAAGTCCACAGCCATAATTTGCTAATAACATGTTGCGCCTGTACTGCAGAGGAGGTTCTGCAGACTCAGCATACAGGCTTATAACTCGGCTCGTTGGAAATGCCCCAACTGCGATACGTATGCCACAATTATGGACTGTGTCTAATCTCTTCAGCACAGATGGTCGTGCTGAGCCATAAACGATCCTACCATAATCTAATTTGGAACGGATGAGTGCGCGATAAAGTCACAATAACACTGTACGATCTGCTCCCCACGGTTTTCCACTTAGTACCAGCAAGATATTTAAAGAGCGGTCACATCGTGCTTTCAGTTGTGCTATATGCGACGACCAACTAAGTTTTCTATCAAATATCAATCCAAGGCACCTCGGCTCATCTGCAAAAGGTAGTAGATCAGCGCCTAGCCGGAGCCTTGGAGGTAGTCGACTCTGCTGATGCGAGAAGTTGACACAGATGGTTTTCTCAGCATAGAATCGGAAGCCGTTTTTTAAACTCCAACCCTTAAGGTTGTCCAAGGTGGTCTGAAGACGGTGCTCTAAAAACGGAGTGCGCTGAGATGTACAGTAGACGGCAAAGTCGTCTACAAATAGGCATGACGAGACACCCAGAGGTACACATTTCGAGATAGAATTGCAATAGCAAACAATGTAACACATAGTACCGATCCCTGTGGTACACTGTTCTCTTGAACAAAAAGGTTCGAAAAAACCGAACCAACCCTTACTCGGAATACGCGGTCTTTCAGGAATTCCTGAAGGAAGAGTGGTAGGCATCCACGTATATTCCAGGTGTGCAGAGTATGTAGCAACCCTGCCTGCCAACACGTATCATAAGGCTTTTTGAGGTCAAAAAATATTCCGACTGACAGTTTTTAAGAAATCCGTTCATAATCTGTGTCGACATGGACACAAGATGATCCACTGTTGAACAGCGTCGCCGAAAACCGCACTGGATGTTATTCAGTAGGTTGTGCATTTCCAGCCACCATACCAACCGCCCATTTATCATACGTTCCATCACCTTGCAGACGCAACTGGTGAGGGAAATAGGACGGTAGCTAGAAGGGAGGTGACAGTCCTTGCCAGCTTTCAAGATAGGTATAATGGTGGCTTCTCGCCACTTGTCCGGAAACGTGGCATCAACCCAAACATGGTTATAGACCTCGAGCAGGAATGCCTTACCTTCAGGTGAGAGATGTTGTAACATTTGAACGTGGATTCCGTCCGGTCCTGGTACTGTCAGTCGCGATGATGAAAGAGCGTGTTCTAACTCTGCCAAGGTGAAGAGGCGGTTATAATCTTCAAGGTTTCTGGAACTAAACTCGAAACCTTGAGATTCTACCTGAGTCTTAATTGAGATAAACTCAGGAGCATAATTACTGGAGCTAGACACCTGAGCGAAAGCACAGCCGAAGGTGTTAGTCACGACAAACAGATCAACAACAACTCCTGCAGGTGTTTTCAGACCAGCGATTGGCAAGTGGGTTGATTTTCCGGCCACGCGTCGTAACCTATCCCATACAACAGATGAAGGTGTACATCTGTTAAAAGATGATACAAAGTTGCTCCATGAGATCTTTTTGCTATCCTTAAGTATCTGCCTAGATTTTGCACGCGCTTTCTTATACTCAATTAGATTACTTAGGGTAGGGTGTTGTTGGAATACCCTCAGAGCACGTCTACGAGCACGAATAGCATTCCGGCAGTCATTGGTCCACCATGGGACAGGAAATCGACCAGGTTGGGTAGCCGAACGTGGAATAGACTGTTCTGCAGCGGAAAGAATTTTCTCTGTGAGATGATCAACTAAATCATTCACAGAATCGTGCTCATTGTAATCAAAGACAGCCAACTGGGCACGATCAAAGCGCCATCTAGGGATACGTGAGGGAGACACATCTTGTGCTAAGAGACTAAGAAGACATGGGAAGTGGTCGCTGGAATGTAAATCAGAGATGACATTCCACTGTAATGAAACTGCTAACTGGGATGAACACACTGCCAAATCGATGTGCGAATAGGTGTTGAAGGCGTCTGAAAAGAACGTTGGCTCTCCGGTGTTCAGGAGAACCAAGTTATTGCTCTCCAAGAATTTTGCAATGACGTCTCTCGAACATGCCCGAGTTGAGCCCCAAAGTGGGTGATGGGCATTAAAGTCTCCAACTATTAGAAATGGTGTTGAAAGTTGGGAAACCAGATCTTCAAGGTCAATTAACGAGAGGTCATCTGAACGCGGTACATATACATTGTAAATGCAAAATTCGATTGACGGCAGCTTAATCCTTACAGCTACAGATTGTATATCAAATTGTAGCTGTAACGGATCTACAAATATGTCATCCCTGAGGAGCATCATAGTGCCCCCGTGAGCTGGAATGCCCTCTTCTGTTTCAATATCACACCTCAGTGGTGTGTAGCGTCTGATTTTAAACTTGTCTTGCGGTCGTAGCTTAGTCTCTTGTAAGAATACCAACAAGGGGTTATGCTTACTGAGCAAAAGTTACAGTTCTGGTCGATGTGCTCTTAAACCCCGTATGTTCCATTGGAGGATAGCCATTGGAACTATGGAGATAGGATGTAATAGTTGGTCTACATTAAGATGACTTTAACGGTGGCCGAATCAGTTTACCCTTTTTCTTCAGTGTAGGGCTAACACCTGTTTCTTCTTCGTCGGGTTTATCCTGGCGCTTTTTCGTTGCCGTTCTTGCAGTGTGGTCCGTGTCTTCCTGGTCCATTTCTTCGACAGATGAGGCACCTTTTCCTATAGAAAACTTAGGTTCGAGGACCCCAAACCGGTTGGACACAGAGATCGACGATGATGACAATCGTCGATCCGTGTCCTCACCTGAAGATTCTCCTGAGGAGGAACTTTTTGACGCCCTAGGGCTCTTTTTTCTGCTGGCAGTTTTGCTGGTCTCTTTGAGGAAGTCAGATTTCGTGTAGCTGGTGCTGAATTGTTTAGGCGGGGCTTCGTACACAACGAGCTTCTGAATCTTGGAGGTAGATGCTTTATGCAGTGACAGTGATGGCGATCGCCTTCCCGATGGCAGCGTAGGTGTTGAGCGGGCTGATTTCTTGGCAAGCTTCGTAGGTGATGGAATAATGATCTTCTCAGCGATAGTTGCCCCTCAGCAATAGCGCTGGTCTGAGTGGCGATCTCTCTCCTCGGAACCGGCTTAGCTGCTACTGAGCTGTAAGTAGCGGACCGAGGGATGGATGGCATCCGAGTACTCAGGAGCTTCCGGGCTTCCGAGAAGGAAACCTTCTCTTTCACCCGGATCTCTTGGATCGCCTTTTCCTCTGCGAAGCGTGGGCATTCTCGCGAGCTGGATGGGTGTTCACCAGCACAGTTCACACATTTAACTGGTCCCGAGCACACGCCTTCGTGCTGCGTCATCGCACAGTTACAGCATGTCAGCGCGGAGTTACAGAACGCACTAGTATGCCCGAAGCACTGGCACTTGTAGCATCTTAGCGGGTTTGGAATGTATGGGCATACCTCGATGGTTTCATACCCTGCCCTGATCCTTTGTGGGAGATCTACCCGATCAAAGGTCAGGAACAGGGTACGGGTAGGCACCATTTCCCCTCGCTCTCTTCGCTGGACACGATATACAGCCGTCACACCTTGTTCCTGTAGGTTTTCTAGGATTTCCTCGTTAGTCATGCCGTCCAGTGCACGCGTGTTGACCACACCACGCGAGGAGTTGAGGCTCTTATGGACGGTAATGGTCACCGGGTAGCTGCCTAACAAATTCGCTTTCAACAGGTTTGCTGCCTGGGAAACCGAATGTGCTTCTACCAGGAGTGTACCGTTTCTGGATCTTGTGCAGGATTTCACAGGGCCAGCTATCTTATCCAAGCCTTTCTGTATAGTAAAAGGGTTAAGAGACATGAAGTTCTTGCCTTCCTCTGTTCTGGTTATTACCAAGTAGCGAGGACCAACGGAGTCAACTACTTCCTTTCCGTAAATCTTCACACTTTTTGGGTGTTTAAGGGAGTGCACCATAGCGATAGCATCCTCCACCATTGCAAACGTCTCCGATGGCATGCTCACATCCTGGGCGCCACCCCGGCTTAGGTGAGAGTCCTGGCCTGGACCTTGCTCACCTTAGGGTCACACCTTCCAGAGTAAAGACAGAGGGACCCAATCGCCTTCAGGAGTGTATAACAGCTCCCCGGGACTGACCTTTATCAGCGGATACGAACACATTCCTACGGGATAACCAGGTGCTGGGAGTTACACGTTACCCAGTCACCCCTTACGCCATGTGTGCGTGGCATCCTTCAGACATGTGTTCAGGGAGGTAAAAGAAAGGAAAAATAAATAAAAGGGTCACACACCAAAGTGGACCATGGTTTGGGCGTTTGAAGGAACACTCTCACCTCGCGGAGGAACCCAGTCGAGAGATTTCACCAGGGCCTCTTCTGCCAGTTTTTGGGGTTACTGATGGGCCTTCTCGGCCGCCGTAGCGGTCTCGGGTACACCAAGTCCCCACCATACATGACCAGATCAGTCAATCCCCTACTTCCTGTTGCCCACCCCTCGGGACAAGGACCGCAGAGGTTGGATTTTGAGGGGCGGGCCTGTCGGAGGGTCATTGGTGTGAAGTGGGGACTTCAACCACGAGTGGTTTATTGGCTCTATGTCTCCATCGTCAGACCCTCCATCACTTATGCTGCGATGGTATGGTGGCCTTGTGTTATGACATAGGCTACCAAAAACAAACTAAATAAGATCCAACGCTTAACGTGTTTGGGGATTACTGGACCCTGCGCACCACCCCACTCAGTGCCCTAGAGGCACTGCTTGGTTTGCCTCCTCTGGATTTGTTTATCCAAGGAGAGGCTGGGGTGACTGCTCATCGTCTCTGGAGTCTGGGCTGTTGGTCTTTTAAAAATCTGATTGAAGGACACAGAGAGATATTGAACAGGCTTCAGAAGTTGTGGACTATCCTAGCGATGGGTTGCAACAATATGAAACCTATTTATAATTTTGACTTGGAATATAGTTAGTTTTCCGCCCAGAGAGGAATGGACTCATGGCCCACGTATTTCTGGGTGTGTCAAGGTGTCCATCTGATATACAGACGGCTCCAAGACCGACTTGGGGACTGGGGCTGGCATTTATGGGCCTAAGACGAGGCTATCATACTCACTTGGATGTTATCTACAGTATTCCAGGCCGAAATATATGCTATTTTGGCCTGTGTTTATCATATCTTAGAGATGCCCTGACTGTATGGTCAGATTAGTATCTGTTCTGACAGCTAGGCTGCCCTGAAGGCACTATGTGCTAGCACAGCAAGGACTAAGTTGGTACGAGAGTGCCAAGAGACCTTGACTATTCTCTGTTCTTGCCGACCAGTACAGCTTTGCTGGGTTCCTGGGCATGCTGGGATCAGAGGAAATGAACTAGCTGATAGGCTAGCCAGGGAGGGCTCGGCCAACAGGTTTATTGGTCCAGAACCTGTCTTTGGTATTACACCGAGAAAGGCCAGATGTGAGATCCTTGATTGGGTATCACTTCAACATGGCACTTCATGGCGTAATCTTACCATGGCTAGGCAGGCTCGATCTATAATCGACAGACCTAGCAAGAACAGCAGGATTCTGCTAACCTTCAATCGGGTACAACTTAGAAGTGTTGTTGGCCTGTTGACAGGGCACAACACCCTAAAGAGACACTTGCATGTGATGAAGCTTAGTGCAGATTCTAAATGCAGGAAGTGCGGTGGAGATGATGAGTCTTCTCTACATACATACTACACATTTTCATTCAGTCTCCAAATCAGTCAGGATTTAGAAAGGGAAGGGGAACAGTAGATAATGTTTTGATTTTGAATACAATGGTGGCTAAATATGCAAGCAAGAAGCGTGACAGGCTATACACAATGTTTGTGGAGTTAGAGAAAGCTTATGATAGTATAATTAGAGAAGCATTATGGTATAAATTGTTAAAGAAGGGATTAAGTATAGGGATTGTGAGGACTTTAAAGGAATTGTATAGACAAAATTCATTTTGTATTAAAGTGCAGTTGGGAGAAGTTACAGAGGTGGTGGAACAAGATAGAGGCCTTCGGCAGGGTTGTAAATTGAGCCCTATATTGTTCAATTTATTTATAGATGTGTTAGAGTTAAGGCAGTTAATAAGCATATGACAATAATTAAAAATAGAGAAATCCCAGGGCTGTTATATGCAGATGATCTGTTGGTGAATTCCTATACAGTGATAGGTCTAAGAAACTCAATAAATGAGATTGAAAGGTATTGTGATGAGTGGGGGCTGAAAGTGAAGATTGATAAGACCAAGATTATTGTATTTAAACAATGTAGCAAATTAAGAAAAGATGAGTGATGGCGATTTAAAGGTAAGGAAATTCAAACTGCGAGAGATTTTATTTATTTGGGTATAAAGCTTAATGGTACAGGAGGGTGGGGGAAGCATAAAGAAATGGCCTTGGCGAAAGGAAAATTGGCTTTGAAGATGGTTAGTAAATGTTTGTACATAGCGCCAACAATAAATGTAACATGATTGGAGCGTATATATAAAGCTTTAGTGGAGCCAAGATGGATGTATGGTATTCAGATATGGAGTGCAGGGGAAGGTTGGGAAAAGATAGATAGGATACTGAAAATGTTTTGTAAGATGATCTTAAAGAGTTCCATATAATTTGGCCGGGGAAGGAGCTATATTAGAATTAGGCAAAGTGAGTGTACGTGGGTTGATTATGGAAAGAGTGTTAAAATATTGGTTTCGGATTAATTGCTTACCGCAGGGGCATATTCTGAAAGATTGCTTAGATATTCAGGAGAAGTGCATTCACCCAAAGAAAGACATCAGCTTATAGTTAATGGTATGGCACATGTATGGATAGGAAGAGAGAATATGACAGGATTCTGGAGAGTGGTTAGATGTCAATTGGAGGATATGGATAGACAAATTTTATGGGCCATGGTGGAGAAAAGAACTTCACTAAAATTTTATAAAGAATTTGGAAGTAATGATGGGAAGAACATGTATATTGAGAGCTGTAGTAAGGAGCAAAGAGAAGGTATTGCATGGTTTAAATTAGGAGTCTGGAGATTGAAAGGTTACCGAGGAGGTATAGAGGAAGGTGTCTGTCCTCTGTCCTATATGCAAGGGCAGGGAGGATGAAATCCATATTTTATAAGAATGTACGGGCACGGACATATGGAGGAAAGAGTTGATCCAGAATAGATGGAAAAATCATTAGTAATGAGAAAATGTTTTGTAATCGATTTCAAATTAGTAACTTAGGTGAGTTTCTGTTTAGAGAGAAGAAGAAATGGGTATGGTCAGTTAAATGAATAAGAGCATGTGGCAGATATTGGCTGAGTTCTGTAATAGAGAGATTAGGTGGTAGGAATGATGTATTGATTATCGGTTGATTGTTAAG
Organism: Mantis religiosa; assembly: GCA_030765055.1. NCBI lineage: Eukaryota > Metazoa > Arthropoda > Insecta > Mantodea > Mantidae > Mantis > Mantis religiosa. Next base: position 405,012,707 of record CM060950.1, read on the forward strand.
TATCAATTATTGTATAGTGTTTGTGACTGGATATGACTGGGCTGATTGTAACTTCTTGGCACTAATAAATAAATATTAAGTGCAATATATTATCTGTCACTGGTAAACCATTAAACTCATCCATTTCATTACAATAATTGATTGGGATTCTACTGCATTTAAATTAAATAAAATCATACTTTTAACAAAAGGAGTCAATTGCTAATTGTAACTGACCATTAAATCTCCAGAAATGTTGGCTCCAGCCAGAATCCCAGTTGCTGCTGGAAAGAATATGGAGAACACAGAGAAAAAATTGTGTTCCACTCCCTCACTGTATCGGTAGTCAGGATAGAAGTTCTCGGAAATCAGTCGGGCTGTAAATGAACACAAAGGGAGTTCAAGTTAGATTAAAAGCTGTCAATAATAGTTAAACATGAAATATTAAATTTAAAACATCAAGGTAATTCTGAACTTGTTATGGGAGGAAGAAATACTGGTTTAAAATCTATTTAATCCAGCTACTGCCAAATTAGGACTGATGATTATTATGATGACGATGAGTGGCCTCACTAAGAGACCTGCATTAGGCTCCTAAGAGCGCACTGCACCTCCTATTTTGGATGATTACTTAAGTCTGGTAGTTCAAATTAAGCAGTCCACATTCTTGATATCTACCCCTTTTATATCCTCATGCTCCAGAAAGAAAGAACCTGACAAACATAACTATGCATACCAAATGCTTCACATTCATATGGTATATGTTGAGAGGTTTCAAAACTGTCTTACATTTCCTGACACGAGATCTGTAAGCTCCATAATGAGTGCTAATTGAGCAGCAGGAAACGGATGTGTGTTGAGGCACCACCCATAAACAAGATGTAGATGGGAATAATGAACATTGCAGTCCGGAAAACAACTGACAACCTAATGAAAGAATTGTTAGAACTGGAAGGAAATATTTAAGAAAATCCAAGTTCACAAATGGGAATGCTCAATGTTCCCATATGCCTAGGAACAGACTCTTTTTTACAGTTCCCAAAAGTGAATAAATAAAGCTTGAGCAGGAATATCTGCTAACAGCACACTCTTTCAATTAATAAGCATAATACTGTATCTGTTCCCAGTCATGATATTGCCATTTTTATAGTCATCTCCAATAAAGGATTTTGATTACATGTCATGTCTAGATTTAAAACATCACCTTATCTTATATTATACATTCTTGTTCAAAATTCATTTTATTCATTTGATTTGCTTGATTACATTTAAGATCAGTGGTACAGTCGAATTACCTTGAGGTGGCAGCTAGTAAAGATGTGTACTAAATGAAATTAGTCTATTACTACATCTGGAAGCAGAGTGAGTAGTTTTACATGTAGAGCAGTTAATGCATGCACCATCAATGGCTCCACATGTAGAAATTATTCTCACTCTCCTTCCAGGTGTAGTAATAGACTAATTCATTTAGTGTGCATCTTAATTCAGCTGCCACCTCAAGATAATTGTACTATAATAACAAATGGAGAGTACAGTATTCCAGATCCTTCACAATCAACAATTTGAAGAACAAAAAATAAATTAAAAAGGAAAAACAATTAAAAAGAAAAAAATTAAATAAAATAAAAAGATAAATAACTGGCAAGGCTCAAACTTAGAACCTATTGTAGTTGGCTTAACTCCCTGTTACCACTGAGCCACAAATGTACACTTACTGACAGTGTAGCAAATGTGTGAATATACCATTAAGGCAGTATCAGTGGTGCACTGGCCCAAACTTACTTTGACTTACTGCACAAAATTATGTGCTCTGAGACCATATCTCAATTATGTCCTATCTCAATTATGTCCTATCTCAAATTGCTTCCCCACCAACCCTCTATAGCCCCTTATAGTTGTTTGGTTGAATTCTGAAACATCATATATATATAGTCATATCAGTTTATGAATGAAATGGGGAAAATGATGCTCAAATGAACCCAGGCTCCATAGAACTTAGGATCCCTCAACACTCACCTTTCAGAATTAAGGATAACCCTGGAAAAAACATTATCCAGATAACTCACCCTGACTGAGATTTGAACTCAGGACCTTTTGAATGTAAGGAAAACATATATACCCCATACTACAGAGAGGAGGAAAAAAATATGAAAACTACCACAGCAATATGACTTATCAAAGATCATGTATACCTTGTGTGTCTTTGATATCACAGATGTTACTAAAGTGCAACAGCTCAATGAAGTGAGCAAGAACGTTGGAAGCCCTAATAGCAGTCAAAATCACATCCAAACTAGTATGGCAGTGGCCACATCTCAATGCACAGTGTGCACAGTAGGTCATGCAAGTTTACCCGTTGCATGCCAGAATAGTCTACCATGCACTCCATAGCCTTCAGAGCAGCGGCAGAATGCCGATCTTGCAATTTAAATGCACAATTGACTGTGCAACAATAATAATCAAATTGTAATATGAAGGATATAATTGTTATATAAATTGTTTTAATTGTTTCTTTCATTGTCATTCAACTATGTACCTTTATTTTAATAAAAAACCAAATGAACAATAAATTGATAGTTTAAACAAAATGAATATAATCGACAATCTCCTTACAATATAGCAGTATTAAATAACAGCTCGAAGAAAAGCAATAAGCACAACATATTACTCAGAAGTGGAACCTAGTTTTATAGATTTTTGTTGTCTCTTTTGACACACTAGTTTTTCAAAATTAGGTATCAATAGTTGTGCAGCAGCTATTCTAAGTTGACATTTTAAGTTCTGATTTGACAATTGAATTCTGCAGCAGTTTTTGTTTAATTTCATTAGCAAAAAAAAAAAAAAGTTTGCATATATATGTGTGCGGATTTTCTATGTAGTCAAGGAAATGTATTCCTTGGAAAATGTGAATAGAAATCAAACTAATTCTATTTTGGAATTTATTTTTCATTTGACGATTGCACTGCAAATTGATAAGTTCAAGTTGCAATTCAGATGGAACATTATCAACATCTGTAGAGTAAGGCTCAGCAAATATTTGGATAATTGGCTCTAGCTGTACCACGTCTTGAAACCTTTTCTGAAATTCTTGGTTCAACTCTCTTAATATTTGAACATATTCTTGCAAGTCCATGACCTGAAAAAAACTGCTGAACTGTTGAGAGCTTTGGGAAATGTACCAAGTTCTTTGAGGTTAACTGCCTTTCCCATAAGGATAGTTTCATTTTGAATGCTCTGATACTATCACTTTCTATAAAAAAAAGAAACACTCTTCCCATGAAGGCATAAATGTAGGATGTCCTACGTGTCACATTACGTTCTCCGACCGACATTATGTTTACGAAAACATAGACGAGACAACACTGCTGTCCAATTCCACGTCTTGTCTCAAACTGAAGTCGCACGGCACTCGTGGCAGTGCACAGTGCTACGTCATTTGTTCTACCACAAAATCGATCCACTTGGTGACCGCTGTAGTATGGCAATATCCAAGTATGTTGGATTGACTCAGTTGCCTGGTTACCTTTATATGGGTGATTGAGCATTCTGATATTGGAAATAATGAGATGGCAGATCCTTAATAAAGAGGAATCATTGGATCCTAGGGCTTCTTTGGAGTGTTCCCAGAAGTGTTAAGTATGAGATAACCCAGCCTACAGTTTGGACTCATCTTGAGAACTGGAGTAAACAACCTGCTGCCTGGCAAGCCCATAAATTTATTACATAACTGTGATAATTAAGTTATTTTCTCCTGTAACAAGATCTAGGATTAGAGGTTGTTAGCTATCTGACTGACCACAACATCCTAATGCAGATACTTCTGTATAATGAGGCTCATAGAAGATTCCATGTGCAAGAACTGCTGATGGATATTTAATCCTCCCAACATATTTTATGCAAATGTGAAGCATTCTCTATGCGTTGATATTTCCTTAGGCTCTTTCTTTAAGGACAGATATCAAGAAGGTTGTCCATTTTGATTGTCAAACTTGAATAATTGCATTGTATAGGGGGTACATGTAGACTTCTAGGAGGTCACTCAGTTTGTCATGAAGTATTGCATGCAGCAGTAGTTCAAGATATCAATCAATTGGATGGTGCCGGCCACTGGCCATTTGAAGAGATATTAAGCAGTATTGAGTGCACTTACAAGTTAGCCAGTTGTGAGTTAGTGAATGTGTTTCTGGTGTGACAAAGTAGATTCTCCGAGTGAGGTTGCAATAATAATTGTTACATATGGCAAGTGCTGTTGATGTAAACATATATATATACATGGAAAGGTACAGTCAGACTGAAAAATTCAGTGCCATATTTGGAACTTGAACCATGGATCTCCCAGTCTCTATCTGGTTTCTCTTTAATCATTGAGCTACCATGGCAACTTGCCATTATGACATTAAATTCTCCAACTGACTCACATTTTCCCTGGTAAACATAGCAGTTTTCATATACATATGAGCTATCTACCTTAATGATGACTTATAAAGCGCAAGTACTTTAAGGTGCCAGATGGAGACTGGGAGATCCGTAGTTCAAATCCCCATCTTTGGCATTGAATTTTTCAGTCTGACTCTAGCTCTTCAAACCTTGCCTTACACACGAGTAGTGTGAAAGAACAGTTAATTGTCATATATGTTGTTCATATGCCTTTTCTCATCGGGGAGGAAATCCGTTCCCTTCAGCTGCCGTGGTGCAGGCGCTGCAGACCCTTAGCACTCGTGGTACCTCTGACGTTACTAAAGGAACCTCAGGCCGAACATTCGAGTCCCTCCCTGAATGGGAGTTATTCGGATTGGACTCGAGGCAGTGTGTTCCCAACACCCACAGGGAATTGGGTACCTCCGACCAGGCTACGGCTGCCCAGAGGGGGTAGAGGGTTGCTTCATAAGTCCCGGGTACTAGCCTGCAGAGCTAGTAGAAGGTGTGCTAGATCACCAGGCGGCCCCACCGAGGTTTCCAGTAGTCTTCCCTGCGGGGTTGACACGCGTAAGTGGCATATCCACTTCCATCCCGTCTTGACGCAGTGCTCAGCAGGGGGGCTTTTTAACCCTTTCACCGATATGGACGTCATATGACGTCCAAGTTAAAATACCCCAAACCGATATGGACGTGTATAGACGTCCTGCACATACATGCATTTAATGCTCATTTAATGCCAATTATTTTAATCTTGCTATTTTACAATAAATTTAAGTTAGTTCTATAAGGAATGTAAATGTACCCTTAAAGGTTTCTTTTTGAATTGTACACCTCCAAAACTGGATAAACACCCAAGGGCACATCTGCACATTCACACCAAATAATATTGCTTTCCTTGCAAACTTCTTTTTCACAACACACTACACATTTTCGAAATGGTTGCAACTTTTTTGGTTGTGGGTGGTATCCTTTTAGGAAAGTGTTTTCTCTCAAGTATGAGGGGTGATGTCGTGAATTTCCTAACCCCTAGTATAAAGAGGCCTCTGAGTATTATAATACTCAATTAGGTTACGAGCTATTTATACACGCAAGTACAGGTAGATGAATGTCTTGCATGAATTTACAGCTCTGAAAATTACTAAACAACTGTGCATAGTTACATCCTGTGGTATAAAAAATACTTTTTTTTTTTTAACCATTTAACTGTTTTCCGTAGAGGGATAGCTGATCCGCATCACCCATATTTGACCCGCCATTTCCCCAAACAATGGAGTAGCTAGCATGCCATCTGTAGACCAGCACACGTCACTGCTACATATGTCCTGCTACATATGTCCAAATCTTCCAGATTTTCTACAGTAATATCAGAAGCCTGTACACATCATACCCAAGCTAATTTATTTGCTACGTTACGGGGATAAGCCATGATTAACATTGAAATTTAACAATTTCAAATGTGCCATTCATTTAGCTCTTGATAGCTATAAGAAATCACTCTGAACACAAAGAGATTATAAATAACTAAAATACAGAGCGAAAACAGCTGCATAAGGCTACTAGAAACCTTGGTTGAGAAACACTGTAATAACAGATGCTGACAGAGAGTTTTCTTTCCAGTGTGTGAGTGTGTAACGCAATATATTCTCATATGATTATCGCTTGGTATAGCATAAATAAACTAAACTTGAACCGGAGAAGTCGCTTGCATAGCTATACATACATTGGCTCGTATACACACAAAACAAAATGATTCAAATATTGGGCGCGTTCGGCACAAAGAATGGCTTTTGCTACAGTGAAACAAAGTAGCGAAATTTCAACAATTTATTAATGTAGTCTCTACTTTATTGTTACTGTAGATTTATACTGCCTTTAATGAGTTTTAAACCAGTTTTTGTTTCGTTTAAATAACTTGATAAATACGGAAGATACGGAATTGTATTTATGATGCATTTTTACAGCATTTAACAATTTAAATGTCCTGTTCTGTTTATTGGGTATCCGTTTCCGGCCCTGAAGAGTTTAAATGGCCATCGGCGAAGCGGTTAAGAAATCAGGTATTGCCCTAAGAAAAGAGCCCCGGAGTATCCATCGCTCCCGGGTTGAAGGAGGCCAGGGTCTTAGGTCCTACGGGTTCTAGACTGATTGGGTAGAACTTCTGCACATAACTGTTCATATGCCTTATGTTCAACACAAGAAATGAGTGAAAAGGAAGGAAGAAGAAGCTACTTTGTGCATATTTATGTTACTATGTTACAAAAAAAAGTGAATTGACAAAGAAAACAACTACATTACATTAGTGAAGTGACTGTAGAAACTGAACAGTCATTATATTAAGTATGCAGATGGAGGTGAGTATCTCCAAAAATATTTTACGATTTTAACTTCCATAAGTGATGAAGTGTATACATGTGACTCACTGATTCCTAAAACTAAATAATACATTAAATGTGTCACTGCTTAATAAAATGAATACTTTCCTTTATATGACCCATTGTTATTGTATACTTCAAGACCTGTAAGTGTATAAACCTTAACACAGTAAGTTAAAGCAAATTTAAACAAACTTAACGCTGGTTTCAGTTTAAATTTAAGTCAAAGATTAGATGTCACCTAAGTATGGCTTACACTTTGGTTTAAGCTTTCCACATTCAGTTTACTGAGTTGAACAACTCCGCAGAACTGAAAAGTTGGTAACACTTGTACATGTGCATCAAGGGAATTTTCATAATTTGTTTTCAGTGAGAATGTTCTTAAAAGCAGAGACAGGTCACAGTATCCAGAAGTTGATTGCTTTGTTTCCAATCTCAAGAAAATTTTCATTAAAGCCAGAGTTTCAATTTTCTGGGAATTGGCTCCAAAGTTAACATTACCTCCTCAGCTTGTCCCTAGTCAATCATGTATTACAAGCACTGTCCTTCAAAACACAAGGAGTAGCAAAAATTGCTTTTGATAAGTTCATTGCAGTTCTTGGTAAAAATAGAGGCTATAAAACAATTTTTGAAATTGCAAAACAGCTGGAAACATGTGAAGTGCAAGAAGAACTCGCTAAAGAGGAGATCCGTGTAATCATTCGTTTTCTGCATTTTCATGGTGTGACACCTATTGAAATTCATTGCCAGTTGAGTGAGGCATGGGTGATGGTACCATGGATGTGTCTAATGTGCGTTCCTGGGTGCGACAGTTCAATGAAGGCAGAACATCATGTGACAACAAACCAAGACATCACGGCCTTGCACCAGCTGGTGTGACAACATGATCCAGCGAGTGGAGAACGTTGTTTTGGAGGATCGCCGACGGAGCATTGCAAATATCGCCTCCAAAATTGACATTTCCATGGGATCTGTGCACACAATCCTGCATGAAGATCTCAAAATGCGAAAAGTGTCTGTGTTTTCCAGGTAGGTGCCATGAACGCTGACGGATGATCACAAGGCTGCACGCGTGGCAAATTGTCAGACGATGTTGACGTGTGATGACGGCATGAATGAAACTTTCTTTCAATTGATTGTGACAATGGATGAGACGTGGGTGCCCTTTTTCAAACCTGAAACAAAGCACCATTCAGCTCAATGGAAGCACACAGACTCACCACCACCAAAACAATTTCGGGCAAGCGCCAGTGCTGACAAAATGATGATGGCCATCTTCTGGGACAGCAGTGGTGTAATCCTTAGTCAATGCATTCCAAAGGGCATTAAGGTGACAGCTGCATCCTACCAAAATGTTTTGAAGAATAAACTCCTCCCAGCATTGCGTGAAAAATGGGCGGAAAAAGTTGGACATGTGCTCTTTCATCAAGACAACACACCAGCACATCTGGTGAACGTGACGCCGGAGTTTCATCATGACAACAACTTTGAAGTGATTGCTCATGCTCCCTACTCACCTGACCTGGCTCCTAGCGACTTTTGACTGTTTTCCCATGATGAAAGACACTCTCCATGATCGCAGATTCACTATTCATACCATTATTGCCTCAGTGATTTTCCAGTAGTCAAAACACACTCCTAAAGAAGCGTTCACAGCGGCCATGGAATCATGGCATTGACGTTGTGAAAAAGGCGTACAGCTAGAGGGAGATTACATTGAGAAGTGACACAAGTTTCACATTTTTCTTGCAAGTACTTTGTGTGAAAAAGATAGGAGGTGTTATAACTTGAACGCACCTTGTATATTGTAACATATGGCTTTATAAGGGATTCAACCCATTATACAATATGTTATGGCACTCTTGAAACATGAAAATTATAAACACACATTATGAATTATTTATTAAAAAAGTTGTTGCTCACATGTAAATGAACATAGTTTTGATATGAGGGCAATGAGCACGACAAAGTATACCACAACAGGATGAAGCATAAATTTAAAATCAAGTTTTGCTTATTAATCAGTTTTATGTTCAATTGTATCATTAATAATTTCTAGTATATCATTGTCAACTGTTTTCCTGGGTTCCTATTATTTAGAACCTGAGGATATAAAAAGGATAGATATCAAAGGCAGTCAGAATAATTGCCTAGTTTAAGAGGAACAAAAGGCTCTAACAGCCTACTTGCAGATCTCTAGTGTGGCTGCTTATCATTGTCATCACTAATGTTTATTTAATAAAATTGCTTATAGAATTCTCTGTGATTCCATACATGAAAATGCTTTGCATGCATTCTAAATATTCTAGGTTATCTTCTCTTATGCATAATTTGCTTTCTTTGTCAATATCACCTCTTTCAGATAACATGGAGACTCCTTAGTTTAAACTAACCTAACAGTTTAAGCTAATCTACATATAAGCTCGGTTTATCACTTGCATTGTGCATTAAAGCTTACACCTCCTCTTACGCTTGATCTAAAGGCTTAGCAGCCCTTACAAACTGAGCTTCCAATCTCATGCAGAGTTTGCCTGTACTTATTCATAACGGTGAAGTTAAAAAGTTCTTAGTCACAGTGATCCTTTTTAGTCTACATAAGTTTTAGTTAGGTATATCATAATTTTGGGGTAGCACAGCTCAATACTAACGTTGGTAGTAAATCAACAACCAATACTTTAAGTGACTCTCCTCCTTCATTTGCAAAGATTTTATTGATACTACTTACTGCAAGTATACTCTAAACAGAACTGGCAAATGGCATGAACAAACTGCATGCACAACTCTTAGGGACTACTAATTGTCCTGACCTTCCTTTCATACGTACTGTCATATCCCAGAAAGCCTTTGGCCTTTGCTTCATCACTCCGTGGTCCAATGATCGTCCCAATGACGAAGTCTACGATTGCAACCAACAAAATAACCAGCAATCCCATTTGTGCCTGCATAAAAACAAAACAAACAATAAGTAAAGGCATTGTGCACAATATAAGGCATTGAATAATATTATTTAAACAGCATTCTTTCAGTGTGACAGACCTACAAATACTCATACGGCAATAGAGACTTGAAAATGTCTTTTCAACTTTTAAACTTGATGGAATAACTAATGTTACTATGAGTAATGAGATACCCTGAAGCCGAAAATTGCAATCTTAAAATGTATATTTTTATTCATTTAAATTGTCTTCACTAGATCAGCTGAATTAAATAATATGAAATTATAACATATATTGGTCTTATTTAAGATAGTAGTGTACATATATTGCAGCTTAATTAGTACCTCAATAGAGGGCTTACAAAGTAAACACTCCAAATATCCTGCTTATTAATTGAGCTTTATAGGAATTTACTAATAGTGATGTTCAAAATACACTTGTATATTACAATTCCTTTCTTGGAAGTGTTGAAAACTGTTGTTATAATAAATTAAATTTAAAGGGAGTCGATTCCGGAAAAATTTAAAAGTGTTGTTTAGTGTCATTAATCGACTCCCTTTAAATTTAACACTTGTATATTTTGGAGTTGGTTTTAAGCCATCATGTACACTTCAATTTATGAGGCAGTTTTCAACCTCGGGGCCAATTGACATTGCTGGTTAAAGTTGACTGCAGTCTTCTTTCTGGTGGTAGAACAATTTCTTTTGTATTTTAATAAATTTTGAAATCCCATCAGTTGGGACCTTAGTAAAGAGGTTCAATCATTCTACCACCAGAAAGGAGGCTGCAGTCAACTACAACCAGCAATGGCAGTTGAACCACAAGGTTGAAAATGGAACCAATGGTTCCTGAAACTGGTGCCTCATAGGATTAAGTATAAGTGATGTAATTGCAAATTTTCTGCTCATTTTTATTTTTGGAAAATTTTGATTAGATGAATATATAACTTGTAACATTGTACATATTACTAGGATATACAAAGAATTTATTTGATGAATTCTGTGGTTTTTCTGTTGTGGTGGAAAGCAGCACAGTTTCAAAAACCTAAAACGCTCAGTGAATGGAACCAAACAAACAAAACAAATCCCAAAATTGAGCACATATATTATTAAGCATAAAAACCTAAATAACTCACAAGTAAAGGGAATCTGGAGTGTTTATATTTACCTAAATACTACAGAAAATAATGTGGTCTAGTTAATGCCTTATATTAAGAATTATTTATCCAAAATATTAATTTTCTAGAAACTATCAATTCCTAATAAATCTGCAAACTTTATGCACAATATTTTCACAATCATATCCATAAAGACTTAGTGATAGGCTGCTTACCTTTGATTCCCACTCCATTCCTACCACAACAATACACAATAGCACCATAATGGTGATGGAACCCATGATACGCATATCATTAACACCACCATCCAAAATCTGCACTTCAAATGACCTGAGAAGATCGCTCATGGATTCACAAAACCCAACCACATACATAGCACACGCTACTGCATTAGCCAAAGAAAAGATGAGTCCTATCGAGCCACCAAATTCAGGACCCAGGGAACGTGATATCATGTAGTATGTCCCACCTGCAAAAACAAATGTCAAGTGTACCATTTTAGAGCTGTATTCTTAAACATTCTGACATCACACCTAAGGTGATTTGTGTGTATCTCAAGTGATTTTGCCTAAATACAAACTTTTTATTTGCTTAGATCATAATGATTTATGAATAACTGCTTTATATGCTTTAGCAAATTAATGCCATAATCTGTATTGAAATGTGCTTGACTTCTTCACAATTTCAGAATGCTTGAACTTTTGTTCAGCTAAAAGTATACTTTACATTATTTTACTTCATCTCAAAACATTCTTTTTTTATTAGGGTAAGCCCAAGAGCAGAAGAACCACCCAGGGTTTATTCCACTTGGGTGTCTTCAGTTACAAAAGTGCAACATCACTGTAATTTGAAGTTATACTATAGTGCTTTTCAAAAGCTTTCTCAAATGTAAGGATTATAAATATGTAATCTGTGTTAGGGAAAACAATTAAAATCTCACTGTGTTGTCATACACTGCGGTTTGGTTTTCATCTGTTTCCTTTTATATTCTATAGTTACTATGGTAACCATTTTGTTGAATAAAATACTAGTTTATCATTTGCAGACATGACTCCACTACTGTATGTTCAAATACAGCCAGTGCCAGTGGTGAAGCGTGATGTGGTGTGACATTTAAGGAGCGGTTCAACACTTGTTGCCTGTACATAGTGATTGCATAAACGTCATAACATGCTTCACCCCTGGCCAGTGTAATGCTATTACAAAAGCAATGGTAGTCTTTTTCAAGATCTAAGATAATTCAACCCTTCTTGATTTTAGAACAGGACATCAATTAGTTCCCAATTATGGGGGTTAAATCAGGAAGCTTGAGGAACTGATCTTTGGTAATCAGTTAATCAGATGATAATTTTAAAAACACGGTCTTCGACACCACTAGATTTTCATCTTTTGGTTGGAGTTACCTTAAAGAAACACTTTTCCTGACACATCCAACCCATTACAACTGAAAAATATTATATTACAAGAAATTGTCTATATTGCAAGCGATTATCTCAAAAATGATGTGCAAAGTCCGTAAAACCCCATTATTTATCAAATATGTTTTTGTTTCTTTACAATTTTAACGGCTGTAATATTTATAATATTTTCAAAGTTTGAAGTGACCTTTAAAAGACACTACATATCTGTAGCCAAATTGCATTCTTTTACTAACTTATCATACAGCCTTCATATTGTAACCGTCAATGGCTTTAACACTAGCTTAAAAAAATAGCAACATTCAAGACACAAAAGACCCTAAAAGGTACCATCACTCTTATGATATAAAATGAACAACAACAATACAAGAAGTTCACTTTTTATCCTTGACTAGATAATAAATTCCAACTGAACATACTCTTGATACCCCAGAAGAGATATATCATACAAATTTTGCTTTCATCTACATTAAAATAACAAAATCCTAGATGAATGAAAATCAGTATTTACTAATATATTCATTTTATGAATATATGTATACAAAATTAAAAGAAATATAGAAAACAGATAAAGAGAAAACTTTAGATGTATCAAATACAGTTGAACCTGATTTATATGCAATTCAAGAGGAAGCGGAAAGATTACTCAGAATTCAGAATTAGGTACAAATGAGATTTTGATAATGTATCATTTTTTAAAAGCAATACAGTGGGACTGCATGTATAAAACTTTACAAACAATAAATATACGTACAAAGCATACATTATTTAGAAATTGGTCATGCCTTCAACTATTCAGTTAATTTAGCACATTTCACTTTTCTTGTATTAAATGCATAAAACTCATTTTGCAAAACATATTAATGAACTAGGAGCTTTTTCAAAATAACTTTTCACACTGATGTACTGCCTTCACACCCTGTATTCAAGAGGTCCTGAGTTTGAATCTGGGCCAGGGTGAATTATCTAGGTAAGTTTTTTTCTGGAGTTTTCTGTTAATGACTATACACGGAGTATATAAGCAATTCCAGAACTGGAAGCAAATAAGGTTTTTGTTTTTGTGTAGATGAAGTTTCACCTCTTGTATGAATTTTACTTTCTGATCTAGTGTATAACATTTCTTTTTTCTTTTCTCCATGGCTGATTAAAGGCAACTGAGAAATGAAAGACAAAAAAAGCCATTCAACAGTAAACACCAGATACCAAAAATTATCTTTACTTATTTGTTGTTGTGACATACGAGCTAACGTCTTGTCTTTTGTTTCAGTGACCGAAAGCAACCTGCTCAGCTTGTGTATTTGTCAGCAAGGAAAATGCATTGAAAAGTTTCTTTTAAGATAGCGTATGACCCATTTAATTTAATTACGTACTCACTTGTATTTCACTGAAATTTAATGTCTAACTGCAAATTATGTATATATGCATTACATATAACTAAGGTTCTATTAACATGTTTCTAAATTACATTTTTTCTGGGACCTGCAAATATTTAATTATAAATGTGACTTACAAATAACAGGATTATGTATAATGCAGGTTCAACTGTAGTTACAGAGAAACTAGTAATATCAACTCTTTATGTAGTGAACATTATAATATCAACTGAAACTTCAAATATAGTAACAACCCTAGAGGACTCACAACTTAAAACAAGTACACAATGAACTTGAAATTCTGTTGATGTACTGTATTGAGATTCATAAAGATGTTACCACATCTGGGCCATAACTAAAGATGGAAACAATTGCTCCTGAACCCAGTTCCTAAATTTAAAAGTGCTCCGCTCTTGATTCAATAATCATAACTGTTAATTTCACATACTTGTGTATTAAACACACTTGAAGTTCAAGATCTTTAACAAGTTAGGTATGAATAAATTAGTTCAGTAAGTGTCTTACCTCCTTTTATGACGCCGTTTGTACTGATAGCTGACATGGATAGGGCTGTGATTGTTGTTACAACACTGGTTGCCGAAATTAGTATCATTCCTTGCACTGCAACAATCATAAATACAGCTGTGTAAAAATCAGAATGTCTGTATAGCCTACATTACAGTGAAAGCGGGAAACTAGTTTTTCTGATCACTTACTAGAAAATGTGAATATTGCCAAACACACAGGTAAATATGGGAAATATTTTGAACTTGACACTTTTTTCAGATAAATGCTTATGATTGCCTGAAGAGCACGGATTCCTTGTAAACCTTCCCCCTTCACACATCTTAAAGGATTAAAGATTAAAGCCGACCTCTGAAGAGTAGATGGTAGCGTGTCTGCCTCACGTTCAAGGGGTCCTGAGTTCAAATCTTGTTCAGGGTGAGTTATTTGAATAAGGTTTTTTCTGGGGTTCTCCCTTATCCTGAAAGATGAATGTCATGTAACTCTAAGCTTTATGGAACTTGGGCTCATTTCACCCATTTCATTCATTATCTGATATGATTAAACATTGGAGGACAAAGTTAAACAAAAGGATTAAATAGATGAATACTATCACCTGCTTAACAGTTAAGCTAAATAAACGCCTAACTTTTAAGGGACACATCAGGGACCTATGGGGCCAACAGGCTACTTATACCCCATGCTAGGGTCCAGAAAGCTATGTCCTTTTATCAAGCTCTCATATTCAGCATTCCTTTGTCTACTTGCAAGGTCTGAGGCATGACTGCAAACTCCAGTCTCCTGCTACGGATACAGAATTAACACCTTCAGATTATTTATTCTACTCCTTTCCTATGAGACTACTCCAAGAAGCCTCACTCTTTCAAACCTGGAAGATGAAATTAGACAGTGTGCCCAATTTGTAAGTCTTTGCCCAGTCCAATGGAGGACCCTCATTGTCTCTTGCAAAATATAACCCCAGAACTTGAGGCATCACTGGATTCCATGTATGGCTTGAGGGCTTATCCAGTAAGAATGAAAACATTTTACTAATAGTTAAGACAGTTCCTATACAATCCTTCCAATAGATTCTTGGACATCAAAATTATAGGCAACATCAAAATATACTTTTGGACTACAAAATGCCTAAAGTGTACAAGAGCTGTTGCACTGTGACAAGCAATTGTTGAGTAGAAAATCTCGCCACCTACTTTCACCCTCTCTACCTTAATTGCACAGCATCTACAGAGTGGTTAAGTCTTATCAAGGCCAAGTATATGACTATAAATGGACATAACAGTGAAGAACTACATAATAACACAAAATTAACTATTACTCAGTTAAACAATTGGTTCACCAGTAATGGTTTAAAACTCAACACTTCAAAAACCTCTTGTTATGCAGTTTAGCACACGAAGCAATGATCATGAAAACCATAGCAAAATTGATGAAATTAATTATAAAGAAACTTCAAGAAAAATGGGCAGTTAAAATGGTATTATATCTATTACTTGTCTAAAAGCCTAAATAGTGCATGCTTCAATATGAATTGTATAGCTAAAACAATAAATCATGAAACAAGAAAACCTGTGTACTTTAATTCCCTTTATTCAGTAATGTAATACAGAATCATTTTATGGGGAAACTATGCAGGGTAGGAAACAAATTTTTAAAGTCAAAAAAAGTAATCTGAGTAATGACACAAAAAGGACCAAAAGAATCATGCAGAATACTATTTAAATATTTGAAAATTCTAACCTTACTATTACAATTCCTATAGGAAATATATATCTACATAAAAATTTTGAAACACTGTATAATCTCCAATTCCAAAATAGCCACATAACATGAACTAAAAATTATTTGAAAATACTATGCACAGGCTAGCACAATATGAGGAAACTCATTATATAGTGCATAAAGTCCTACAAGAAACTGCCTGTTAAAATAAAAGAAATAAAAAATGTTAAACTATTAACAAATCCATTTAAAACCTATTACTTGACAAAGCCTATTTTTCAGTCACAGTTGTGCAATGTATCCAATTACAAGTGGCATCAACCATTGACGAAGGTGACTGGTGACAAAAGTATGACAGTAATTCCAATTGTTATAAATTATATCAGCTGATTCACTTCGAGACGAGTCTATAAACATACTTTCTTAAAGGGTGTTTATGGCTGAATTTTCCAACTTTATACTTTCTGAGTAGTTTTGATGACATTTTGAGTACATATTTATGTTAAAATTACATTATGCTGTGCAATGTTTCAGCTCTGTAGGTTGCTTAGTTTCAGTAATATTACAAATTATGTAAACAAATTAATAGCTGCACTCACAAAGTTGCTTGCAACAAAGTTTTCATTCAATTATTTAAAATTGCATAATTGCAGTTTTGGGCATATTTTTTGCAAATCTGCTCAATCTTGGAGTAAATTTGGACAATACAATGCCTACAATTTGTATAACAGAAAATTGTAAAGCAAAATATATTTTAGGTTTGGAGAAAACTTGATGGGACATGAAACTAAATACCAGTGAAAATGTCACATCGAAAAGCACAGGAGTATTTTCAGGTATGTACTGTGATCCACATTAGAAAATAAAGTGAACCATACAATCCCTAAAGCAATAGGAACACCATCTACTTTGGAATTTTGGTACATGGTATACTTAAAGCACCTCATTAGGGCTACCCTCTCGCTTCAATTGATATTCAGAGTATTTTTAAAGAATAACTTGACAGAATGGGAATAAAGGAGAAACAATTTACCCAGAACCTCCCTGGTGTTGAATTGTCCATTTTGAAAAGGCATTCTAAAGTTTTTTCAGCTCTTTTGTCCAAGAACATCAAAAGAGCTCGTGCATTTCTCTTATGATCTGTGCAAGTCAAGAAGGATAAATACTTCCTTCATACATTCTAAATACGGATAAGCATTTATAGGGCATTTGGGATAAAGCAGGGCCACCTGATGCAAGGTACAACAAAAATAGGAGTGGGTGGTTCAATTATTTCAATTTTTGAAGATTGGTTCCTATTTGAAAAGCTTCACAGTGATTTGAGGAATGTGAGAAGCAACAACATCCTAAAGTAACTTGATACGTGCGTGTGTGTGCGCGCATGTGTGTGTGTGTGTGTTTTTCAAGCTCTTTAAAAAAACTTGAAGAGAAGTGCTAGGGAAATGTTAATATGTGTTTGTTGGTGGAGTGATACAAATAGCAATGTTTATGTGAATCTACACTTTAAGACCAGAGGAACTATAGGTATGTTAAAGCTAACATTCAATGAAGCAGAATTTGCATTAACTTCAATGTTAAATCACCTTCTTAATATGAACGGAGCCCCAAATTACATTATACTCATTCGGCTTATGACCTCTTTATCAAATATTTGATGTGGAGTGCAAGGTCCATTATGAAGGTATACACATTTGTTAGGATCTTCAATACACGAGTAGGCATTGCTGGGTCATTCAAGATTAATTAGAAGGTCAAGTATATCTGCTTCTACAAAGTAGTCAAGTTTAAATGGTGGAATAATATGTTGCTGACTGGTAAATGTTAATTGGTCCTTCCATTTTGGAATAATAATAATAATGATGATGATACCATACCTTTACTCATCAATCTATCCCATGCCATGCATTCAAATTATTTAGACTCTCTTCGAACTGTTTAATGTTTTTAGTTATTGTAGAAAACCAATTTAAAACCAAACATTTCTGTGCTCAGTAAAATGTGAATGACAAAAAACTACAATATTGTTAGCAGTATTCATAAATTTCTAATGGACGTGTGGAAAGCACAATACTAACTACAAACTTTTGAAAAATCAAAATTCATGAGTTTGCTTTGTCACAGGGCAATGAAATTCATACCATATATCAAGTAACTATTTCTTAACATGTTGATAATACAACATATGTAATATCAATTCATGCTTTTTCTCAGGTTTCTAAAGTAAGGTCAACAAATGAAATTTTGAAAACACATTATTTAGGTACACATAATGGCCACAATTTTTTTTCTTTTTTTCAGAGATTCCAAATTTTTAGGAGAGATCAAGTACTTAGTGATGCTTAAAATAAGTGGATTGGAATTATGATATAGTGAGATATATAGACAAAAAAATTGTTGCATTTGATACAAATATTCTTTCACTTAAGTGTTCCGATTTACAATGGTGAAGACTTGTTTTCATGCAAGCACTTTTTCAACAGATCAGGACTAGAAAGATATGCTATTGATGCTGCCTCTTTAGCTGTTTCTTCCAGACGCTTCGATTGTTTGGCCACTCAAAAATTAATTTGCAGTTGGTGATGGCGGCAGATCTATTAGAACACCAAATGACTATCCTGGTTTCCTACCTTTACCAATGCATCTCATGGCATACAAAAATCTTAAACTTACTACATAACACTTAGTAGTAGTACCTACTAGTACTAGTAGTAGTACCTAGTACTTTTGAAGTCATTGCAGAGTTATGTTGTGTACATGTTGAACACACGACAGATAATTTAGTAGCAAGCCCCTTTCTACTGCTGGTATTTTCCACAACACTGACACAATCTACATTTCCAGTCCTCGAACATCACTTTTCTGCACCAATTTGTATGACAAATGCACTATAAAAATAAGCCTTCTGAGCTCCATTTTCATCTAAACAAAAGTCGTGGTCATCATTTGGTTGTATGTGAGACAACTTTTTTTTCCAGAAGCTGGAACTACTTCCAGAAGCAAGGAACACCTTCAATTTCTCTGTTTTTGCGACAAACATTGCCTTTCTTCTACCAAAATGATTTAATCTAACCACATTTGTAGCAACGCTTGAAACCATCTTGAATAAATAAGACAAACTCGATATTTGATTTATAAACAGAACAACTTATTATCATGTAGCTGGAAAGTATACAAATATTCACTATTTTGTGACAGCGTTCTAGAATATGCATGCAACTCCATCGGTAGCAGAGCTGCCAACAACAAACATAAAATTTACCGCATGGCGCTGCTGCTACAAATCATAAAAGATATTGCACTTTTATTTAATATTAATGGTGATGCAGGTATTTAAAACGGGGCGTGGTCGTGGTGAGGCCATATTTAAATCACCATTTAAGGGGCGTAAATATTAAGAATATCCATAGTACAATATATCATTGGATTCGCAAAATCTTATAGATTTCTGACACAAAACATCGATTTTTTAAGCCTTCACATATCCCAATGTTCCTGATGTTTTTAGTTATTGTAGTAAACCAATTTAAAACCAAACGTTTCAGTGCTCTGAAAAATGTGAATAACAAAAGAAAACTACGATATTGTTAGCAGTATTCATACATTTCTAACACTCACTTCAAGGTAAAGTTATCATTATATGCGGACGAATCTTTAACTCAATGCAGAAATCATGTAAACACTCCTTTAAAATTACGTATCTCTTTTAAACTAACTAAAATATGGCCTCAAGCCCAAAAATATAACACAAAAACTAGTGTACTGTTACGTAGTTTCCTACATTAGGACATGCATTCCCAATTTTAGATATTAATTTATTTCCAAATATCGTTTTCAATTCTGCATATTTTTTATATAAACCTACAAACTAGACGTAAACTATAAAAGTGAAGTAAAACACTAAAAAATAGCCAAAACCATTCCTAACATTACTGTGACCGAACGTAGTGGCGCAGGCAGTAGCTCGTATGATTCGCATTCGGGCAGTGGCGGGTTCGATTCTGGCAGCCAATCTTCTTAACCCATAGCTTTTACTGGTTTGGCTAAATACATCCTCCGAATTTCTTTTCCCTTCATTTCACCTCACTTCTTCCTTCATCTGCAAGTGTCGGTTGGGAGTATCGGCGTTGCATGGCAGGGAAATATCCGGCTCCCGAAATACAGTTTATCTTCGGTCCGGGGTTCCCTATTGGGATAAGCAAGCCTGCAGGGGAAAGGAAGTCGGCTTATTACTCCCCAACGGGGAGTTTCAAACTGGAAATAATAGGAACCCTGCGCTCCGCTGCACGTGACTCCAGATTCGCTGCCATCTATATTCTCTCACCTCATCCATCCACACATTTTCTGAAAGCAGAACTGCTTAGTCCCCCAACGCATATGTCCCCCAACATCGTCATTGTGAGCCAGTAAAAAAAACTCTTATCCACATAATTTCTAATAAACAAAACTGACCAAAATAACATTTCTTGCCACTGGTTTCAGTAGTAAATGGGCTAATTTCCGGCAGAATTCCGTATTTACATCTAATTTTGTCTTTTCTTGGTTTTCTTTAACAATTCTCATGTAAAATCGATTAATTCTATTTACTACTTTAAATGCACTAGTTGACAAGGTGTTCTTCACAAGAAATCTGATTAGTGAATCTAGTGTATTTTTTCATACTGAATTCAGATATGTAGTCAGAATTTTTCCATCAGGCACAGTTTTTTTGTCACCGCTGCTTTTTAAAATAGGATCTTAGCATTTTCTTTGACCTGTTATAGGAAACTTTACCTCATATGTAGCGATTTTATCCAAGCTGTATATGAGGGAATGAATGCTGAAGAACCATAAAACAAGGCTGTGCAGGTTCATTCATGTTTGGACATGTAAATGAAATGTGTAGTGTTTAACGCCCGCTTTTACTACATACGGCACCGCAGGCGATGACACTGATGATACATGAGATGAAGATGGAGCACCGGTGGAATGAGATGGCGGGGGAAACCGGAGATCCCGGAGAAAACCCGCCCCAGCGCCTTTACCGACCTGTTCATTTGGTTATGTGATGTGTCAATATTGAGCTGACTGTGAGTTTGTTCAGTAGTGAAATATTTCCATCCTTTCTTTTCGGAAGTGTATTGTGTATGCAGTGTTTTAATGCTTTGTTTTTTCATCATGCCAAGAAAGTGTGTAAATCATGTAGACAATTTCTGCTATTTGTGATGAGCTGACCAAGTCTCAGAGGCAAAATTTGACCCCACTTGTAAAGAAGTGTTGTCAAATTAAATTTAAAGGGAGTCGATTAATGACACTAAACAGCACTTACTTTTAAATTTTTCCAGAACATGTTTCAGAGAAAATATTTTGTCATATGTCTCCTCTGTCAACTACACCAATGAGAACCAGTCGATGGCCGGTTGGGGATGGAGGCAAAGTCTCTGAAACATGTTCTGGAAAAATTTAAAAGTAAGTGTTGTTTAGTGTCATTAATCGACTCCCTTTAAATTTAATTTATTATAACAACACTGTTTTCAACACTTCCAAGAAAGGAAATGTTGTCAACTTTACTTGGCTGTCAGGCTAGTGATTTTAATAAGAGCTGGGCACCAAATACACGCTGTGTTTTGTGTGTTGGATTGCTGATTGGGTGGAAAAATGGTACACATCATATGCCATTTGCAATTCCTATGATTTGGAGGGAATCGAAGGATCATTTAAGTGATTGTTATTTCTGTTTGACAAATATAAAAGGAATCACATGTAAAACAAAACATACAATTAAATATCCGAATTTGCAATCTGCAATAAGACCTGTCTTACACAATGAACAGTTCCCTGTACCAGTATATGCAGATACGACCTTGGGTGATAACTGATTCTGACCTAACTGGAACTGAAAATGCTTCAGATGAAAATAAAAATGATCCTACATATGAAGCCAATACCTTATCATCAGAACATACTTTCCCAATCAGAAAGACCTTAATGACCGGATTCGGGATTTAAATCTGTCTAAACAGCAAGCTGAAGGTTTAACTTCCAGACTCAAAGGGTGGAATCTACTCCAAAAAGAAGTAAGAATATGTAGTTATCGTGGCCGCCATAGTGATTTCAAGGACTGCTTGTCTGAAGAAAATGGTATAAAACTATGGGATGCAACACGTCTTTAAGAATTCACTTCTGGGACTCTCAGTTAGACTTCTTCCCCGAAAATCTTGGAGCTGTCAGCGATGAGTATCATACAAAACTCCTGCCTGATGGGGAAAAACTAAAATTATATTTGAATTCAGCACAAAAAATACTTCTAGAAAATGTTATTTTAATTCTTGTGAAAGAAAAAAGGTTCATTTTTGTCAACTAGTGATGTTTAATGTGCTATATTTATTGCAGTTGTAATATTATCTGTATTTACTTTTCATAAATTGATATTTCGTTCAATTTTATTTCCCAACAAATTTTACCTAGTCATATAATTGATTCTGTTATCTATTATTTCAAACTAGTTTATTGTGGCATTAACATTTATAGCAAAGCAGATGCAATATTAAAATTTAATAATGGAAAGTAATGTGATAACTTACTGATACCGGCTTGGGCTACGACCCAGGAGAGCCGAAGAAAGAGCATTACACCCCATATGTTGAGCAGGTTTCTAACCAGCACACCTTTGATCCATCCGAACTTCACTATTCCCTCTTGTTCTGCAGGAACTGCAGGTGGGCTGGTTGGCTAAAACAAAAGAATGCAAGCATTTACTTAACATTTGCTTTACTCCTTTCTTCCTCAAAAATGTAGAAGTTAGTACGTTTGGAATGAATTGGTTAGGATGTTTCATAGGAATGGCTACGTTATCTTATTTTAGTTTTTGAGACATCTATTTTTTTTTTTTAGGGGGAGGATGACTCTGTCCACCCCCCCCCCCCAACCACCAAAATCATACATATGCAGGAAAAAAATGCACTGATTATCTTATTATCTTAGTACACTGACTACGAAACAAGTAGAACATACCTGTATTACTTCACTGGGCATTAAAGAAGACAAAGGAAAATCTGTAAACAACCCTTCAGATATTTTATTTTAAAAAATATCAGATGTGCCACACCCACACAACTTTCTGTACACATAGTTCCGCCGTTGCATCTTCGGCTCTTACTTTTAGCGCGTCCGAGTGAGGCGATGTTGCCAGTTCTTGCCACTACACGTGTATTTACTCTCTTCGTAAAATGCAAACAATGAAACAATTCCTATGTTAAAATTATATGGCCACATGTAACCAACTTTACCAGAACTAAAGCAAACAGCTGATGACGCCCCGTGCTCTGCTTGTATGGTTTCATCCGGGCCTTTCTATGTTAGCGGCAGCCGACAACGAGCCCGAGGATGCGGACAGGCAAAACACCGCGCAGTCGGTTCGGAGATCTTTTTATTCTCACGCTAGACTTCTATAACAAGGATTTAGAGGGCCTTAAATTGCGTATTTTCAGTGAAATGTTGATATCGATGTTTTGGATAAAATGCAATACTTTCTCCGCCTATTTACAAGCAGAAAGAAAACAACAGGGACAACGGTCCTGGTAGGATTTGATCCGCGTCACTGGAAAGGAGAAAGAAAAAAATCTTCCAGCCGAATATATCGAACCGGGATCTCTGTTTAACATGTTAACAGTTTTTGTCTTTGAAACAGAGATATCCGGAGCGTTTCTGTGGTAATTAAGGCTATGGTAGAAAAATGCGTGTGCCAAGAAAGGAAATTGTTGGTAATCCGGTTAACAAAGGGAAATTGTCTGGCCATGGCTTTTCTCAAAGCAACCATAGAGTGCCACTTTAGAGGCGGCATATCCAATTAGCCTTCCTTCTAAAAAACAAACTCTCTTCTCTGCGTAACAAATGTACAAGGCGTGTTAGTGAAACGTACTGATTTAATGCTGGAATATCTGTGGACAAATTAATTCGAGGAGAGGAAATGGAAAAATTATGTAGTCAGTCAAGGGTGCGCACCTGTGAAAATTCAAGATTTTTTATTTTTTTTACTAAAAGCACGATATTTGTTTTTTTAACAGAAAATATAGTGATGTGTTGCCCTTCAAATGACATTTTTAAAAGTACTAGCGGTACATTTTAAATACCATCGTACCAGTGTTTTTTACATTTATGCATTTTAAAATCACAGCACATCTTCATATGGTCTTAACTGTGTCTGTTTCCTGAAAATGCAGTAGCATGGAATAATTAAGAAGGTTTGTTTAGTGATGCATTTCAAAAACCTACAACGAGAGTTTCAAACCCGGTGCTCTACCTGTCCCGTCAACATCCAGACATGCCATACCACCGTTTATTTTACCTAGGCCCTCCCCATCGTAATCCACCCATAGAAGCACCCGGCGGGTCTCCCTCAACATCCACCACCAGCCGTGGTGTAATCGGCCGTGTATTAGTAATAGAGACAGGGCGCAGTTTGACTCGAACCAGTCGATCGGTTACTCTCCGCCCCCAACCCACCAACACAGACAACTCACTCGCCTCGGTAGCGTAGGTGATAGCGTGTCTGCCTCACGTTCAGGAGGTCCCGAGTTCGAATCTCGGTTAAGGTGAGTTATCTGGATAAGGCTTTCCCGGGGGTTTCCCTTAACCTTAGAGATGAATGTCTGGTAACTCGGAACATTATGGACCCTGGACTCATTTGAGCACAATTTCACCCATTTCATTCATCTTTCGATATGACCACGTTGGAGAACGTACATTTAAAACACACACCGGGTTCGATTCCCGGCGAAGGGGGTGGGGACTTTTCTCCAACCAAGACAATTCCTTATCTTCCCAAGAGTCTGGAAGTATAAATAAGAGTAGGAATGTGAGCGTGATCTAATGATTAAAACCCAACGAATAATACGAGTTAACACCTTCGATATGTTCCAAAGGAGAACGGCCACCGATATGACCATTGTAGTTAAAGGCGAGGTATAAATAGAACAAATAAAAAAATTAAACACACGTGCGCACGCACGCACACACACACAAAACTCCGCAGAAAACCGTCACTGAGAGTTGTCAATGAAATTACAATTTACACTGCATAATCATAATCACTGACATAAGTGGACTTAATAAACTTCTGTTTTTGCAATTCCTAGCATTTTTATTTTTCACCATTCAAAGAATGCAGTTCTCAACATGCAAGCCAGACATTTTTCGTGCTAAGAGAAAAATAGTAGTAAAGGACATTGAGGAAATGAATTTTTTCTAACATCAATGGCGTTTATATAATTTATTATAATAAATTTCATATTTCACATATAAAACTGGAATTTAATACTTGTAAAATGAAAATGTTAAAAAAAATTCTCCTAGACTAATACAAATAAAATTTCATCTCATTAATTTACTAATAACGTACTTAAGAGAATAATTTTCAAGTATCATTTTTTTTCAATCTAAAATTGTGTTTTGTGGAACAGTTTAATTAAATAACAATAAAACGCAATGAAATGTTAATATCGCAGGAACTATTCTTGGCAACTGTTTGAAAATTGGCATATGAGCTCTTCTTGATATTGTATGTTACAGTTTGAAATCAATCCAACCAAAAATGTAGACTTTAAGGTTTTCACAGGTGGGTATCCATAAGTGTCAAAGATACGACACGACAAGAACATTTTCAAGAAAATCTCTTCATTCCAAACTACTTTTTACATGGAAAACAATTTGCTTTTCTTTCCTCATAAAATATTGATTAAAATACCACATTATGTTTAAGATATTTGCATGCTATAAAATGCACATAACCTGTGAAGTCATCTTTATTATGAATGCATAAGAGGATGCTTTAAACATTTCCATAAATTGAAAATTTATTTTTGTACTAAAGACAACTAAGTTATGAAAAGACGTTGGAATTTAAAATCTTTCACAAAGCGACATTTTTTTTTAATTTCATACAGGCTACCACTTAACTGGAACTGGATTATTTCGGAGCGAATTTGGCACGGAGGTCCAAACTTTGTACCTATGCTCCCAAGTGGGGCAAGATGAGGCAAGAGGATAGAGATGGCGGCTGTCCCAAGGAGCCACGACAGGGTCCTTACATTTTACTTAGATGAAAACATCCCCGCAGGTCAGGACAACGGACATCCCATCCTACTGTGGTTCGGAAACAGTTCCACCTGGGTTCGAAGACCTCCGTCCTACCGGAGGAGGAAATTGGTTTACTCAGAGCATGCCATCCTACTCTCATTCATATTTTCAGACTCCAGTGAAGATGAGAAATCATCCTGGTTGGAGAAAAATCCCCACCACTCAGCCGGGAATCGAACCCGGGACCCCTCGCACAGCAGGCAGGTGCTATACCGACTGAGCTACGGGGCCAACCCAAAATGACACTTGTTGCAACACATGTCGTTCAAAACCGAAATACATCAACTTTCTTTTTCGTTCCATTTATACCCCGCAATGTCCTGCGCCGTGGCGTAGCGGGATAACGCAGCATGCTTTGGCTCCCTACCACGGAAAGCGGTCCGGGTTCAATCCCAGCCATGGGGTGCGGATTTTAAGTCCCGGGTATATGACTGGTGCCCACTCAGCATCGTGAGCAAATTGAGGAGATTACGCTAGGTAAGCGGCCCTGGTCATAGAAGCCCACATTCCGGCTGGGGGATGCCGAGATGCTGATCACACCTCCTCCCCGTAACGGTTTTTTTATGTAATTTACGTCCTCCAACGTTAAGTCATATCGAACGATGAATGGAATGTGAGTCCGGGGTGCATGGAGCTTAGTTACCCGACATTCGTCTTATAGGATAGGGGAAACCCCCGGAAAAACCTTATCCAGGTAACTCACCCTGACCGAGATTCGAACTCGGGACCTCTTGAACGTGAGGCAGAATGCTACCCGTAACGGTTGGATGATCGCCCACTGCCTTGCGTATGTGGGAGTGAGGCCAGCAGCCGGGTTGGCCCTACATGGGCTATTTTTAACTGCATTGGTCATATGGTTGCCTATTGGCGATGGTCGTAAATCGTAAACGTTCGGTTGCAGGTACGGGTTTTTTAATCATTAGATCATGCACACATTCACACTTCATACTTCCAGACTCTGGAGAAGATGGGGAATCATCCCCACCCCCAGCTTGGAATCGAACCCGGGACCCCTCGCACGGCAGGCAACTGATTTACCGATAGAGCTGATTACCGAAGTCCTAGATCAACTTCCTAATGAAGTTAGCAGTATAATACGATTCAGCTTGTCTGGTAAAGCGTTAAGCTGCTCTCAGGAACAATACATTTAAAATTGTGGACATTGAAAGACTTGGCAATGTAACAAGAGAACAAAGAATGCAGAAAGGCGATTTTATTAAAGAAATGGGAAGAATGTGATAAAGGCATAAATGACGAAAGCAGTACGGCAAATGACGATGACAATGGTTAACACATTTGCTGGTCACAATCAGGTACGTTCATTTTTATTACCATTCATTTAGTTTTTATTTTAGTTTTACTTGGGTTTTAATCTGCAACTCTTGTTAACACGCACATCAAAACGCCATTCGTCAAGCTATATAACTCAAGCACATGCATGTTGCAGCGTGCTCCCATTGGTCACTTTCATATACATGAGTTTTGACGTATAAAATACCCATATAACATACAGCAACGTACTAGTCTACCCACCACAAGAAGGTAAGCGGAGCCTGAAGAGGGAGAGGGGCTTGAACTGTTTATCTGCTCTGGTAGTGGATCTGTTTGCAACGAAATGAGTGTATGAGAGTGCGTATGAGTAACCCATGCTGCCATATCTAATGCTGGTTTCAGTAACTGCAGTGATAGTTATTGAGCATGGTCGAGTTATGTAACATAAACCTAAAGTTAGATAAACCTAGCATCCTTATCATATCCGGACGGCGAACATAATCGTGTGGACGGCACTAGTGACTACGTTACACTTTCCTCTACCTTGCCTTCTTCTGTTGGTCCACTGAATGTTCAAAATGCATATTCGTAACCCAAAAGTGATTATAATTCAAATCGTTAAAGCCACTTTTGAGGAGGGGGGGGTGAAAATGTTTCCTGTGCGGTAATACACCTCCCCTACCGGCAGAGAAGATAAAAAGTATACTAGTAGCAGAGCACTTTGATTCAACCTTACGTGTTGATTTCGTTCAGAACTGACAGCTTAGAAAAGAAAACATTCCACTATCTGCACATTCAACTTTTTACCTGTTAAACGATGAACAAAAAAGGATGAAGTTTTAGATGCGCTCTTTTGTTTGAAATCGCTGTTATATGCTCAAAGCGAGTCTTGTTAGCACTTTACACTTGTACCTATAATAACAGGTCGATAAATTCTTGCGCTGTTCTCGCATGCTACTGATACTTCCGTTAGGTAGTTTGTGCCCAATGTAATCACAACAGCCGCTCAAAGCCAGAAGTCCTGAAAACGGATTTTCAGAGTCTTGTATCATATTAAATACGAATGCATTCAGTGACCACATTAAAACAAATATAGCAGTCAAATTAGCGGAGTGAATTTTTTTATTAAGCAGAAATGAGAAGCAATATCACATCTGAAGTGTTGTTTAGTTTTATAAATTTTGGAGCAAATGAATCTAGAGCAAACTATTTATTCATTTTATGAAGCATGCCAATGGTCATTCGAGCAACAGTTAGCTTATTGATTGGCCGAAAAGTGCTTGCACAAGCGGGAGTAAAAGTTCTCTTTGCAGACGCTCTTCAAAAGATCGTTTTAGAAGACTAAAGATCTTTTTTTAAAGTAATTTTGGACCTTTAACTTTTGTTGTTGTAATTTACGTCCTTTAACTTTTTTAAAAGTGATATCGGACGTTGAATGGAATGGGTGAAATGATACTCAAATGGGCCCAGAGTCCATGGAGCTTAGAGTTACCCGACGTTCGTCTTTTAGGATAAGGGAAACCCCGGAAAAACCCTATCCAGGTAACTCACCCTGAACGAGATTCGAACTCGCGACTTCTTGAACGTGAGGCAGACACGCTACCATCTACGCTACCGAGGCGGGCTCTGAATATATTAACCATTCCCTAGATGTATATATTATTGATCCTGAAGTTCTTTGTATGCAATCGGGCCTCATTTATAACAAACAATGAAATTCATAGAATCTACACGAGACAAAAATGTAACATTCATCATTCCACCGCTAAACTTTCTTGCTTCTAGAAAGGTGTGTATTACGAAACCAAATTATGTAACGTTCTTTGTAATGGCCATAAAGAAAAATGGATAATTTCAGTGCTTTTAAAAATTGCTGTTAGAGAATACCTGAATGACAAATTATCCTGATAACGTTTATGGAGCTCTGTAAATTGTATCTAGATGTTCTAATGACAAAATGATAGCCAATATATCTTTGATGACTGTTCAAAACCTATTTTAATGTATGTGTATTGAAGAACTGACAGTAAATGTTATCCATTACAATTTTAATATGTACTGCAAAAGCCAAGTAAAGTAATAATAATAATAATAATAATAATAATAATAATAATAATAATAATAATAATAATAATAATAATAATAATAATAATAATAATAATAATAATTTCTCCCTTACATCACCGATGTCCTGCGCTATGGCGTAGTGGGCTAAGGCATCATGCCTTGGCTCCCTGCCACGAAATGCGGCCCGGGTTCCATCCCAGCCATGGGATGCGGATTTTAAGTCCCGAGTATAGGACCGGTGCCCACTCAGCATCGTGAGGTAACTGAGAAGCTTATAGCTCCTAGCGGTCCTGGTCACGAAAACCAACATTCCGGCTGGGGATGCCTAGATGCTGACCACATCCCCTCCCCGTATCGGTTGGACCTCTACCTTGCGTATGCGGGCAGCCGGCAGTTGGGTTGGCAACTCCTGGCCCTGAATAGGCTGTCGCATTCAGGGTTACCACCGATACCGGTGTTAGAGGACATGGATTCCTTTAGCCCGGAAAGGTACGACGAGGGAAGCCGAAACACTGAGCCTGAGAGGAATCAGAGTTGAGGGGCCAGCTCAAACGCCTGGGATGAGAGCGAGAGTAGTGGATGATAGTATGAGGGTGAAAGGATGATAGGAAAGAAGAATGATGGAGCAAGTGGTGGAATGATAGCGGAGGAAATCGGAGGAGCCGGAGGAAAGGCGTTGTCCATCACAAATCTCACTTTGTGGTCGTCTGGGATCGAACACGGTCCGCCTTGGCAAGAGTCGAGAGGTCTAACCAGTACAATAATAATAATAATAATAATAATAATAATAATAATAATAATAATAATAATAATAATAATAATAATAATAACAACTAACAACAATAACAATAACAACAATAACAATAACAACAATAACAATAACAACAATAACAATAACAACAATAACAACAACAATAACAATAATAATAGTAATAATTATCCCTGCTTTATATTTCATATTGCCTGTGTATAGTGTGTGTTTTATGTTCAACATTCAAGTATATATGATATTAAACCCTACACTTCTTTGACATGTTCAATGTTCACAGGGCTTTGTGAACTCATGAACTAGTTGACTAGTACTTTGTTGATGAATCTGTCAACTGCTCGCCGCAAGAGTTCTTTTACATGAGAGTAAATCTGCTGGCAATGGGGCTGTCGCCTTTAGGCACACTTGAAAACCATCGGATGGGTCGGATCAGTAGGCCAGGAGGACATCAACCAAAGACCTCAGCAGTACCTCGGCTCTAGGAGGTGGTGTAATTAACTTAAGAGGAAGCACATTAAGGGGAGATGACAAAAAGAGAGCCGACTCCTCGTTGTCCAAGACAATTTTGTGACGTCACTCTAGCCTGATGACTGGAATCTTTAACTCTTCCTCCTTTTAACCTTATGGTCAGCAGGTCAATGAGTCGAGGGTCACATAACAGCCACACAGGGATCGATCTTACTCAATTACCCCCACCCCCCCCCCTCCGCCGCCAGCTCCAAAACGTTTAAAGGTCCTCTTGGAAACCAAGACACGGGATTTCTTGACACTTCTTTCTTTTACTCGTTTGCACCTGGCACTGCGTTTTGTGCATGTAATATGATAAAATGTCTTACTCTATTAAAATCCTCCCAAAATGTGCAATTTTTAATTTCCCCTCATTTGATATACAAATTTCACCAGAAACACATGTTTCGAGGTCCCCTAATTCAATCTCACGGGCGATCGTGTGTTAAATTCTGCAGAACACAAAAATCAAAAGGCTGAAAAACACCATACTTAGTATTAAAGTTCAATAAATCTGGGACACTAGAATTTTCAAGAAACCCCTCACGCCTGATTACAATTCACAAATGTATTCGTTATTTTTAAATTTGTCAAAAATGTCTAACGTTTTTGTTATTTTTAAGATATCGGCATCCTTCATATAACATTTTAGATGCTTTATGAACAGCTTGTCAAGTCCTTTTCATTATAAATAAATGTACAGTAATCGGCAAATAAATAACAAGGGATAAATGAAAGCAGATACTTAAAAATGTAGATCTGGTTCAAATAACACACCGTTCGTTATTCTTTTCCAAAATATTGCTCCTATTCTCAGCGTGAGTATATGTGCGTGAATAGAAAAGCCATTTAAATTCCAAACTTGTATTTAAGTTCAGCATCTTTGAAGGATGCGTCACAACAATTTTCAAAACAAAAATATGTTTTTGATCGCCTGTCTTCTGTTTCCGTCCTGCACCGTGGCTCAGTGGGCTAGCGTGTTGTGCTTTGGTTCCCTGCCACGGAATGCCCGAGTTCGATCCCACCCTTGGGGGTTGGGATTTTGTGTCCCACATATAGGACCGATTCCCCTCAGCATCGTGAGGAAATTGAGGAGCTACGATAGGTAAGGAACCCTGGTCTAGAAAGCCAACTTTCCGGCTGAGGGTGCCGAGATGCTGACCACAAATCCCCGGTTGGATGATCGCCCACCTCTGCAAAGAGTCTCGAATTTCAAAAGTAAGATATAGGAAGCAGCATTTAAAATATTTAACTAAGTCTTCAGCTTTCTTACCTTTCTTGTACCTATAATGAAGTTAGGTTTTGTTAAGAATGTATAATTTATAGAAGAGTATGCAGAGAAAGCCACGTGAATGCAACAAATCATTTTAATCACGTTTTCTATTGTTTATATGGAGTAGAACCAAGAACTGTTTAGCCGAAAATAACACACTACCTAGTCCCGCAAAAAGAATGTATTTTTAATAAAAGAAAACCCTGTGCGCGTATGGAAGAGTCAGTGAGTGAGTGAAGCATAACTAAACAGTGAGGAATCGGGTAAGTACTCAAATTTATATTTAGGGCAGTGCTGTCATTTTCGCAAGATGTAAAATTAAATGTCTCATACAAATCTCAAAACTCTTAATAACCTCGATGCCTGTTTGTCCCAAAATGGTTTCAAATCAGACAATAAGGACTGCGAAACCACTCCAGGTTTGATTTTTGTTAATAATCATATCTTATGGGCAAAAACGTGAATGTGTTTTCAAACGTTTTACGACACACCACAATAAATTACTTCAACCCAAATAATCTGAAAATGGGAGTGAGATAATGATTGTGTATTTCATGGTAAAAATGCATAAAACCAATAGTTGAACGAGATAATGACTCCATTATTTATCTACTTGTCAAGTCAAAGCACTCTGAATGACCAAAGAAGTTAAAGGAGGTCACATAAAGGAAACATAGAAACCCTTAACCGTAAACCGTGAAAAACAATGAATATTCCGGGGGGAAAAAGAACCAATACAGCTTAAGTTATTTGACACAAGCCGTGTCATTTTATAAGCTCTGTAGTGTAGCTCTTACTGTTTCACAGTTATATAGAGTTTTATAAGTACCATATCACTGAAGACAAATTTACCAATTTCAATCGAATTTTATCAATAAGTTTTACTTAGTCCCCCCCCCCCCCCCCCTTCTACATCCATTTTTATCCCTATAATATCTGCTTCGATTCGAAGCCTATTGCCATGCATTTTCCTGTCCACCATTAGCGGTTGGTACAAACTAAAAATTGTAACACATGGTGATCTGCAAATTCAAATTTGTATAAAAGAAACGGAACATATAACGCCACATAACACGATATGAAATTAAGCCACACAAAGCATGTTTCTCGCATTGTAATTATCTTACGGAATTCCCTCTTGCTTATAATCAGAGGTAAGAGTTTTTGTTTCTAACGATTTTTTCGAGATAAATGAGAAAAATTCTATTAATTTTAGTCTGCATAGAACAATTTGCATTTATTTCCAATTGCATAAATGCAACTTTAATTTAACATTCATGTCTTTATAGCATGAAGCTAGAAGTCATGAAAAAAAAGTTTACAAATTTAACGAAAGAAAGATCAAATTTAACACTTAACAAAGCCAAAACAGTGACATCATCATGCGGACTGAAATAACAACTAAGCGGTGCAACAGTAAACTCGCGGCTGGTCCCTGATACTCAGAACTGTTTGTCGTATGTTAACTGGAAATGTTATTTATTGGATACCACATCGTGCACAGCAAAAACTCCTATTATGCTGACTAAAGGTACTGAGAAGTTGCTGAACTTCTAGGAAGCTACTCTCAGACATTACATTAACATGAAAATATTGTCCCTCAGGGCTTACGAATGTGTTCCGAAATTCCCGACAGTTAAAAATCGAATACAAGCAATACCTCACTGAAAAC
Source organism: Mantis religiosa (assembly GCA_030765055.1). NCBI lineage: Eukaryota > Metazoa > Arthropoda > Insecta > Mantodea > Mantidae > Mantis > Mantis religiosa. The sequence goes on from CM060950.1 coordinate 405,046,238, forward strand.
CACCCAGATTTAGAAGCTAAGTGTTCCCATTGCCTGTACTGACACGCTGGTCTAACTGGTTTAATTCAATAGTTTACATTGCCAGCTATTTTGATGCAATTGTCGATTTCTTTTCTAAAAGTAAAGCTTTCAGTTCCTGCACAAAATTTGTTAAATGATCATTTTTGCGATGCCAAGTGCTGCAATATTGTAGAGGTACAACAGGAACAATATTTGTTTTTGAAAATTGCAGATTGATAACAGATCCAATATTAGAATTTCAATAAAAAACAACTGTGGATCATCTTGTTTTATCCCGAATTAACTCGCTGAGAACCAAATGTGAAATATTAGAGTGGTCACTTTGGAAACAGAGTAAGTGCACTTGTAGATCATATCTTCGATCCCAGTGTTAGAGAAGCAGTAGGTTAGTTACTAAATTAAGTATAGGTGATTTAAATCATGTAATGACAGCATTTCAACAACTAAATGTATTTAAAACCAGTGGTAATACTTGTGATTCTGATTTTCTTCTTTATTACAAAGAGTTTTGTAACATTGTTGAACAACAAGGCCATGGTGGTAACGATAACAGATTAGATGTAGTATCAGCACTCTGACATTAAAGGCAAAAGCTGATTCTTACCGCAATTTCTGTGAAATGTCCCTTCAATGTCTTCGGTTGCCGATGTCAAACGCTGACAGTGAGAGATTTACATATAACTTAGTTGTGACAGACAACAGAACAAGTATGAAAAGCGAAAATATCACAACTTGTTGTATGCTGCAGTTTGGCGATGTCTGATGTGTGATATTTGATCTTATTCATGTTACCTACTGTATGCTGATTTTAAATAAGATATTTTAATTTGGAAAAAAGGGGGGTTTAAACAGTTGTGCTACTCTAGTTACCTATTACTTTTCATTTGAGCCATGTCATTAATCATTAATTCTTCCCCAAACATTTGCGCGAAATTAATGCGAACTTATGGTAAAAAAAAAACACAAAACACCGCCAATTAAAATTATTAATGCGAATATTACAGATAACTGTCACCATAGAATCTTGCCTCTGCTTATAATGTTTATTAGGCAATTTGCTTGAGCTTGAAAGCTCAATTTTGTTGTCATTTTCTAATTATTTCTCAATCTTTGATTTCCAGATATTAACCTCAATTAAATGACTGAAAACCCAGCTATCAACATCCGTGGCTTTACTGAAGGTTTTATTGAGTATTTCATTCAGCAGATTTCGTTAAAAACCACCAATAACTCAAATATTTGTGAATAGAAACAGACATTTTGAAAGCATTAAATCCAGGGCTTTACTGAACTTAATACAGGTTATAAACCACCCCCCAACCCTCGTACACTCTTTAGGCGTTTATCTATAGAACTCACCAGGCTATGTTTGCATGCCCATCAGTGAGTAATTAAAGTTACCTACATAAAATTTAATACACAGCTATAATTCATAGAGCAGTATGTGCAAACATTTAAAGATAATTAGTAAACAAACTGAAAAAATTAAAAATGTTACCTATAGGTTCCCTTAAATTTTAACTGATTTCTAATGCCCTGCTTTAAAGCTTTATCTAGTCTCGTTTAGCCTTTATCATTCTTGAACATTTCATTTCTGCTACTTGAATTTTACTTCGTTCTGGATCATCAAACTTTTCAACTTTGTTCATTTGTTTTCCGCACAGATATTCAAAGTTCATTTCACCAAATCAGCACGGCACAAAATAATATAAACAGAAATGCCTTATGGAAGGAGTTCGACAAATTAGTTTAGTAAGTTTATTAATAGTGTATTGTACTTATTTATTGTGATCTTTATACACTTTCACTTAATTGTAAGATAGGAAATTAAATCCCGAAACATGTTTTGATTACCTCTACATAAGTAAATAAAGGAGCTCTGTTGACATTGCTCATAAAACTGCTTTTTTACTTTATCACGTACTACATGGCAAAATGAGAAGGCGTTTCGAGAAAAATTCGCAACACAGATATGTTTACCTCAGCTTATCGCTCACACACGGCGAGTCCAGTGTATGTATACTCTGTTCAGATATAATCATGTCTTCTGGACAGCAATGTGTCATACATCGGCAAACGCGAGAAATCATATCATATAGACACACGCAGCTTCCAATCGCTCTATTTGTGTTTCGCAACTTACTGTACGTCAACTTACTAATATTTCACTCTTCTAATCGACCAGATAAGACCTGATAAGAGACGATCACAACGTTGGTCACCTGAAGGTCAATACATCTCAACGCGCTGCCGAATAATGTGTACCTGGCAGCTAAAGGAAGGATGTACTGCATTTCACCCGAACACGCTATCGGAAATACATGTTTTAAGCACCCCGAGTTATGAATAATGTTACATGGGTAAAAGAAACATAGACACATCGCAAATACGCATTTGAATGAATCAAAGGATCTCTAAGCAGGACATCATGGTATTTTAGGACCAACTGTAATTTTTTTCACCTTTGGTGCATATCTGTTAGAAAAAGATATTCGTTCAAGTAACGTGTTTAACACTTTTAAAATATATATGAACGGTTTTTAAAGAATCCTAATTATGCCATCTTATGGAAATTAGGGATAGTCATTTCGGCACATTAAAATGAAAAATGTAGCCTTTAGAATCAGTTACAGACGTGTGCAAATTATTAGACTCATTCATGTTGTGTGTCCCCCCCCCCCCCCATTACTTTGCTTCAGTTCAACATTCAAAATAATAGTTATTTACCGCCGTAACCTATTTCAATTTGTCGTAATTCTTTTCCTTCCTATAATATGAAGCCTATTCAATGCAATTTCTCTCTTAATAATAGCTGGGGGATTTTTCTTTTACTTATAGTAATATGGTGGTAGCTGTGAATTAAGAGCAGCGATTTTCTTCATGTCTGTTTATCCAACTGTTTGGTGATATTGATTTCATTTGGTGAATGTAGTAACTGAATATTGTTAATATTTGCCTTTATTGTGTTTTATGGCTAATATAATCTCAGTATTTATTATTAATTGATCTCAAGCCAGGTAACATCGTGTATCTTATCCTTAGCATTCACATTGATTCAAAAGTGAGATTATGGGTAAAATTGCTGACTTATCCCCAAGGAAAGTAGCTGTAACTGAGAGTCTTTTTGAAGGAAACTCTTTATTCACAACGTGAAATAGCTAAGAAATTGTGTATTTCACAAAAATCTGTTAGTCACATTAATCAAGCTTTAACATTCGGTGAGACGTTGACCTCACAAAGGGATGGAAGATGCGGGAGGAAAAGAAATCTATCACCAAGGATGCAAAGAAAATTTGTGCAGGTGGCAAAAAAAGGTAGAAGAGCAACCAGCATTTACCTCAGTAATCAACTAAAGCAGTACGGTATAGAAATATCAGCCTCAGTAGTTCGCAGAAGATTATGTGAAGCAGGTTTACCAGCACGCAGGAATCGTAAAAAAGCTAAACTGACACCTGCAATGGCAAAAAACGTTTAGGATGGGCCAAAGAGATGTAGAAACATCCAGTGGAATTTTGGTGAAAGGTAAATAGTATGAAAATTGTATACAGTATAAAATTAAAATATGTACATGTAAATTTTATGGAAATGAAATAAACAGCCTAAACTTTGTTTCTCTCATTGCTGGTTTTGTTATACTATCTCTGAGAAATTTTAAAACTGTTTAACATTAATAGAAGTTTTTATTGTTTCAGGTAATTTTCTCAGATGAATCCATGTTTGAAGTATGTGAGGAGAACAGCCAATATGTGAGAAAGACAGATAAAGAAGCATTTTCCTCTCAGTGTGTCGATCAAAGAGTAAAGCACCCAGCATCAAAAATGGTCTGGAGCTGTATGTCTGTCCATGGACCTGGAAGATTATACATAGTTGTGCGATCTATGGAGCAGAAACAGTATAAAAGTGTATTAGAAATAAGACTATTTCCGCAACGTAAAGAATGGTTTCCAAATGGTGATTTTGTGTTCATGCATGACAGTGCTCCCTGCCATAGAGCAAAATCTGTAACCCAGTTCCTCAAAGAAAACAATGTAAAAGTACTACCATGGCCGGGGAATAGCCCTGATTTAAATCCAATAGAGAATCTGTGGGGTATTCTTAAACAGGGACTGAAAAAATTGAAAATAACAACAAAAGTTTAGCTTATTGAGGGCCTGATAAGCATTTGGCACAGAGATGAAGAAATAAAGGAAAAGTGCTCCACCCTTGTACAGAGCATGCCTAAACGCATCAAAATGGTAATAAAGGCTAAAGGAATGCATACAAAATACTAAGAGTTGAAACAAAATATTTTGTAATATTATTTCTGTTAAATGAATAGAAAATAAACGGTATATGTTAAACATTTCACCATTGAGTCTAATAATTTGCACACGTCTGTATGACAATTCTGCCTTCCCATCCTTGAAACCGGAGCGCTTAAATATGGAATTTTGTATTCATCCGACTATTCACTTTAAAACAGTGTTGTTAAATGTTCCTGAAAAGTTATTTTCGTGAATTCAAGTATCACATTTTTTATTGAATGCAATATTTCCTTTACCGCGATAAAGAAATCCATAAAAGTCGATCTCATTAACAAGTTGTTGAAACGGTGCCAGCAACATCAAGAAGGCGGTGCGTGTGATGTTAAATTGGCGGGAAGTGAAGGTATATAATCAGGACTAGGAATGAGGCAGGTTTCAGGCTGGTTGTATCCTGTTTCATCCAGACTCCTCTCCTGCAATGTTTGACCATGGATCTGCAATTTACTCAACCAAAACTAATCACTTCGTGGAACAACCACGCAAGCCCCTTCCATCATACTGCTGGAGAAATTAACTGCATGACTCCATTCGTGTGGACACATTAAAATTTCAATTCGGCACACATTCGACTTGCTAATTACTGACCTCCTTGAACGCAATTTGTATTCTTTAAGCCTTTACAAGTATTTCGACACTCTTTTGTCGTGCAGAACTGGAAAATGTCAATGTTCTGTTCCCATCTGACATTCACAGAACTTTCTCTACACACTATCGTCTATCGTTCATTTTATACAGCTTCCACAAATCATTCTTACGAAAGCTTAAACGTGTGCCCGAAGTACTTTCATTTCATTATGCATTTTGTAGTAGATAGATACAAGGGAGATAGAGCCAACAGAATCGTAGTCAGATGTTTGAAAGCGAAATACTATATGCTGGTCTTGAAATTGCAGTATTTCCATGACATCAGAAGAAACAACTGAATACCGATAGCACCTTTCCAAAAACTCCCATGTGTTTCACTCACATGACTCTCCACTCTTATTAAAACTATTCCTACAAAAGCTTATTCCTCTACTTCACTTCAATCGAGATAAACACTTGCAGAACTTATTTTGTTAAAATTATCTAATTTTCTTGTAGGTGAAAGGGGAGTATGCTATTACAGTAGGCTTTAAGCTAATCAAATGTTTAAAGAGCTGGTTGTTAGGTGATGGTTATGAAATTCCATTTACTTTACATGGCCAAAAGACAAACGTAACGTATATTGGAAATTACAAACAAATAACAAGGAATATCCATAAAAGATAAATGGTACGTTCTAACGAGTTCTACAGTTTTTCTGGAGTAAGATTTTCTCTTATCTCTTACGGTTTATCACTTATACGAGGACTTCTGAGGGCATTCCCACAAAAATCAAGATATACATTCCATTTATCATGATATGATATTTTAATTATGATAATTACGGCGGAAATCCTAATTTGGTATTTAACATACCTTTCTTTTTTGAGTTACGTTATCTCTCTCTCTCTCTCTCTCTCTCTCTCTCTCTCTCTCTCTCTCTCTCTCTCAAACACACACAAAAATCTTTTTATAAAAGTGCTTTTTTTTATTAATTCAGGGGCCCCAAAACATGTACTTCAGGTGAAATCTTGATATCGAATTTTTGGCTGGAATGTAATATTTCCCCTAAATGTACTATTACAAAAAGTTAAAAGACACAGCACTGACAAATTCAAACCAGTATTGACGGATATCACAGGACTGGCAAATGGAATAAAAAGTTCTTTGAAATAAATTGTATGACTTAAAGAACTATAATTCTTTTTTTATCGGATTTATCCGTTACGGTACTGAGCGGGATGGCTCAGACGGTTTCGTCCGTGGCCCGCAATCGGGAGGTCCGGGTTCGATTCCCATCGCCGACCTACCTGACCCATGGGTTTTTTACGGGGGGGGGGAGGTTCCGGATCGCTAGCCGAATGCTACGTAGGTTTCTTACGTCCCTGAATGTCCTGTCCTTCCATTTTATCTCCATTATCATTTCACATCATCCTTCATCTGGTGGTTTCTTTTTGGGTAGAAGTGTAGGCGGGAGTCTCGGCGCTGCATAGCGGGATGAACACTTTCTCCTCCGGAGGGACGGACACCGGTCTCCGAGCCGGCCTAGTGAGCCGATTCAGTAACGCGGCTGGTGGGATGCAGGTTTTACAACCCTGCCTGGTGTCCTCCTTGCTCTGGGAAGGAACCTCCGGTCGCCGAGCCGGCCTCGTGACTATTTCGGGGCCACGGCAGATGGGATGACGACTGTCCTGGACCGCCGGGGAGTTTCTATTCAGTAAAGTGTAGGGACCCCGCCCTCTATACTGTAGTATTGTCGCACTGCTGGAGCGGTTACCATGATTTCTCTTTGTTAATAGAAACCTCTCAGATAACGCACTGATTATTCTTGTAAGAGTGAGAGGGTTAGTGACGCGCCTCCCGGTCATGTGCTAAGCACCAATAAAAGCATCACTTCAGCCAATGGAATTCGCAGGAATCACAAATGACAGATATATGTTCACTCCACGTGGAGTAATCGGTGCGTTACCTGAGACGTATCTATTACCAAAGATAAATCATGGTAAGCGTTCGAACAGCGCGACTATAACTCCTTGGGTTGGGCCGCCCTGTCTCCTCTCTCCTCATCCTCCCGCCCGGAGGCGCCCACTTTTTAATTTAAAAATATATATGTATACATATATATTTTTCTTTTCCTAATTTAACCTTTTTTATTGTTTCCGTTTATTTTACTATCCGTTTTCATTAGTTTCACCATATACACTATACACATAAGCACCCATGCCCAAAACGGGACTCGAACCCGCGACCCTCTACACGGTGGAACGCTAGAGACATACGCTCTAACGACCGTGGCTATGAGGTCCGGCCCACTTGGGACACAGGTACAAAAGACCAGTTTTTGTTACAGAAAAAGTATACAAAATGCATTCCTATCCAGAAAACACAAAGTATAGGTACATTTTATTTGTTATATAAATACCATGAATGGCTATTTTCATCAAAATCTCATTTTTGGAAAATAAAAAATATGCGCAACTTCTCCACGTATAGAAGTAGGGATAGTTTGGGGTAACGACATTTTCTTGGAAATGTCTTCGGTAACATCTTTGGACGACACTGTACTTAAAATGTAAACTCTGGTTTTTATTTGTGCTATTGACACACACACACACACACACACACACACACACACACACACACACACACACACACACACACACACACACACACACACACACACACACACACACACACACACACACACACTTAAGGGATTCGAAAATATATTTCCAGGGTAATCTCACCATCGAAGACCTACTCCCTCTTAATTACAATAGGTAGGATAAAATAGCTGAAAACAAGGTACGTACCTATATTTTCGCATGTATGCAAGTTCCATATCTTTGTATGAGAGCATGAACATCTGCAAATATATTTCGTTTCCAGTACTGTTTTTCTTTATTTAAGGTTGGTAGAACACCCCGGTTGTTTGCTGTCTCTTATTGGAAGTAAATTCAGGGGAACACATTCCAGGTAAGATGTAAAAGACGAGGAGTTCTGAATGGCTGGAAGGTGCTGCTTTGTAAACTGTGTACTGGGCAGTAGGCCACAGATTTCTATACTTATTTCTCTGCAAGAACCCTTAGCAATTTGGTACTTTCTGAATTTTAGCTTCGTAAACTACAATTTAAGCCCACCTGTGTAGTGTGTCTGCATCACATTCACGAGGTCCCGAGTTCGAATCTTGATAAGCGTGAGTTACTTGGATAAAGTTTCCACCAGGGTTTCCCCTTCTCCTGAAAGATGAGTGTCAGGTAACTGTGCTCTATGGACCTTGGGCCATTTGATCCACTCATCACCCGATATGACTTTACGTTGAAAGATGTTAGTTACAAAATAATACAACTTAAGAAGCTTATAAATCTTATTTTTAATTCGTTATATTAGGCAGTTATTGCTTTTTTTCTCACGAATTCTAAGGCGAGTATATACTCATATATATATATATATATATATATATATCTGTGTTTAAAACACTTTGTAAACACAACTAAACGCGTAATGGGAGCATTTCTGTAAACGTTACCTTGATTAACATTAATAAGATATATAAAGTTCGCTTTTGTAACAATAACTTAATATATAGCAGATAAATACGATGAGTAGGGAAAGCCATGTGAACACAACACCCCAGTTTTATATATAGGTACCTTCTACTTGTATCGTTTGTAGTTATCATTATGAAACAGTATAGAGCAATAGTAGCTGTAATTAATAAATTAAATGCTCATCTGTATAGTCAGTGAAGACGTTTCAGCATCCCTCTTTGTAGCGTGTCTGCCTCACGTTCAAGAGGTCCCAAGTTCGAATCTCGGTAAGGGTGTTTCCCTTATCCTGAAAACTGATTGTCGGTTAACTGTAAGCTCTATGGAACATGCGCTCAAATGAGCATCATTTCACCAATTTCATTCATCGTCTGATATGAACGTTGGAGGACGTACATTTAAAAAAGAGACATTTCAGCAACAAGGTATTACATTACTGCCGTCAGCACCCTGGAGTAATGAGCTCAATTAACGAAGGTAGGCGGTTGTGTGGCGAAACGTTAATTGCCTCATGCCCATCCAGAAGGGCAATCAGCCAGAAGTTTAAGGAGATCTGGAGTTCTCGAGAGGGTCTTTTATTAACCACACAAATCAAATTTATGTCCGCTCTACCGAACGCATTGCTCCAGATGCGGTCTCGAAATATCCACTGCTGCATCAAACTTGCATGTATGAATCAAAAACGCCTTTGAGCACTTCAAAACTTACGTAGCCAATGAATGGACTGAATCAACAAGTAACATTTCTTGGTCTTATTGCTGCACTGGAAATATCACATGCATCATATCTTAACCCAAAATGAGTCCTGCAAGTTTTGCAATCAGATATTTAACTTATGCTTGTTTATACGAATCTCAAAGGATGACGACACAAAATGGCATGACTTCTACTATATTTGATACAGTTTCTAATAATTTTTTACTCAGGACACCCGAAAACACTTCTTACTGGTGAAACTTCGATAGCAATGTTTTTATTTGATACAATAATACTTCATCTACTATATCTTTAAGTGGTAGAGAAAGTCTAAACGACCAGAGAAGCTCGTAGGGGAGTACGGTTGAAATACGTCCGTCACGGGAATAACTAAATCCGCAGAAAATTGCCTTTGCGTAATCCTCACCAGCGCGAATGTTGCATTCTAATCGACGTGAAATGTCACGGGTAAAGGGTACACGACTTGTCAAACAATGCTGCATGCTTTCCACTGAGGCATCAAGTATTCATGCAAAACTTTGATTTCCTTTATGGTTCCTCTTGATCATGATAATATTGTTTCTTAGTGATTTATTTAGATCTAGAACATTTATTCATTTCTTTATTTCAAAAGGAACGATGCTGGCAACATTACCTAAAATGTAGAGTATCATTAACCTCTACTGAAAATGCTAAACATTTACTCCCTCCAGCATAAAGCATCACTAAGAAAGTCAATATAACTGGTAGTTATTAGATAATTGCTGTCAAAACCAGTGATTTCTTGAGTAATTTTATTGGGGATCTATGAAATTTGATAAAAAATTGTTAAAATTTAAAAAAATGATTTTTACTTAAAATAATATGAATTTTAAAATTTAAGAAACTTATATTTTTTCCACTTTGTTCATTTGAATTACCATAATTAACTGAATGGATAAGCGTGTGTCAACTTCTCGCAAACATTGTCCAGCATTTTTCCATACTCAAAATGCTCCACACGATCCAGTTTTATTTCAACATTTTGTGCTGCGTTTGATAGTTATTTATGACACTAGTAAAGCAAGACATATTTTATCCACGAGTGGAAGGTTTAACGAATGTTTCTGCTAATATATAATTAAGTCTTGATTCAACCACTCCTACAATGTTTTTCCAACACTTACCCTTACTATTTTTTACATCAAACTGTAACTAAACAGAAAAGTTATTTTTAATTTGAATTTCTGTAATATACCGCTATTTCGAAGAAGGTACCTAATATGACAATCGATATTGGCTAGTTGTTTCTGGAGAATTGTTTTAATTGTTGGTATAGTTTTGACTAACAACTTACGGAAATCGATTCCGAGATTGATTCATACTAATTAAGAACAACGATGTTTAACAGAAATTTATTGAAAGAACAGGGCGTGTCTATACCATACAGAGTTTTAGAGAAGGCCAAGAGTGTCGTATCAGATTTGTTAGCAAGCAAATCTAAATATACGTAAGAAAATGAGTATGCTGTGCTCTGTGATTGGAAAAGATGTAATGTTATCAGAGGTTGTGGCGTTTTTTTCTCCACTCGCAGCAGATAGTAAGCACGCAGACTGTTTGGAAGATCCAGGTCGAGATTTGATTAAATAAGAGTCATGAGATCTGTTCTCAGGTGTAGATTTTTGGTGACAGAAATAAAATTTTATATGACTCCGATTTCGTAATATATTATGTAATTGTATAATCTGTATTACAATTCACTCGAACTTTCTTTCTTAATCAGTCACTGTAAATTACCCCCAACACATTGATAAATTCTTATTTTTAAGTTAATATTTGTGGCGATATAACAGGTCGTCTCGTTTCTCGATGATTAATCAACCCCAAAGTTGGGAGCGATCTTTGTGACCGTCCCTCTTAATCATTGCAGGTCGAATTGTTTCTTGATGATTGAGTTTGATTAACTATATAATTTGATTGTATAATCTGGCGTCCACTCGTCACTATTACGAATACCGAATAACTCTTTTTGACGATTATGGTTTTTCAGTTACAAAACTTTTATATTCACCGCGACATTTTTCCATCGTCATGAAACAAGACTGAAGAACATATATCTATCTCAACATTATTGATTTTCCGTAACTATCGTTACTCATCTATTAATTTTGTGATTGGCCGATGTACTGCTACGTCACCGCATTACCTAATACAATTATTACTATGGCCAATCACAAAATTATATATATATATATATATTTGTTTTTAATATTGTCATTACATGGCATACTAAGTCATATCAGAAAACAATATTCATATAAAAAGTTCTAACTAAAACATATCTTTACAAGGTGTGAAGATTTTTTTGGCACATTTTAACGAAAAGTCTCAGAAGGTAAATGTTTCCAGCTTACGGTCTTATTCCATGCTGAAAGCTAAGTTAAAATGTCAACATCTCCAAGTTAACTAAAGTTCTAGCTTTCTTATGTTACAACCCCCAAAAATCCAAAATGTTTGAGAGAGGATGTGAACAGATTCTTGAATGATGCTCCTGATGATAAATTTCTTTTAATAAACGTTGTTTAGTAATATCATTGGCATTGCAGATAGATGTAGGATAGATGAGTTAGATAAAATGAAGTTGAGTAACGTTGAAGACAGAGCTTCTCTTGTACTAGTTAGAGTTCCACTAACGAAAACAAGCAATTGATTAATTATTTAATTAAGATTCGTTGGAAATATGTAAAAAACATCGTAAGTCTTCACCCTTCTAATGTAAAAGCTACAGAGTGGTTTATATAGAACTGTCACATTTCTTTCATTAATTGCTTCAAAACGAATTGTGGTAGCCAAAACTTATTATACCTAAAATGTAGAGGAATTTTCGGAGAGTATTTACCTCTATAGCAAATGTTGAAAATGTCTTTCAACCTGCATAAGGCACAACTCAACACGTCGTTCCATGTTACTGGCCACTCGTTGGAGGACTTTTGTCTATAGCTTGAATCTCCTGTGTGATGATGTGCTTCAGATCGTCCAATGTCTGGGGACGTATGGCGTAAACCCTGTCTTTTAAGTAACCCCATAGAAAGAAGTCCGGCTATGTCAAATCCGGAGATCTCGGTGGCCACAGGTTCCTGGAAATTATCCGGTCGTCACAGAAACTTGTAATTAGTTCAATGGATTCATTTGATGTATGGCATGTAGCGGTATCTTGCTGAACGATGCTTGCCTTTTGCACTTAACAGAGATCCAGTTGTTTCCAATTTTTTCACCAGTCCCAGGATTGTGTTTCTTTTGGGAGGATTGCGAACACCAAATTCTCTCTGGTCTGTCCTTTGAGTAGCTGTAATTGATTTCGTAATGCAGTATTACGATACTTCACAAGGAAGAATCGTTGACCAGAACAAAATGTCGAAAACAGATGCCAACAATAGCAATTAGGATAGGCTGGCCCCGTAGCTCCATAGGTAGAGCACCTGCCTACCGTGCTAGGGGCCCCGGGTTCGATTTCCGGCGGTGGGTTGGGGATTTTTCTCCGACCAAGATAATTCCTCATCTTCCCCACAGTCTGGAAGTATGAACGAGAGTGCGAATCTGTGCGTGATCTCATGATTAAAACCCAACGAATACGAGTTAACCATGGATATGACCACTGCAGTTAAATAAACAACACAGCAATTAGGAATAAAACAAACATCTGCGCATCTAGTGAGAAGGAATCCAAGCTCCAGAACATTCTGCTTAATCTGGTGCTAATATTGCATCATTGAATTAATCTATATAACTCACTCTGTAGAATGACAAACGTATTGCCAGTAGATGTGAACATGTAGGAAAGTATGTGTGTGTGTGTGTGTGTGTGTGTGTGTGTGTGTGTGTGTGTGTGTGTGTGTGTGTGTGTGTGTGTGTGTGTTAATTACTGAATGAATAGAAGTTGTAGCTGTAATTTCCATTACTAAATGTTGATGCTACAATAAATGTTACTCTTGAAATGTAAGCCTAGTGATAGTATTTTATTAACAAAGTGGTTAAAGTGGCATTTTATACATCCTTGATGTTAGGTTAATTTCTATTATTAAAGTACAACTTTAAAAGTGTTGGATAAAAGTACTTTATAAAGAAAATGACCATATACATGTTTTAATGTTGCAATTTTGAGAAATAAATTGCTAACGAATTTTGGATAATACAAAAACAAGAGTTAGGTTAATATTATAATCATTATATAACTGATAATATGGGAAACTTATGCAAAATCTCAATTTGTGATTGAACATTTTAAATGCACATCCTTAGGGGCAGTATATAAAAATAATTTCTACTTCTTCTTCTTAATCATGTCCCTAGTAGTACCACTTTACAGCGGTGTTAGGGGATTCTTGGTCCTCTATCCCTTTAAGGCGGACCTGTGGAACCGAAGTCCTGGATCTTTTGATAGAGAACCAGGATGGGTGATCAGCTCGATGCTTGGTGTGAGGATGAAGGATGAGGGCGAGATGAGTGAGAGGAAAGATGATGGAGCAATTGGTGGAATGCTGGCGGGGGAAACTGGGGTACCCGGAGAAAACCCGTCCCACGCCATGTTGTCCACGATAAACCTCACTTTGCGGTCGCCTGGGATAGAACGCGGGCCGCCTTGGTGAGAGCCAAGCGTTCTAACCACTCAGCCATAGCGCGGCCTAAGAATTTATACAACGAAGCATTAAGATTTAAATACCATGTAAGCTAGAATTTTGAAAAAAGTAGCAATATTATTACGGTTATTACGCGTAATAAATGTGATACATTTAAATAGGATATGTTACACACTGTTTGTTTTTCAAATCTCACACATGGGTTATCTTAAAAGAACGTATAATGTCAGTTTTTACTACAATAGTATAACAGATGTGATAGATACATGGAATTAAATTATATTTGGGGAGAAAATGTTCCGGGACGGTTTTGAAGAGCGGGGAACGTCTGGAGCAATTCTCAGTCAGGGAAGACGATCCTGACGTGGTTTGATCGGCTACCCATGTGGGTGTGTAATGATGCGTTTCAGTGGGTGGTATGCATAAAAACTAACAATTGCTTTTGCTTTAAATCTGTAGCAAAATTTAGCTAATGTTTCGAGATATATATATATATATATATATATATATATATATATATATATATATATATGTGTGTGTGTGTGTGTGTGTGTGCGTGTGTGTGCGTGAGTGTGTGTGTTTTTTGTGTGTGTGTGCGCGCGTGAGTGTGTGTGTGCGTGTGTTTTTTTGTGTGTGTGTGCGTGAGTGTGTGTGTTTTGTGTGTGTGTGTGTTTTTTGTGTGTGTGTGCGTGAGTGTGTTTTTTTTTGTGTGTGTGTGCGTGAGTGTGTGTGTGTTTTTTTGTGTGTGTGCGTGAGTGTGTGTGT